>KK113049.1:145062-157519 GCA_000611955.2 Stegodyphus mimosarum | reverse complement strand
CAGAAAATTCCAAATGGGTAACAAGCCCGGAATCCAGAGAAATAGAGCAAAGAATATCGTTTATATCCGGTGAAAAGAGCCGCAGGACCGCAAGTCTCTTCAGACATAAAAGAACCATTAAATTTCTTGAAATTGTGTGCGAAATCGTTTTGAGTTAGCTGTAAGAAATTCACCAAATATGCGGAAAATGATCTGGATTTGCTAGTTCATCCGAGTGATAAAGGGCTCGAATTTGCAAAGGGTTAATTCTGACGAGGGTACAGTTGCTTTCGCACGTTTCTCGTTTCAAAGATTTTATAGCTCTGTATAGTGCAGGGATGGGCAAACTACGGCCCGCGGGCCAAATCCGGCCCCTTGGAAGATTGTATCCGGCCCGCGGATAGAATCTTAATTTGCCGGTCCGAGGCAAATTAAAAGAAATATATATTTAAATATTATATCCCCATCTCCTTTTCTACTTTGTTTAAATATTACTTTTTTTCTTCCTTTTGTTCAAATTATTGATGATCTTTTTACTGTCTCTATTTTTGTTTTACAAAACATAAATCGATGGAAATAGCAAGCACAAACACCTTTCAATCGGTAAAGTGTTAAACGCGGAAGTACTTTGGTAGTTATGCTGTAGATTGGCTTAAGAATCGTTATCTGTTTTTCGGGGAGAAGTATGCGAATTCAATATAAGTGAATCAGACCTCACATTTGGCAGACTGCGCATTTTAAGCTCCAGCCAGCGGTCTTTTCTTTTGTCGCGAATTCTAGTATTATTGATTGCGTATGGAAAGATTGCGGACATATAGCATCATTGTGAATAGTGGTTTTGAAATTGTTAAAAGTATAGCGTAGCTAGTGCTTGTTTGGGTTATTCGTAAAATATTTCAACCCCAAAATGTCTACTAAAAAACGTAAAGTTGATTCAGAATGCCATGCTTTTAATGATGAATGGACCTAGAAATATTTTTTACAGTTGTAAAAGATAAACCAGTGTGTCTCATCTGCAATGAAGCTGTAGCAGTCTTCAAAGAATATAACATCATTATCGAAAGTGAGTTTCCCGAATTTAATATCTCACGCCCAGAAAATCAGTGCTATGTTTGCTTCATCTTATATATGTGAACAAGTGTTTTCAACAATGAACCTTCGAAAGAATTATTTAAAAGTAGAGTGACAGATGAGCAGTTAGCCTCGTTCCTTAGAATCAGTACATCTCACTTCGAACCTCAATATAAGAAACTTTTAAAAATGAAAGCGCAATTTATGTATTTCTTTCTGTTAAATTCTTTTAAAGTGACAAAGATATTGCCTTTAGGGAACTGAAATATTGCATTTAGCGGTTAACTTACTGAAATTCTTTGGCTTGTGACGTAACG
The DNA here is from genome assembly GCA_000611955.2 of Stegodyphus mimosarum. Lineage (NCBI taxonomy): Eukaryota > Metazoa > Arthropoda > Arachnida > Araneae > Eresidae > Stegodyphus > Stegodyphus mimosarum. The sequence continues at coordinate 156,152 of KK113049.1, read as the reverse complement.
AAGTTATAGTTTTCAAAGTGTCAGGTATATTGACAGTTGAGAAATCTGTGAACACATGAATTTGTTGTAAATCCTCAAATCACTGTTCCTGGTACTTATCTGATAGAATCTTACTGTCTTGCATGCGTGATTAACCAAGTAGGAAGGTCTACAATCAAGAAGGTTAACTGACTATCTGTCTTCTTTTTGATTCTTTATGACATGGTGCAAAAGACAAAACAGCTTTAAAAATAGTTTAGAACTATTTATTTTGTATAATGTCCGTTATCTTGAAATTTTGTACTCTGTATCAGCCAAAACAAAAATAGTATAAAATTACCTGTACGCTAAAGGTAGGATAACATTTTTTTGGATAACTCGATGCGAACTATTTTCAACAGTACAATATAGAAATGCCTATGAACAGCATGTTAAAACAAAAATACGTATTCAGTTATAAAATGAAATCCCTACATAAGATTTCGATCTTTTGTGACGCTGAGCTCCATAGAGAGAATGATGATTGTTAATGTTAGAGTCAGTACCTTTATTTAAATGTGTTCTCATAAGTAAAAGTCAACTTCAGAAGTAGTCATCGAGAGAACTCTCTATAGTATGCCACCCAGACGGTATAGTGGTTAGGGAAACCTGACTGCGATACCGAAGGGTCCGGGTTCGACTCCTAGAGAAGGCAGGGATGTAAAAGTGTCTGTCTCTTCATAGGAGGTAACTTTGCCGCCTATTAGGTGCCTCCACAATAAAATGGCCACCACATCTGGCCTTAGGAGTATCCAATGCGGTTATAGGCAAGTGCCTGCCATTGGTGGGAGGGGGCGGGAAAACTTCTCCAGTATTTAGATATTTATACAGTTTTAAACAATGAGGATTACTCAGTGCGCTTACCAAGTTTTAAGACTAAGTTACCAGAGAATTGAAAATTGAGCGAAACAACGTTCATTAATCTTCAGTATACGTCGGGTCCACAACAGTCCTTACCGGTTTTTTTTTATCGAAACTGTTTATTGTAGACATACACTTCCAATAACTATGTTTTAAATGAAGTAAATATTCATATTTTATCAGTTTTTACTTAAAAAAAGACAATTTCGCCAAAATTATTAATTTTAACTTTTTATATTTTATATGGCCTCTCGGTTCTGATATCAACATGTAAAAAAATTTTACTCATTATAAAAATTTTTAAAAAAATTGGGTCCCGTACGACAAAAATTGATATTCTTTTTGATTTAGTAGTTCTTTGATTTATAATTTTATTACAATCAGAATGACGGAAGAATTTTCACACAAACGATTAATAACTTTTCTAATGCTAAAAATACGTTATTAATGTCCTCAGGAAGTATTATTATATGAGAATTAAAAGACTTTACACTTGAAACTTGATAAAAATAAAAAGAAAGGACAAATTTTACAGATGAAACTTGATATCTTGAAGACTATTTATCTACCCAAACCTCGAGATATACGTCTTTTATCATCTGTTCTTGAACCTCTTTGAAAGAGAAGGAAGTTAATGACCTAATACATTTTCATACCCTTAACCCTGTAATATATTTAAATTCGAAGCTTCAAACATTCTTTAAGCTTATTAAACATTCTGTTGAATCCACTGATAAGGAATACTAAATACATTTATTGAAATTAAACCCTATTTTTTTAAAGCAAGATTTTTGATTGTTTCGTTGTATTAGATATATTTTTTAGTTTGCGATTATTTCAGGAAATAAACTCTCTTTAAACTATCATTGGTTGAAGAAACAGAGAAAGAAATCTTGTTGCCTCAAAAAGCTTCTTTCAGTAAAGAAGACATTGAAATAATACTGCATTCGTCTATATATCCACATGCATATTAAAATTTCTCCTTCCTTCTGTCTGAATGTTTTGTAGAGCCGCTTCTGTATTCGACATATTTAAATTAAAGCACTGAACTACCAGACTATGACAAAGCACACTCAGGTTGTGCACTAAAGGAAAGGACGTCTTTGTAGAGGAAGTTTCAAGAAAAACTGGCTCGTATTCACATTACACAAGTGATAATTTCTGAAAAGTTCTGTGCAACCAGCCCTTTTGCCAGCATTTGAATCCTGATTCAACTATTAGTATTCAACAATATTATCCACTCCACCACCAGTAGGCCTTGAATTAAAGGAAGGAGTACAATAGTTACTATAACTCATGGTTATAGTAGAAGGGTGTTATTATTATTTGATTACACTATGAAATTTTATTATAACCACATATGAGCTATTATGTTGCTATTATTATAGTCTGATGCCACTTTAACGGTTATCAGAAGACTATTTAAAATTATCGCTAATTCTCTGAATCATCTTAATTCAATTTTTAGTATGTTAGATGTGTTATAAAATGCTAAAATGTTTGTTTGTATTTAGAAATAGTCTAACTTTTTATCAAAGAGTTTTACCGAAGGGTCTAACTTTTTATCAGCTGTTTTATCTTTCATGCACGTGCAAAGAAAAATATTACTTTGAGAAGCTTTTTAACCAAAAACAATATTCATTTGCGTTCATTCGTTTCAACCAGACAAACAGAAACAAGCATTAAATTGATTTTAAAATAGTATCAATAACTCGGTGTTAAATTTATTATACGATACATGCATTGTTCATAAAAGATCCGAATCACATATAAATTTACCTTAATGTTAAAAAATAACGTCAAAGAGGAAGGGGAAATGCTTTTGTGGAGGACTTTTTAAGAAAATTAACTTATATTCAAGTCACACTTATAGGAAACTTCGAGAACGCCCGTGTAACCAACTTATTCCAGTGGTTAAAACCCGTGGAAGTGGGGTTAGTAAGGTACGATTCTCTAAAATAGCATTTTTTCCCGCAAACTGCCCAATTTCTTTTGATTGGTCTAGTTTATTTGATTACGGCAAAGCCTCGAGGGCTATTGCCTAAGGGGAGGATACCTTAATGGAGGACTTACTAAAGGCAACTAGCTCGTATACACCTTTACACATCGGGAAAATCACGAAGACTTCCATGCAGCCAGCACGTTCAAGGGTTTAGTTTGGTTTGGTTTAGTTTACGTGATTACGGCGAAGATTCGATGGCTATCAGCCTAAGGGGAGGGATGCCTACGTGGAGAACTTTCTAAGGAAGCCTGGCCTGGCCTGACCTGACCTGACCTGACCTGAAACTGCACGTTACACATGTGGAACACCGCGAAAACGCCCATGCAGCCATATTCGAATTTCGGACCTAACTACCAGTGTTAGCGACTCTAGTGCTCGGCCGCTGGTGGGCTAATTTTTTTTGGAGGGGGGTGAATTATTTGAATATAGCAAAGTAGATGGGGTTTTGTGTCTTCATTGAGAACCTTCTAAGAAAGTCTCTCTTATTCACGTTACAATTAAATAAATAAATTTAAAAAATCTATCGCTGGGGTTTGAACGTTCATTGTTTAGTGGTCTTATCCATTCGACCATTGTTGGATGCAAAGTCGACTAAAAATTGTTTTCAGCAGCGTATCTAGTTAGTAATCGGTGAATGCATGAAAATGTAGCAGTGACTGGTAAACAGTTCACTCGTCATTTATCAGTCTTTAATATTCATGAGCAAAGTGTGTAACATTGTTTAATATTTTCTGACGTTTCGCTCAGTATAACTGCTTAATATTCATTTTCATTTATTATTGCTTAATATGCATTGAGTCTGTGTCATTTCTTCATATTCTTATCAATAATGTCGCAAAATCGTTTCGCGAGATCACTGCGTGTTTAACTGCTGATGAAACGTTCAATTTACAGTTTGACAAAGAAATAAAGAAGAGTGAAAAATTACTGGTGAAACATTTTACAGTCTTGCGAGGGAAACAAGAATTTATTTATGCTAAAAATTCTAAATAAAGACATCGATAAATTTTCGATTGATTTTCCCCGAATGAGCACCTTTCCTTCTCAAACCCACTTCACATTCCAATTTATTTTGTAAAAATAGAACAGATGAAGTAATATGTTAATAACGTTACGTGATTTCTTAAGCAGTAAACCTTGAAAGATATAACGAACGAAGCGAATCTAATGACTCCGGTGTTATAAATTCAGCATCTAAGAAACGAAGGAGCTAAACCGATTACGTTACGAAGTTACCTGTTGATTGTATGCGACGGCTGGCACTGAAAAGAAAATTGCGGTTAATAGAATAACACGATGTGGTCACTTAAGAGAGATGTAAGAGCAGATATTGAAATGTAATCCGGATTTGTATCTTATTTTCATTTCCAAGGCCTTAGCATCTTACGAACATCGGCTTAAGTTTTGTTTTTTGGTGTTGTAGTCCTTGGCCATCTTCTGTGATAATCTCTGCGTGGGCGTGCGTGCGTGTGTGATGATAACAATTCGAGGTTCAGTTTTTGTATGGATGTTTACTAACAATAAAATATACGTCGTAATTTTTGAAGATCTGAATTATGTATGAATACCAATTTGAGGTGCATTTGTGTGCTTCCTAATCTTCTTATGTGGACTAATGCTTCGACCATATTCACTTGTACAGAGTATTAATTCCTTCTGTCGGAAAGAGAAATGTGAAAAACAACTATGGCCCGGCCGGCACTCAAACCACGGATTTTCCTGTTGCTTCCTTTTCATTTTAATTAAAAAAAGTTTATTTAAATTTTAAAAAAATCTAGCTGAATATATCTAAGTTTGATATATTGGATATTACTATGAAACTTTACAATTTCGCAAAGAAATATTGTAGTTCATCAGTGATCAACAGCCAGAGGACAATTATGCTTTCAAATAACTTAGTTCCAATGCTCAATCTAAATTTACTACATTTTCTTATACTAGTGACCAACTGTTTGACCTCCAAGTGACCTTAGCCTGTAAGTCACCAAAGACATTTACGGGCATTAGTGAACAACAGCCATAAGGTATCTGCTAACTGCTCTTTCAAAAAAGCACACGTAAAAAGAATATCTTAATTTCTTGCATTTCAGCCCACCAGCGGCGGTCAAATCGCTGAATACTGGCAGTTCGGTCAGGATTTCGAATCCCGACGAATTGGCTGGCTGCATGGGCGTTTTCGTGGTTTTCATCATGTCTAATGTGTATACTAGGCAGTTTCTCTTAGAGAGTCCTCCTCAAAGGCATAGTCTCCCCTTAGCAAATAGCCCTCAATTGCTTTGCCATAATCAAATAAACCAAACCTCACATTTCATCCCATCTCAAATAAAATGCTTCTGAGAAGTAAGGACAAGGATGATTGTCCTTACAAGGCTGGGCGCCAGAGACGATGCAACCGGTGCGATAACAATGGGAGGTAAAATTTTTAGAATCTAGGGAGATGCTGGGCAAAAGAATTTAGAGCCCTCAGCGAGCGGCAGTATGCTTAGCGGCAGCCCTGTGTCGTGATTTAACCCTTAGCCAACTCAGCCCTGGCAGTTTTATTACCGCCGCCCAACCGGTATAGTGGTTAGCGTCGCTGACTGCCGTGCCGAAAGGCTCGGGTTCGAATCCCGGAGAAGGCATGGCTGTTTGTAAATGTATAGTGTAGGTGCGGCATGGCGGCACTTTAAATATGCGGTGAGCCGAAAGTCCTCTTATGTGGTTTGATGGACGAAGAGAGGGGTGGGAGACCCTCGAACCCGTCCCCCGGGGGGCTCTCCATCAAAATTGGGGGCGGAACTGAGCCAAATCGCACTGTCACCTGTTACGTGCTCAAGGCTATTGCCAATGACAGGCGTAATCTAGCGCTCCGTGGCGCGAGAATTCTCGTGGGCTTGAGCTGACTCTGTCAGAAAAGTGGGCATGAGCAACAACAGTTTTATTACCAAGTAAGCTCGAACTAGAAATATACCTTGACCATCATTTTCAACTCAGTCTTCGTTTCCTTTCTCCTCGTATGATTGTTGAGCAGGATGGGTTCATGGCTTTTTGACTTCTTTTCTTTTTCGCATAATAATTACATGATTTGTACTGATTTATCTTGACCTTTTCTAAGAACCAAATTTTAATAGTTTTTTGCAATAATTGGATTTTTACAAAAATTATGAAAGTTTAAATGTGCCACTAAGTTTTTTGAATGTCGCCTTGTTAGGTCAGACCTAACGTAAGTGGCGTTCTAGTGCGAAAAGGTTTCTAAACCTGTGCTTTCGAACTGCGCTTTAGATGATTTAACGTCAAAAATGTTGAAACTAAACTAACTAGTTTATTAAACTAAAATTACTAAACTTACTTTTACAATTACAGCTCAGTCCGTGCCCTGGATGATTTAACATCAATACTGAGTGGTTTAAAAAAATTATTTTTCTCCGTGCCTCGATGAGTTAACATCAATATCAACGCATTAAAAGTTATTCAGATCGTTATATCACTGGAGACTGAAAAAAGCGTTGGACGTTGGATATGATATTTAGTTGATCATTTTAATATAAAGCATAGACTATAAACCTGCTTTTACACATGCCAAAGGTATTGGATTTGAGTTGAGGCAAAATCTTACATACCTTGATTCTTATCCCAAAGATTAGTAACTCAGATATAGAAAATAACTTGAACGGAATTTATTTTACCTATCCCAAGGTTTAGTAACTAGAGTTGGTAAAGTGATTTGAAGCAAAATCTTTCATACCTGCGTTTTACTTACCATAAATGTTAGTAACTAAGATCGGTAATGTGTTTTGAGCCAAAAAATACTAATATCTTGCACCTAGTGCCGTAGTAATTAATTAACAGTAATTAAAACCGGTAGAAATTGCATTGGAAAATATAAATGATTCCGTCCGTATATTTAATCTCTAAATTTAACATACCCACTCTCACTCCCATGAAATTCATATCGTAGCAAGTTTCCCGCATTCGCTCATTCGATTCATTAGAGAATTAGGGGCTTACTAGTATAAAATAAAGTAAAACAGTCGTACAATCTGATGTTTACACTCTATTGTATCCGAATAATTTAAATTACATTAAAAAAGTGTTACCCCGAAACAGTGACTACTTGTGTTCTAAATAAAATAAAGAGCTATTTGTAGACTAGAGAAGAACTCGGTTGAATTTTCCCATCTAAGACTCAGACGGCAATGATACTCTTCAGAAGCGACCCGAGTAGTGGGCTGAGTAGTTACGACGCTGAATACTGCGAGTTCGACCTGGTTTCGATCCTAGGTGAGCAGATCTAGCTTCTTGGTTGGTTTTCGGGATTTTCCGCTTGTGTAACGTGAATACAAGCCAGTTTCTTTCAGAAAAGCCTCCACAAAGGCATTCCTAAGGAACGTAGGAAAGAAATTAGTATCAAGCTAACTGCTAGTAAACGGAAGTCATAAATGTCACACAATGTTAAGATTTTATGAGGGTAATTGACGATACTCATAACAATCACCATTCTGTTAATGAAACGGAAAACATTAATGGGACAAGAAAAAACCCGTTTTCTGACCTTTGATTATGCCATTTTTTTTTTATCTTTTCCCTTCAGAAATCACAAAATTTCTAAATAGGAGATATTTAGTTTAATGAAAATGTTTTAAATCCATGCTATAATATCTATATGTGTAACTTTGGGAAAATAATTTAAATATTTGAAGGCTAATTTTTAACAGAAGTATTCTCATTAATACTTTTCAATTGTTAAATCTTTAATTTCCTGCACCAGAGTTATTCATTGTTATACTGCAAAATATTCCGTAAAAATTCCGAAGCATGATAAATAATTTCTTGAATTAAAAAGGAACATGATGTTTTAAACAGCCAGCGTAAAAATAGCACCATAGCCATTTAATAATGTATTTTTTAAAAATGCTAAAGCCGTAGGAAACACTTATTTTTTCAAACAATTGGAGATTTGCATATTAGTGATTGTTCGGGAATAGGCAATACAAGTCTTAGCACTGAGAACGTTGCCCAAGATGCAGCTTAGAGGCGATAGATTTTACTCCTGCGAGAATGGGGAATTTCTGTTTCAGTTTTGATGGAGAACACCCGGTGTATGGGTCGGAGAGTTTCCCAATCCACTTCCCTTTCCACCGAACCTCTCGAAATGGCTTTCGGCTAGCCAGTATTTTAAATGCCTCCATGTCGCACAGATCTTATAAAACAACCAAGCTTTCTACGGGATTCGAAACCGGATCCAAAGCTACGTGAATTAGAAGCGCTAACCGCTATACCGATCAAATCTGCAAATCATGTAAATTACATTGCGATAATGCAAGGATCCCTATCGGATAGGAAAAAGAAAGAATTTTCTTTGAGAAGTAGCTTTAGTTTGAAAAGCGAAAGTAATCACAAATCGGAAGAATGGGGAAGGCATGTTGGTTTCGGGCTAGAAATGGCTGTACGCACAAGAGAAATACGAATATATATATTATTTTGCAAAACACTGCGTATGAAACGATGATTTTCGACTGAACGCAAGATTAGAAATCGTGTGCTTAATTATCAGCACTAAAAATCCTGTGCTGGGCCAAACAATAAATCACTTATAGAACTGCTATATAGTTTTGACTCGTCAGTATTATTCAGATTTTCTTGAAAATGTAGTTTGATTATTTAATTTCTATCTCATGTACACTCCGGGAAAAAAAAGAGGGGGGCAGTTCTGTATCTCCCTTTCTACTTGACCAATTGATGAAATTCAACTTGCGTTTTTCTAGTCTCGAAAACGCGACTTAGGATATATATTATATATATAGCATTGTTCTAACATAAATATTTTGATACAAAATCGGCCTTTTTCTGAAATGACATGCCAACGTTTTTCCATATTTCGATTCTACGACTCAAATTATGCCTAAATATTAAATTTTGTAAAATTTGGTGCGAAATTTAAGGAGAAATTCAAAAGTTTATCTTGGCACATTTTTTTCAGTTTCTGACAAGAATAATTCATTTGGTGAAATTCTTAGTTTATAGTAACCTACTTACTTTCCTTTTTTTGCATTGATGGGCGAGAAAAAAAGGGTCCATTATTCATACTTTCAAATAATTTTAATAAAGTGCGTAAACCACATTTTCGTTATTATCGCTTATATTAAATACGCCAAATTTCAAAACACACCGATATGTAAATTCATGGATATCGTAGAAAATTTTGGGAACTCTAATTTTTTGCAGGTGTGCGTAGAAATACATCTACTTTAAGATGATGTTAAAAATTTATAGGTTATAATATAAAAACCTTGTCGAAAAATTGATAAAATATATTTAAAAATACAAATTTAAAAAATAAATCATAGAAGAAGGGCGAATTATATTTAGATTAAGCCTAAATTTCGGATTCTGGAAAAAGGAATCAAGTAAATTTATTACAAAAAGAGATATTCATAAATATATATCTAATTCAATTAACGTTGAGGAGCTAAAATTTTGAGAGCTAATTTTTTAAAAACTACTCGTGCAAATTTTACAAAACTTGGCAGTTTGGCATAATATGAGTCGTAGAACCGAAATATGGAAACAAATTGGCATATCATTTCAGAAAAAGTCCGATTTTGTGTCAAAATAACTATATTAGAGAAATGCTATATGTATAAATCTAATATATAACCTAAGTCACGATTTCGAGACATGAAAAACGCAAGTCGAATTTCGTCAATCGGCCCAGTAGAACGGGAGATATAGAACTGTCTTTTTTTTCGCAATGTGCATTTAAATGTGCACAATTTATCCCAAAAGCTGTTTAATTAGTAAGAGTTAATATTTACAGAAACCTAAGAGAAGTTTGTTACATAAGGAAGTGTCACCTGTATCTTCTTTTTTCCTGCAACATATAAACGTCGAAATAACATTTAATATCTCTACTTTATAAGTAATTAATTTACTGTAGTTTACTGCAGTTCTCTACAATGTTATATTATCTCTGTGTTGCTTACGAAATATGTTAAGAAAAGAAATTCAAGTTTTCTTATTTAAGTTTTCTTAAAGTCGTTAATAACTTTTCTCTCGATGCAAAATAAAATTTTATATTTTAAAAATTAGGAAGTAATGAATTTATTGCGCGCCATTTATTCATGACTTCAAAATTGTGAATTTCCTCTTTGTCCTCTAACGAAGGTTTTCCGTCTGTTCAAGCAACAGGAGGAGACACATGTGAACAGATAAAACTCGTTGTTCTAAATACAAACTGTCTGCATCTTGTAGCAAAGTAAACGACCACCCTCACCTGGATTTGAACCCAATCTGTCTTTATCTTGCGAGAAGGCTGTATAACTAAATGCGGAAGACAAGGATTTTCTATGCGTATTTGTTGACCCACTTATGTGAAACGGTATGGAAAAAGACCTTATTCTTTAACTTCTTTTCGTTTTTCGGGTATTGTCAACATGATGGACTTACCTATTTATTTAAATCTGGGTGAAAGTGTTTGTCGCAGAAATCTGTAAAGATATTTTACTGGACACATTGTCTCTCTAACCCTTTCATAAATCTGCGACAGATGGTGACGAATGCGTATTTGGGTGCTTGGGAAATAAGATTTTACCGTCGCTAAATAGGAGCAATGTCCTATTTAATGGAAAGGACAATAAATCATACTTTTTTCAGTATTGTAACGTCTTTTTAAATAGCTTATTTTCTTTTATGAGAATAGCTTCAAAGTTGAAATTAAGAAAACGAGATTCCGTTGTTCTTTTTCTGGGTTTTTTCTGTCTTTCTTTTGTTGAAAAAAAATTCCAAGTTAATTTTAAGCCATTATGGTCAACTCTTGAGTAATGGGACCTTGACTAAAAACATTTAGTTTCTTTATTGCAAAATGAAAGAAGAATGACTGTCGAAAGCCATCAGTATAAAAAGAAACGCCTATGGAAAATACGGAAGGAAAGAAAAAGATGCGGGGGATTACAACAACGATAGCACTTGATATCGTCGTATATAGAAGTTTTTCTTATCTACAACCAGGGCTTCATTTCTAAAATTAGAAGTGCCGAGTCCCATGGAAAACCGTCAGAAAAGAGGCATAAATTATAAATAAACTCTCTAATAAAATATTAAAATAATTATTAATTAACAAATAAAATAATTAATAATCAAAATAATAAAATAATTAAAATTAATATTCAACAAAACGGAAAGATACAATTAAAAATATAATAAATTATTAAATTAATGATAAATAGTTTAA
>KK113049.1:81929-145005 GCA_000611955.2 Stegodyphus mimosarum | reverse complement strand
TGAATTTAAGTCCTGAATGTAAAAATGTACTATTTCAAGGGATGATAGAACAAATATCATTGTCTTCTCAGTTCACCAATAAAAAAAGATATAACGGTTAAAGCGTCACTAATGAGAATAGAAAAATTGCTAAAATCTGTATGAGAGCATGAAAGAAAACTTTACAGTAAATGTATAAATGTGAAAACACAAAAGCAGAGTCCAAAGCTTTCTGATCACGATCTCCTGCCGATGTAATTCTAGTTGTCAAACTGAATGTGACAGGCAGGAAGAATTTCCTCCTAATCCGAGAATTAACTGAGAATAAAGTAGCAAGTGACAATTTTCGTTGCCCCCTCCCCCGTGTTCGGTTGCTCCATTCCAAAAAGTCTGCAGGCGTGCTTTTCCGCCAGAAGACGCTAGCTTTGCATCGAAAAAAATTACCCGCTGCCATAAATTTATAGCAGTTCGTAAAAAGATAAACCTTTCACTAATTTTTCAGGAACTTAATAAAAATTTTGTAGGGTAGGTACTTTTCTTAAAAGTCTCAACCTCCATCAAAGGTTTGTTTCCTAGGGAGAAAAAGGCATTCATTCAGAAGTTAGAATCAAATTTTAATTTTATTTCTAAAATCAAATTTTCGAGATTAGAAGCATTGTCTATTGTGGTTCAGTTACATAAAAGAAGTGCCGGAAACCTCTTATTTTAGGGCTGTACTGTCGGCCTTAAATTATGATTTATCTCAAAAATTAAAAAATGCCGCAACCGGGTTTCGGTGAGCTCCGGCCAATTTAACTTCTGTCCACAATAGTCAGCATTTTAATGATAACTAATCAGGAACATATAAATATCGTTAAATAAATTGTTAAAAGTAAACTACCGAAACTTAAAATAGATCAAGTGCACAGCCATTAATCTCCCATATTGACTTGTATCGAAATACCAAACTAATGCGAATAAAAACATTGTTCTTATTGTTTTGAGAGCTGATCTATTTACGCACTTAAATGAACCAAAGTTTGTTTATTGCAGATTAGATTGCATGAAAATAGAGGTAAAATGTTAATACATTTTTTTTTGTAATTCATAATGTGGGTTATTCCATTTTATTATTTCTTAATGTTGTTAGATTAAATTTGATTCTGGATTAACTATGAAATCATTCTCAGCAGTACCCCGGTTAAATAGAAGTTTGACTGTTTGTGTAACTTGGCCACATATTTGATCGTTTATTTTTGTTTAGCCAAATATGTTAAAACTCGTGCTACAAATAGACGAGCCATGTTTACTTAGAAATTTATCCATAAAATCATTCTTTGCTTAACACATTGATCGCCATAGAATTTGATATAGTAATGACTATTAGTTTGTGATATTTCCTTGTTTAACGTTTGGGAATGATAGCTGAAGAAAGTGTAGAAACCAGGCAGGAGAAGGACTAAAAGAGCCCTTTATTAAAACTCTTTAAAATTTACAATGCGTCGACTTGACGCTAACAAACTACGCCTCGCTCGGGCGGTAACTCAGCGAACATGAACTAAACTAAAATTCAAAGATATTAACAAAAAGTAGAGTATTTTTTACCAGGGCTCAGATAATCCTGTTCCCAAAACCGCGTCGAAGTCTCGTGCCAGCAAAGTAATAGCTGTTACGCCACTTTAACCAGCAGTAAATGCAGAATTTAGAAGCTCACGCTTCAAAGTACAGTGATTGCCCACACTCTCTAACTTTCCCTTCTAGAACTGAGTATTTAAACCTTTTTCTCCCACTGGTAGAATTTGCATTCCTTCACGCGCGCTACCAAATTTAAATATTCTGGCACTAACAATTAGGGGAATGAAGGCGTATAGGAAAGCGTAAACTTAAACTTAATTGGTTAGTGTGTTTTCTGGCTTATTCTGTAATTCCTTTTACACATATTCTTTCACGCACGATTGATTACCAGAAAGGTTACTCACAATTCTTTTTGTTATTTTCAACTATTCACTATTTATTTTTTTATTACATTATTATTTTTTTCAGTTTTATTATAGTGTTATATTTTTATTCTTTTTATTCTTATATAATTTTAAACTTATTCATATTCCATTTACACATATTCTTCCACAAATAAGCGTACTTATGTTTCTCTCTAACAATATTCTGAGGGCAAATCGCAGCAACATGCAGAAAGGCCACTCGTTAGAGGTTCTTTGACGTAGGTCACTTTATACAGTGAAACAGTACATAAAGAGTGTGACCGGAAGCGCTGAACGATGGCTCAAAGATCAGTTTACTTCGCCGGTCTTCACTTTATGAGCCTGTAAATATGTTTTTTATTTTACAGTTTAGGAAAAAATATTATTGTTTTAACAAATATTGTAATTTTACTTTATCACATTACTGGAAATATCTCTAGTTTTCCTCTAAATGTGATAAAGCAAAATTACAATATTTGTGCGCTTGATTTTTTTCTGTTATTTTTACATATTATTACAAGCAAGCTGTAAGAAAATTTAAATAAAGTAAACCTATTGGCTTAAAATTTTTTATTCAAAGTGTATTGATAATTTTTTCTTTCGTTGTATATGCCTGGCCGTCTTCGAATAAAACAAAATATTTCGTTATCTTTTCCGTTTTAGAGAACATACGCCAAATTATTTTGTCTGGAAAGATACATGCGCCAGTTTGATATTTCCAGCTAGGAAACATACTTTCAGGTCATTTCGACCGTGGCAAAAGTTTTCTACGTAAGAAATATCTTTGCTAAGTTTAGTAATTGCAAGGAGAACAGAGTATAATGGAAAACTTAATCTTTTCATTGATAATATCAACCGTGAAACCAAGAATTCTTTTATCAGAAATAAGAATAACACATTTTATTTAACGGTGATAAATATTTAACGATGGTGTGTATACCGAAGTATAAGAAATTGCTTGGCGCGTACTGTCCTGTAACGGAAAAGGCCTAGATTTTTTTTTAACTGACGGCTTATAGTTGCACTTGACATACATGCATGTGCAATGCCCGCATATTTTATCTAAAGACTTCAGCGCATGTTACCAGATGTCAATCATTCCGTTCATCAATTCAGAATTAAGTACAAGTTCGATAACTTAATTCTCCCTGAGAAAGCTTATGTTGACGCTTGAAGATCAAAACGTGTGTGGTGTGTGTGGGGAGACAAATGAAAATGTTAATAATTAAATGCCGTGTACAATTAATTCAAGATTGTTACTTGACTACTTATGCAGCTTACATTTTATTCAAAGCTGTCGGGGAAGAACATGCATTCAAGATCAACTTTTAACCATTACTTTAAAACACAGTATCTAAAAAAACAGTATCTAAAAAAACTTATTCCTTACAAACTTCTTTCGTTACAAAAATACACATTCACGAAATGCATTTTTTCACACTGCTAAACATAAAAACGAAAAAACAGACATTCTTGGTGCTAACTTTACATGGGTTAATATATTGTTCTTTATATTTCTATATGGAAATCAAGATGTCTACGACGTGTAAGGTGTTCAGAATGTACGCAGTTTAAAATCCTATGCATTTCGCGGGATATAAGTTGTCATATCAAAGTTAATTAATGACGGCAAGTATGTGTATTAGTCAAGATCTTAAAAAATCTCTGTAGCCTGTGAGGATAAAATGCTTCTTAAACTTACATTAGTTTCGCAGGTGATAAAGTTCGCTTATAAGGATGGAAAGTTTGGCGACTCCTGCTACAAAACGGTAATAACTTACATACAGCTGACACGTTACAAAGCATGTTTCGCATAGCCAAGTTCGATTAAAGTTACAGATACAAATTTCTATGCCTCAAATACATTGCGTATTGTTTTTAATAATCTTAATTTGTATAGTAATGGAGTGAGTGGTGTCAGGAAAATGTGAAATAAGAAAGAAAAGCAAAATTAAATTTATGCGATTAAGTTAAACAAAAAATAATAAATAAAATTTTATAAGTTACAATGCTTTTTTCGCAGTGACTCAAATGTATATTAATGTTTTAATTTTCAATAAAATTGCATTCGATATAAATAAACGTTGGTGTCAGTCGTCCATGAATAAAATGAGGGTGTTACTGAATGCTGCTTAAGTTTACCATTTAAAAAGTTATTTTACCTCCACTTCTTAGTAACATTTCGCAACAAATTTTATTTTCTGTCACGATAATAAGTTCCTAACACTTAACCGTAGATCTATTATAAAATTTTTAACTTTTCGTTTTGCGCACACTGTCATTTACTTTAAATGTAAAACAAGTCGATTGGAAAATTTTTAACTGCTCTTCTTATGTAAACTAGTGTCTGCATTAAATATAAAATAGATCGACTGCAATATTTCTAAATCTTTTTCTTGTATATCTTTTTCTTGAAATTTTGTAATAACCTAGTTGGACTACAGGCCTCTGTCCATATTTCTCTTTCGATTTTGTAAAACGTAACTTACTTTTGTAATATTTTGATATTTTTCTTGTAATAATTTTCTTTTATTATAAGAAATGTAGTTACTTACATATTAGATCGTCGACCACGAAAATTGGCCACCGTTAAAGTTGGTAGAGACCCTGCCAAATTTGGGCTAATCATTTTCCCAACATTAAAGATTCCCAACATTATTACATCCCAACTTAAAAGGGCTATTAATTTCGTTTTGGCATTTTGCGTCGATTCGCTTTAAATGTCCGTATCGCTTTTCAAATTATTGTCACCAAATATTATCGCTCTGTGTTATATTTAAAGAAAATAAATAATGAATAATCTGGCATAAATGTATGTATGTTTCTCGTACTGTTATAAAATGTGATAAAACAATCGTACCTAGAGCCATCAAATTTTGAAAAACATACGTCTTCACCCGAGTATGGGCATCTGGAAACCCAATTTTGTAATTTGTTGTTATTAATTTTATTAACAACTGACAATAGATGAGGACCTTGTTGCTTGCATGGCTCTTTTTGGGTTATCAGTTGACTGTGCCTGATGTAGACTGCATGTTATTACGGACAGTAATATTGCAGTCGAATGCGGAAAAAAATCTGATGTACACTTACTGCTTGCATGGCGCTTTTTGGGCCATGAGTTAGTTGATCATGTCTGATGTAGACTGTATGATAGCATCTTGAAAATATTATAAAGAATATGCTGTAAAAGAAGTAAAGTGGAATTTTTAAAAATAGATCAAATATTTCAGTGTTACTCTGTCAGGAATGATTAACATCACTCTTTTATTAGAGTCGAAATAAAGGTTTATGCATGCAAACTGATGATCATTACTGAGCTATTTCATAAATGCTCCTTTTACTATTAATAAAGAATATAGTTTATCTTCCTATCTAATAAGATTAGATATTTATTGAAAATAAGTATACTTAATTAAAAAAATTATTGAAGATTTCTAGCCCCAAATATATTGTACCGTTCCTGGGGATGAAATTAGAAAATCTCAGATTGCCTGACAGATGTGTTACACATAGTAATTTAAGAGTACAAGAGGAGAAGTGATTTTTCCAACCAGCTTTCTAATAATTAATAAACTGAGTAAACGCACCTTTTAATAATTGAATCTTTGCTTCTAAAAATTTTGAATTGGTAATGAAAAGTTTAATGTATTTTATGGTAAACTATTTTTTATTTATTAGGCCTTAGACTTCAATCTGAAGTTGTCAGGTTTACAGACTTTTTTAAAATGCAGTTAGCTTTGAAGATCTGCTGTTAAGCTTAGTGTTTTTAAATACTTATTAAAGATATGTGTGTTGTGTGTATACATATCTTGCGTTTTGGCTATATATTTTTTCGTTCCTGTAATTATTTGCAGAAATTAATGTTTACGTTATGTCTGCATTTCTTTTGATTTCCTTAATGTAAAAATGATTGTCTATGTGTCTGTTAGTACTGTCTGAGTACTATTTTAATAACTCTTGTTATGTAAAATCATCACAAGTTTACGTCACATGTTATTGAAGTTTCTGATGTTAATGAATTTCTTACGCAAAAGTAAGCATCTTTAATTTTCTAGATTTCTTTTTTCTTTAAACTTTGAATCTGTAGTGCTTTTATTACCTCCGTCTGTAGAAAAATTTTATTAAATAATATTTATCGGTGTTATTTTAATTAATTGTAATTCTCTAATTTATCATTCATGTATAAAAGTAAATTATTATGGACGCATGGTGGGATTAAGTAATAAATAAAATGAGTGAACATAATATTTGGTACTGACGTAAAAACCCGTCGACCATTTTTGCCTATTAAAGAAAAGACGCCAAACTACGCGATGTTTCGCCAAAAATGGAAAAGTTTTCCTCAAATACGCTGGGTTTGGTGTAACCTTGATTACACGTGTTAGTTATCATTCTTGAGTAAAGACTCCTTTTTTTCCCCTCTATCACGCATTTTCGGGGGAAAAAAATATATTAAAATTTGGGAACTGCCTACTACAAAAACTACTACTACTACTGCTATTTCTTCTATTCTAGAGGTTGTACTATTTATTTCCTTTTTAGGCGTTTTACTATTTCATTTTTGACTGCACTCCGATTCATTTATAGTTGGCGCAGAGAATTGACGACTTGGCTCCGTCTCTTGTGGTCGACGGGATTTTCTGTAGTACCTAATATTTCTTTTATACGATGGATTTTTATATATTTTATCTGAAGGGGACTTTATCCTCTCGCTGTGGAAATTCGCTGTCTTATTTTGAAGAAAGTTCAACTGAAACCCAAATGTATATCGTTTTATAACGGAGTGTATGCTTAGCTTCGAGCGGATTGCGTGGGGTTTACTGTTGTGTTTCCACATAAACATGAGTACAAGGTAATTTCCCTCATGAAATCTTTCAAGAAATTATCTTTGACCTTCGACAACCAACGGAGCAATTATGATATCTAATTTTTATAACCTAAAGTGAGTTTTTATCAATAACAATACGCGGAGTGTAATAGAATGTTTATGTTAGCGACAATTTCACATTGGGAGATGCGCTGTGCTCGCTTAAAAATTTATAATAATCATTGTTCACTTGTACTATGTGGCTACTTCTGTTTGTGATTGCCTTTATAATATTTGAACCAGTGTCACCAAATGGGCGAGGGGCAAATGTTTTTTTTTTTTTTAAATTTTACCAAGCTGCGGTTGTTGAACTCATATTTTATGAAATATCACAGCACAGGTAACTAGGAATTTCTGTCGTCACAAAATCACTGTTGAATCACTGTTGAATACAACCACGAATGTAATGTTTAGGTACGATGAAAGGGTCGTACCCTACAAAATGAAACACATTTTACTTTCAATCCCTTTAAATTCCATTTGTCTTTAAATTACAATTTGCACTTAGCGGTGCAAAACAAAGTATGGTTACATCGCTGTTTACAGGCGAAATTCAGAATTCCGTAATCCTGTCTAAAAAATTATGAGAAATCTAGAAAAGAAAGACAAATACAAAATTATACAGCATTATCAAGATAATATGAAAAGACATTTTATGCACGCGGATACGGTAACAATGTTTACTAAGCAAAAAAGACTGTTGCGTACGACTTCGGTTCAAACGTCTGCGAAGGGTTGACTATATGAAGTTTTTATAGTTGATCCCTCGGGAGGGCTTCCGGTAGGTAAATAAGCCAAGCGTGTTTTGCCGGTAAAAGTTTACAATTGGATGTCCCTTGTTTTTTTGGCGATTCTTTTTTTGAGGCCAAGATCGGCGCCAGCAAGGCACAATTTCAAGATGGCCGCTACACAAAACCAAAATAAGAAGTCAAAGAATTGTACAAACTCCGTGTCCATGTACACATCGATCTTTTTTCACTTTAAAAAAATTCAGAGAATTGCACAAACTCGGCATTGCGCACCGCTTTGTCCATGTACACATCGATCAATTTTCGCTTAAAAAAATCCGGAGAATGATGACGTCATATAAGGTTAAAATAAAGTTACGGTAACCCTAAGGCGAAGGCAATGGAAGCTAAAAACAAATTTAAACTGTCAGTGGTAAACAGAAATGGGGTTTCATCGCTAAAATTAAACAAAATTCGTCGCCAATCGAAGGGGCACCCAGTTCTACTTTACAGCCGTTTTGCCTTAATCAGTTAACGTACTTAACTATAAATAATAATTGCTTATACAGTCTAAATTAACTATTTAATTGTTTAGCTTAAAACTATTTTGGATGCTAAACTAGAAATCTCAGTACAAAGATCAGGTGTATTTTTTTTCTTTTTTGTAACAACAACATTTTCGCATGACTGCCTTTCGGTTCGTTGTGCAGGACTCGTAAATGTAAAGTAGCGTGCACTAGATACAGGGTGGTCATAAAGAAGCTTTGCCAACATCTGCACTTCTAGCATCCGTTCCGGTTAACCGACCGAGATGAAATTGCAAATATAGTTATTCGGAGGTATGCGCTCGAGAATCTGTGAATGGCAACACATATTGAACATATTGGTACCGTTCCAACGCTATTTAGGGTTTTCGCAGCGCTGAACATATTGCGATCGGAAAAAGTTGGCGTTGCCATTCGACATTTTCGAGTTTCTGTAATTATAACCGTAACCGTGAGCGCTCTTGTGTTGCCGTTCACAGAATCTCGAGCGCATGCCTCCGAATAACTATATTTGCAATCTCATCTCGATCGGTTAACTGGAACGGACGCTAGATGTGCAGATGTCAGCAATGTTTCTTTATGACCACCCTGTATTTTCTCGAAACAGGGTACTCTCGTATTTCTTCGGATCTTTTACAAACAGAATACATAACAAGGAAAAGGCGAATAAATATAATCTCCTCTGAATGTCAGTGTGTCGATCAAACGTTTTGAAAACGTGCAAAGAACAAGCCCAGTTTCATGGCTAGAAAGAAAAAACGCAATTTTACAGTTTTCCTCATATCAGAAAACTCCTAAATTGTCTGTAAATTTTTAGAAAATGAAGCCAAAACTGTCAGGTTTTCCCACTGAACAGAAACAAATGTTAACTTCTTTTTCCAATAATAAATCATCTTTAACAAGAAATGACCTTGGAAAAATCGAGTTCTTATGCCAAGGTCAGCATCAGGTGAACAGAAGGCCGTGGTGATATTTATCAGTCTCTGAAAAAAACTATGTTAAGTCGGCGTAAATGTTGTTTTAAATAATTTTCCTTAAAGACTAATGGATAATATCTGGAACTGACGTGGAGTACTCAGAAAAATTTTAAGAATGTGAAGTTTCTTTAAATTTGTTTTTAGACAGTTTGAAACATCAGTATGAGGTAATCAGGGAAATAAGATTTTGCCTTCGTGTGCTAATAGATAAACGGTGACCAGTTTGCTATTCAGCTGTAATAATAATGAAATAACTTGTCGTCTGAAAACTTCACTTCAGATTACAGTCCTGAACTGAAAGGCTTCACTTCCCCCTGAAACTATGAAATTCCTCCGCAGAGTGAAATCCCCCCGCCCCTTCGTTGAGAACCTCTGGCGTAGAGTTAACATCGATATAGGATCACATGGCGTTAAGAGCAAGCGATATCGACATCAGCATACAACATACTGGCATAGCGTAGGCAGAGGTTAACAGAAGAATTTATAATAAGAGGAAAAGAATAAAATTTAAAAAGTAAAAATTTAAAAAAAAAGGATTAAATATCTCTAAGTTAAACAAATTAACTTTGATTGGCGCTTTAATTCTTTAGCATGGTAAAATAATTTTAGTACATAATTCTTTAACATAGCTTTATATCAAAGTGAATTTTGTTTTTAAATTTATGATGATATGATGTCGTTGTTTCAAAAAGAAATACAAACAACACTTCGAAGAAATCCTTTGTACATCCACTTACTTGCTTGCAGCAACCGAATATTGTATGACGCACTTAGTTTATATGAGAGGAAGCTTTCACTTTGGGCAAATCATTAAAGGTTAACCTCTTCTGAGTCAGCTGTCAGTCGGCGTCAACGAACACGGAAAATAGCGCAAAAGTATGAATTTGCGTACATTTAGTTTATTTGTTAAGTCGTCCTACTACTCTTGACGTCTCAAGGAAAGTTGAGGTCGTTTCGTCTCATTTGTCAAACGCAACACAATGTCGACATTTGTGCGCGTGTTTTTGACTAAAACATTTGATCGCAGTTGAAAGGAAAAGGAATGTTGTGTATGTTCGACGCATATCATGAAGGAGGGGAAGGTGTTGCCACGCGTGGAAGTATTCGGGTCTGTAGGATTTCTGGGATCAAGGGTTAAAGATCAAGGTCTGTTCCTTCCATCTGTGATAGAAACCAAATCAAATTTCGATGAAACTGGAAATCATTGATTCTGGACGAAATATTTCCCGATGTGGAATGAAATCGAGTAAGATGTTAGGTTAGAACACGTAATAATAAATTATAATTTTCTGTTTTTCGTCCAAATGATTTCATTTTAACGTTTTTGAAGAACTTTATGCAATATGATTCACAAGAAAAGTGATGGAGAGAAAAAAGTCTAGCGTTCATATATGTTCAAAGAATTTATCTTAGTTGCTTGCTTTCTAATTTGTTTCTTTTAAAATACATGTTCAGTAAACTATTGTTAAAAGAGGCACCAATTACTGGAACAAGAGCCATTGGGGGGACACAAATTTTGAATAATAAATCTCTATTAGTAAAAATTCGGAGTTTTCTGTCTTTTTTTAATTAAATAAATATAAATGAGTAATGAAGATTAGTGAATGAGAAAGATAAAAAACTAATGACGTATATGGAAAAGATTTTTTAAATTATTAGATTTTAATTAAATGCACTAAAAAGTAAAAATATTTTTTTAGTTATGACAACTTTCTTGATCATATGTGATTAAAAATATAAATAACCGTGGGATTGCTAAAAGAAGGAAATTTTAAATCCAAATTTTCGAAGAGAAATTTAAATTAACTGAATGTAATCATTGTTCTGTACGCTATTTCTATGCCATCATTCCTGATTTTGTTCCTTATAATTCTCTTAGAGCCCCACTAAGAAGCTCTCACTAGCATTCTGCGTTTTTATCATTAGTCTTATATTACCAAAAGTGTTATAACAGCTAATTTTTTAAAAAAAACTTTTTGATGTATTTTAAGAAGAAAATCATTGCTTTTAAACGTTGGAAAATAATTCTTTCTAACTAGTATTATCAGGACTTAGTGTTCTGTGCATCCGTTTTGGAAACATGATAAATTCTGTAAAGTGTTCTTTACCTCCAATAGTCAGTCCTGAACTGGAACAGGGAGCGGAAGGTACGCTATGTTCAGATGTATCTGCTGGGCTGGATAATAACTGCACGTGAAGGGATTTGAAATCCTCTTTTATTCAATCACTATTAAATACAAACCTCCCAATTCGAGAGAGATACAGAAAGTAAAAGACCACACTTTGGTCGAACTTAACAATCAAATAAATTTAAATACTAAACCTAAAATAGAAATTAAATCAAACTTTGCTTCGCAGAGCAATTCGCGGAAGTTGGCCTCTACTGAAAAGGGTGCGTAGCAAGGTATACTAAATACTACCGCACTTTGATTTGTTTCACAATGCAATCACGTAGTAAGCACTATGGCTTATAAATTTAAACTGCTAGCTGGTCAGGCGAACGTTGAGCGGAATAACCGTGATCTGAGGCAAAGCTCTCACACACCGAGAGGTTTCTACCTCTGGCTTAAATAGTGCTTGGCTGAACTTCAAAAATTAGCATAAGCTAAAAACACGCGCTTCTGACAGGAAGTTGAAGCAGAGAGGAGATAGAAAAGATTTAAATTAAAATAAACTTGGTTAGTTTAACTAAAACCTTACAGTATAACAATGAAGTCTATGACATCTTTCCTTCGAGGTCTTCCAGTTTAGTCAATGATTTTACATTGCATTCAGTCTATTTAATTTCTCTCCAACGATTTAGATTTAAGAACCATTATTATTAATATCTGCGTAATCATTGTTAACAGACCATCAACGGATTTTGAAAAAAAATCCCCCAAATTCGGTAAGTTAGGTTAGATTCCGGACAATCATCATTTGCAATATTATTTTCAAGTTTATGCTAAGGTACAAAACTAAAAATTTTTCCATGATTAGTTTGAGCATCATCTTTAAAAGTAATTTCTTTAAATAAACAATTTTTAGTTTTATGACATGTGGTTTTTGATTTTCATCTAGGTCGTAAAAGTTTTTTTTAAGCGTGGAAAGTTAGAGCATCCGCTTAATTGGGCAGAACATTGTAGTTGGTATGTGCTCTATTCATCGTAACTAGCAGTGATTTACGTTAAAGTGCTAATTCATTTGCACAGGCTGTTTTTGAGTCAGCGCTCTTGGCATTCAGCTTTGATGAACTATTAAAAAAATAGTAAATAGTGCATTGCTTTTAAATTTAATATAATGCGAAATATCGGACAGTTGTGTTTATGCCCTTTCTTATTTCTTTGATTTAGGTATCTTATATCTGGTCAGTTTCTTCTAATTTACATCGTTTCAGCGTTTTGTATTTGTATAAGAGTTTTTAATTTATAATTCTCAATTTGATTTTGAATTGAACATTAATTGTATTTTTATCTATCTCTCTATATAAATATAACAATACAGTTCACGTAAAAGTAAAACGGAATAGTCGTAAAAACATTCATATCCCTTTAGACAGCCTGAATTAGAAAAACAAGATTAAAAATGATATCCCCGGAAATGGGTCGTGAAGCAGATCATATCAGCTAGATATATTCGATGAAGCTTTCTTATGGTAGACAATAAAAGACGTATTATAAAAAATTAACAACGAAGACAATAGAAATTTGCCAATATAAACATATAATAAGGTGTTTTGAATCAAATAATGTGTAAAAAATTAATAAAAGTGGAAATAAAGTTATAACCGAGAGCATTTACTTAACAATTTATTTACCAAACGGAATGAATTCTTCTTTCACTAAACACTTGTAATTCCGACCAGGGTTCGATTCCGAGCGAACGGGCTGGCTTGCAAGGGCGTTTTCGTGTTTTCCTTCATGTGTATACGAGCCAGTTTTCCTTAGAAAGTCATCCACGAAGACATCCCTTATCATGGGAAGATAGTCCTAGTGCTCTTTGTCATAATCTACCACACCCATCTTCCTTCACATGGCAAATAAATTTCGATTGTATCAATACTTACTTTGGAAAACCAAGAGAGAAAAGAAACATACCAGTACGTAAAACATAAAATTAGTCAAAGCAGCAACCTTAAGTTTTGCTTAGATTTTAATAAATACTACCGATTTTGAGGGCAATCAGGCAGAAGTCCTTCTTCGACAGGAGCAATCAAATTCTGCAGATTTTGGTAATTCTACATAGGGTTGCTATTTTGGCTAGTTTTAAATTTCGAAAAGTCTGGCAAGCCGAAATCGAAAACATATTATTTCCGTTTGAAAGTATAGAAAAAGAATAGATAGTTATGTTATTCAGGAGGGATGAGGCATGGATGTTTTATTTATCCCAAACTTATAATTGTGATTAATAAAAAAAGAAATTCCAGTGCGTGTATTAATGCGCATTGGCTCAAGATTAAAAACCAAAGCGACTGACTGCATTTACTTTGTTTTAAGAGCTTGTTCGCACACCGCATCCTTATATCTTTGGTTGAATATGACAAAAGTGCTCCATTTAGCCATCCCTTTTGTACTGTTAGTTGTAAAGTTGTAAGTGTAATACTGCATTCATGAAACTTATTGCAAAATGAACTTCGATTTATAATCGTCAAAAATTTTTTTTTCCTCTATTGATGCAAGGTGCTAGGGAAACTTCTACAAGTATTATGTCTGGTAGATTATTAGTCCTTGAGTATAAAAGATACTTTTTGAATTTGGCTTGGAGTCGTTTTCTGTCGTTTGAAATTTTTCATTTTATGCTTCTTCTTATATTCTTTACGTTGCGAAGTTAAGTTAAAAAAATAGCATCTCTTTCACAACCTTTGGCAAGAAGAAAAAATACTAGTAATCTTTCGGTGCGCTTATCCGTTTTTTCTTCTTTTAAGTCCAGCGATTACTCTTTCATGAATTTAACTATTTTACTACATCGCGGGAATGTCTGTGAAAGTACCGGCAGTTATCCAATATTTCCACAGAGCTCCACTTTAATAACTCGTTCATAATACTGGCATGTCATGTGTGTTTATATGTGCTTTGGAAGATTTGAGCATTGCAAATGAATAAATCGAGAAATGTCTTATAAAAGAACAAGACAAAAGATGTTTTAAATTTTGAAAAACTGTTGCATATGTCGTTGCATCTTTCTTGGAGTTGGTACTACGAGGATGCAAAAGGATAGCCATGTGTCTTGAACTACATAATGAGAGCTGGAATCTTGAAGCGAGACAAGACGTGCCATTACCAGTTTTACGAGGGAATGGGGCAACTAAAGCAAGATCGAGAGAAGGAATGGGAGAAGTTTTAATCCGGCTCTGTATACGATGAACAATTTAACAAAACTAAAAATTATTTATAAAACAAATTCTTATAATATAAGCGAAATGAAATTGCTTAATTGCTCGTTAATTTAGAATAACCCTTACATAGCTAAAAAAGAAAGAGAACCAAATAAGTAAAATAAAATGACCAAGCAAGTAGAGTCCAATTGTAACAATAAAACAAATAAATTTATTCATTGAAATGTGGGCAGTTAACGTACTATCGCAACCACCTCGACGCACTTTGGCAAATTTTATGGAAGAAAAGAACAATTACTTTTATTGTAAAGAAATTATATATTTCTTACATACATATTTTATGTTTCACTGTGGATTTATCTCCCAAAACAGTCAGTAAAACTAGATACAAACGGATTTTGTTGTGGTGGAAATTTCGTAACGATTGCTTTTAAAAAAGATTCGAACCATTATTCCTTTAGCAATTTTGCGGCAAAATACTGTATTCCCGCGGAAATTTCACCTATGTTTCTTCTATTATAGAAAAATACCGCATGCACGAATTTTAAAGGCAAAAAAAATAATCATAATTTTTCTATAAAAGCGATTGGAACTTGCAGTAAAGCAAAAAGAACGCATACAAAAATGGCGACGGTGTAAAATGAGTATTAATCATGTGCATTATTGCATGAATAATTGTTATGCATGTGGTTAACAAAGTTTGACGTTTTATGAAATTTTGGCGATTTCTACTAAGGTGGTTGTGATAATACGTAAGAACCGAAATATGCTTCATTAACAAACTGTAGTAAATCAAAAACCAGAAAATTTAAAACTCTGAATTCTGGTAATTATTTTTAATTCAGGTTGGCAAGATTTTAGAAACTGTAATAAAATCATGAATTACAAGGATTCGTTAAATTAGGGCAAAGCACTAGAGTGAATCATTTTACAATGATTATTTTTCAATTTCTCAACAGAAATCAGTTATAATCCTTTAAATCTAAAATTTAGAGCGAAATTTGGGCCTGCTTAAGAGAGACAAATTTCTTTATGCCTGGTCTTATTTCACTTAGTTTTATCTGTAAATTAGGATCCACTTTTAATTTTGTTCTGTATTTATTTTTCAAATACAACATGTAAGAAAATCCTTGTTCACACAAATATGTTATGCAAAAAGGCAATAAAAATTTGATAGCTTTATTTGAAATGCTTCCGGTTCAGCCAAAAGTTAACAAGTGTATTATATTTGAAATTTTCAGTGAGAGTTCGATCACAGGAAATTTCTATCAACTGTTCTTTTTTTTCCCCAAAAGATAAAATTTCAGATACATTTGAACAAGATGGATTTCTAATCTAATATTCCTTTTCATAATGCTTGAGGAAATACATGTGGAAATTATTTCTCAATGAAAAACGATGATTTTTAATGTTGGATGCTAATTTTTCTTTTATTTTCAAGTTATTTTCCGTTAGAAAACTTTCTAAAAGTAGTAAAAAGCTTAAAATATTGTTATGCAATTCTTTGATTATTAGTTAGAGTTTTTTATCATTTCATTTATTTTATCTCTAGTGGTAAACGAATTACCATCTTGTCCATGTAATCCTAATTTAATTCATTACTTTTCCAAGCGTATTGGCTAAATATACTAAACACGCCAGCCATAATTCTCTAAATAAATATTTTTGCAATTCAAATATTGAATCACAGAGGAAAATTTGAATTTCTGATCGAACTTCGAAAAGATGATTTAAATCTTTGCCCCTCCATAAGCACCTTACTTTGGAATGTCACAAAAGTGTTTCATGTTCATTGCCTATCTCTTGGCATAAAATCATAAATATTCTTGAATTTAAAGCTCGACTTTTAATAAAATTAACAATTTTCACAGCTTGATTAAAAACGATTTTCAGGCTTTCGGGGATTATTTTGGATACTAAAGCTTCACGACGAATAGGACAGTGAGTAAATTTAGTTTCAGGTGCGATTTTTTTTATTTAAGAAATAACACCTGAATGTTTTCCCGTTAAAGTCCGAGCTCCTTCACTGTATACGACAATTCACTTATTCCAAGGAATATCATTCTCAGACATAAAATTGTCAATTACTTTGAAAATTTCATTTTCACTTGGTCTATCATGAAAAGATTCACAGACTAAATACTTTTCAGCAATTCGTTTATCTTCTTCGAAATGTACGTAAACTAATAATTGAACAAAGTTCGTTATATCAGTACTTTCATTCAATTGCAATGCATAATACTCGCTTTTTTTTTGAATAAGTGTCTCCCTTATGGAATTTGCCATTTCATGAATTCGTCGACTTACTGTATCATTTGATAACGGAATATTATTAAGTTCATTAACCGCTTTTTGGTTGAATAATGTTAAAACGATATCTTTAGCTGCTGGTAATATAAGTGAGTAAATATAGTATAATATAGTGTGAACCTGCTCAGTCTTGGCAATTCTTATTGTTACTAGGTAACTAGCTTCCAAAGCTTTTTCACTTGATATAACAAAAACCTTTCATTACTTGTTTACTATGTTTGAACTCCGAAGATTTTTCTCTTAAAATACGTATTCTTCAGATTATGCTTTAAATTGGCATGCTTAGATTGAAGATGTCTTTTAAGAAACAATGGCTTCATAATTTGATTGGATAATAGCTCGCTGCAATTAACACATTGAGGTTGAGGGTCCATTTCATTTAAATTCCAAGTAAACCCAGATGATAAATTAAATTTCATTAAATTTTCTATAAATAATTCTTCTTTTCTTTTCAATATTCTTTGTGCTAGTAGATTGTCCTGGATCCATCAGCTGTGAATCACTTTTCCGCTTGGTCAGTCCTACCCATTTTTCCATTTTGGAAATCTGGGTTTGTTTTATTATTTTTTCACAAATATTTAAATGCACAGTATATTACGAGGTCTTCAAATGCAACATCCATTTCTCTTACTCCTTTTAAAAACATCATTTATAACAAATTTTGTTATGTCTATGGCTATAAGAATATTTTTGAAAATAAGAACAAGTTATTTTGCTAAAGTCAATGAGCGGCTATTGACCAAGAATAAAGCTCAGATCGTATAAATTTTCCAGTGTAGAGGAAACACGTAAACAGGATGCTGGGGTATTTAATTTTTTAATTTGATAGTTAAAAATACTTTGTTTCTTTGCTTAACACCTACTACCGATTGAGAATCGCTGATCTAGATTATGTATCTAATTTAACAGTTGCTTCGCTCGTAGACTGGCTATGATAAGTCTATTTCAAGTGCTTTTTTGGGGGGCGGGGGCTCCATTTTAAGCCACACAGCGGGATTTAACAAATCTTTCTGCGCAAAAATTTACCATAATTTTTTTATTGTTATTCCTGATTATACAGTCAAATCAAGTTTACGAATTCATTAGTGGCCCAGAGCAGAGTTTCCCAACCTCTTTGTCCGTAAGAACACATTCTAGAATAGCTGTTGGACGGTGGACATCATTAACATTTTCAAAGTGAATTTATAGTTGTATAGAATTTTTATTGTGATCGCACAGCGGCGGGCACGTTAAACGATCGGCGGGAGCCATGATGCCCGCGCGCATAGGCTTGGGAAGCCGTAGCCTAGAGGAAAAGAGATCCTAGCTTTGGACTGGGCCTTCGGTACATTAAGCTGCGTTCAGACGACGGTATAAAGGGTATAAGTGGTTTAAGCCGAGCTGCGTTGCCAGGCAACCAGTCTGTGCTACGTCACAAAATCTGGTTTAGGGCTCTTGGCATACAGTTCGAAGTTTTCAACTTTATGCCGACTTGGGATAAGCGTCGACCAATCTGAGCGAACGCGCGGAACCTGAATGGAAAAACAGAGCGGTAAAGCTGTGGACACATCCACGCATGCGCAAATTTAGCTTCTCTAAGTGGATGGTGCTTAGACCCTGTGTTTCAGATTTGATGGAGAAAACCTGGGGAGTTGAGTTCAAGGATCTTATATTCCTCTTTCCTTACCGCAGGCTTTGGTAGGGGATTTTCGGATCGATGATGTTTTAAGTGTCCCTACCTTGCAAAGACAGTATACATTTACAAATATCCGTGCCTTTTCTTTGCCTAAGTATAGCGCTATAGCAGTCAACCAACAAATTTATCAGACTAACCAACGTAACTAACCAACAAATTTATCAGCGGTATTTACTGTACATAAATTAAATTGTTAAAAAACTTAAAAACAAGTACTTCAGAATTTTTTTTTATGGCTAATAAGAAATTCTGAATTGCAATTTGCAATAGGGGCTTATCTAATGAGCAACTGAAACAGATGCTGTAACAAAAATTGATCGAGTCGAATCGAACAAGTTATTCCTAGAATATCCTTTAGATGGTGACGTGTCATAACATCTAATGCCTTATAGGATCACCACGTAAAAAAAAAACAGCTGCCGTGAGTTCCCGATTGGGTAAACGGAGACAGGTTGGAAAGGATGAGACATCTATGTCCCCAAAATTTGAGAACCAAATGGTCTTGATCTTGAAGATGATTATGATTTATGATTTTGAAGCAAAAAGGTGTAAGTTTGGCAACAAGTCTGAACTGGAAAAAATGACCCAGAACGTTGTGTTAAGTTCTAACGTTATGGCAGATGAATGTCATGACTGAAGATTAGCATACACTGCGCTACAATAATAAGAAACACATAATGCATAAACACTTTAATTTAAGATTCAAATGAATAAGCTATATACAAGCATACAAACAAGCTATTGGATAAAAATACAATACTATATAGTTTTATTCGGCCAACGTGCAGGAGTGCGAAAATTATGTCGGGGAATTCGATTTACTTAAGGAGGTAACGTGCAAAAGGTCACGGATCTTTGTCTCCAAAAATAAGATCAACGGCAAGACACGCATACGTAGAGAGTAACGTGACGAACAGTCTAGTTTTAAAAAAATAAAACTGATGTTTTATTTTTGTTTGTTGAAGTAAAAAAAAGTAAGTAAAAAAAATAACTTCCGTTATTGATAAGAGAGTTCCAACTGTTTATAGTCATGCTAATGTAACCGCAACCGCAAATGAAATTTGAAGGTCCTTTCGGATTGTTTGTCGCTTTTGCAATTACTAAAATAAATTAGAGCAATATGTTTTTTAAAAAATATAGCTATACAGCAGGTAACTCATACGTAATATTTTCAATGTGGATTGCTCTTTTAGCTACTATTTTATGTGAAATCTTGAATATTCAACATTGCTTTATTATTTGGAGTCTTTTTTGTTGTTAAACAGAACGCGCTTTTTATTGATATTTCCATTTCTATACTGACAAGATTGAGAACGCATGGCTTAAAAAATAGCTGTGATCGCTGGTATGAAAAATTAGTGCTTTCGCTGGTATAACTACCTTCGTGTCAAGGCATCGTAACAATCGTGGTGACGATTTTGTTAGTAAGAGATTTTGTCTGTACTCTCTCAGTATGGAGCTCTGGTGTTTGAGGTTGGAAGCATGGTATTCGAGACATGAGTACAGTGTTGATAGTATAGCATGTTAGTATCCTAATCTTGTCATGAAACATTGGTATTTGAAGTTTGCTGGATGCTATCTGGAACACTTGTATCCCTTTTACCGTCCTCCCAGCTACACAAAAGAGCGTTAGTTTTCTCGTGAAGAATATCCACGAGATTCATTCTTTATTTTAGTCAATATTTTCATATTAAAACAGTTTGTCTTAAAAACGTACCGTGTCCTCATAAAGGTGTTTCTTCATATCTTAATGTTGGAAGCAGGTTTCGAATCTTTTTTTAATGCATAATTTCTATTTCTTCAATATTATCTTCATCAATTCAGATGCATTTTGGGATATAGGCTACCAACACAATTATCCTAGCTATTCTAGATTTATGAATGAGTCTCTTTCCCACTTCACTATATTCTCCTGATTTGGCATCAGCTGATTTTTGGATTTAGTAAAATTTCAACATCCTATGCCAGGTTATAGGTAAGATAGCTCAGATTGCAGTTCTAAAACGCCTAGATAAAAAAGATTTAATTAACAAGCCATAGGTCACGTGTCTAATGGAATGCGTTAAAATTGGCAGTCATTATTATGAAAAGTATTGCACAAATAAATTTTCAAATGAAAAAAATAATTAATTACAAATGTTAAAATAATGGATTTTTTTATTTTATTGTATGAGAAGGATGTATTTTTATTTACGAAATGTCTGAATCTACTGTCGTGTGAGTAGCCAGTGTTTTTTTTATATCATAGTACTTAAAGGAGAATAATTTAGGAAGTTATACATAATTAAGTGAAAAATAAAATGAAATTAAAAGTCAACATAAAGCATAAAATTAGTAGGGGAAGAGAAATGAAGGAAAAAAGTCTTTAATTTCTTTTTTAATGCAACTTTTTATGTTCTAGTGAAGCAAAGTGTATTAGAAGTTACTTGGAACAGGGTCATTAAGACCAGTAGCTCAGAATAATGAGGTTTTTTTTGTGTCATTCCGTTAATTAGTCGCAGAAGAAATCGATGGCTTAAACAAGATTGGCGAATTGAGGCCAGGGTTTCGAGATAGAATTTTGATTTAAAGCCAGATAACTCTGTTAAATTTCAATCAAAATGGAATATATATTTAAAATATCACGTAATGAAAATCTCCAAGGTAGTTGTTACTGAAGCAGAATTTGTGGCAAATATGATAAACTGTAAAATATTTTTTGTATTCATAAAATTCTTCTGGCGTTTTTACAGTACTTTGTTGTGGGCGGCATCTGAGTTTAGTACATAGTCAGCCTCTGATTAATAGGGGACGAATTAATCAGGTTCCGGATTAATCAGATCCTATCTAAAAACTAAGTTTGTTTAATACGGGATGACGGAAAAACCGATATAAACTATCAATTACTGTTATTAATTACCTTATAAACTATCAATGTAAAATAAAAAATAAAACAAACTACAGGAAATATAACAAGGAAACGAAAAAGTCGTGGGATAACAACAGTGATAGTAGATGGAGTCATAGTACATATTTTAGAGTTGTTTTTAGCCTAAGTTAATTAATTTTATGCAGTGCGGAATAGATAAGCATTATCAAATTATTGATTAAAAGTAAATGCCTCAATCGTAAAAAAAAAATCAAGGGTATAACCATTGATATTCTACATTCATTCTGCACACATACTATTTCATTAATATTCAGCAGTTTGATTTATAATGTTGCTCCTTCATTTCAAATGATATTTATTTCTGTATTATTTATAGTGCGTTCTTTTTAATTTCTTGTACGGAGTAAAAAGGAAGTATTGCAATCGCAAAAAATTTCGGATACCATATTTCAACGAAAATATCCATTCTGACCGATATCGAATGCAATTAAACGATGTTTTTTGTGACATCTGTACGTACGGTCAGAATAAAGGAATCTTTTTCCCCAAACGGATTATAAAACTGGTTTAAAATGGATTCAGAAGAGATTTTTTCGTGGTGTCTGTACGTATGTATGTATCTCGCATAATTCAAAAACGAGTACACTCAGAACGAATTGAAATTTTGTATATAGGACAGCTGTAACATGTAGATGTGCACCTCCTATTTTGTGACTGCACTATTACACTCGGCCTCACCAAAAGTGTATAAATATATGTATATATAATATCCACTCTGTTACTCGGCTCAGTGAGCTCAGTCTCTTTATTCTTATATGTTTGTAAAATGTGCAATTTTTGCTCTAAATATGATTGAATTATGTCGTTCTTATCTTCCGGTTATGGTTTTTATGTCTTTAGTTAACCTTGTCAGGACTGAGTGTTCGGTGAACATCTTCGTGAAAACTTGAAGTCCTGATCTTGAACAGGGAGCTGAATCGAGCTATATTCTGTGGTAGAAAACTGTGGCTAAGTGGTAGAAGAACTGCACTTCAGAAGGATTTAAAATCCTCTTTTATTAAACCACAATTATATACAGCCACTTCATAACTCGGGTGGGAAACAGAAAATAATGACCGCACTTGGGTCTAAACTGAACAATCAGATAATTTAAACTAAAGCTAATTAGAACTTAAGTAGTCGTTGCTCACAGAGCTATAAACGCGAGGTTGGCCTCTAAACTAAATGGTGCGTAGCAAGATTTAACTAATACTAACGCACTTAGAATTCCTTCAATAAGTAATAGAGTAACAGCGCTAAGGCTTAGAATTTAAATACTAGCTGATCAGGCGAACGTCGAACAGAGTAGCAGTGGTCTGAGACTAAAGCTCTCTCACACTGAGAGGTTCCTACCTACCGTTTAAATAGAAACTTGGCTCCACTTCAAATTAGCATAAAGCTGAAACGTGCGCTTATTCTAACGGGAAGTTGAAATAAGAACAGATAGAAAAAGGCAAATTAAGATAGAACTTTGTTAGTTTAAAATAAAACCTTACAACCTGCATGTTATAGTTGTAGAATTATCAACAATTTAAAAGTTGTGTAAGTGCCGCTCAGCCTAATTTTTTTACCATAGCAGCCATATTTGTTTACATTTGAAACTTAGTAGAGTAATGGATTTTTGCCAATCGAGAGAAACTAAGCTTCGCAACAACAAAGTAATCATCTTATTATTGCGAATTAAATTATGCTTAATCTATTCTGCAACTATCAATTAAGTTATTAAATCATCCCATATATTGATTCAGCATAGCATCCACAACAAATTAAATCAGTTTCTACACCTTCAGTGTCTTTTTGCCAAGTGAGATCAAAAGTAAACTTTCAGTTTTGTTTTTTTGCCTTCTTGCCCGCTGGCCGAATTGCTTGTTTTTGCGTAGAAATTGTAATTTTAATTGTAAAATTTTTTAAAAAATTGTTTTAACTGTATTTGATGTTTTATGCTTTTCTATTTCTTTCAATTTTTAATATAGATATTTTAAGTTTTGTGTATTTGTGCCTTGTTGCGAAGTGAGAGCTGAATTAATTGAATTAGAAATATATCTCTAATGAAATTCGAGGAAATAAGTTTAAATGCGTATAATTTAATATTCCATACAAGGAAATCATGTGGTGTACACTTCAGATTTTTTAGTTTAGGTATTGTTTTATTTTATTTGACTAAAGGAAATTATTCTCCGTATTGATCTGCTTGTAAATTGTCAATAGTATTCTTCTGTTAATTATCATATAAATTATCCTTCTTTTTTGTCTTTTTACTGCCTCTTTCAGATTAACCATGATCTTGGGTCACCCGTGGACGTCACCCTTGCTACTACCCTGGTTAATTGGGAATTGATTTTATTCTATTATTTTGCTAGTTTAAAAAACCGAAACTTATCTCGCCTTAGGAACACTTTTAAAGAAGACTTCCTAAGGAAAACTGTCTGGCATTGAAAAGGTAAAAGCCCCGAAAACTACATAATTTTCAGTTTACTGGGATCCGAACTCGGCATGAAAACTCAATGTTCAATGCTTTATCTATTTCCTGTAAAACCAAAGTGGGCTTAGCTTTGCCTTTTTCTTGCCAATTGCAACAAAAAATACATTTTATTCCCTGCTTTCGTTTCCATTGAAGATAAGGTTACCTTGCTATCTTTTCAACTACTGAATGACTACTGGAGATATTACACAAGTACAGACAAATCCGACGAAAAAACATTTCACCATCAGTTTCTGTGATTATGAATTAGAAACGATTCGGAAAGTAAAGAGTGCAAGGAAAAGCGCGAAATGAATTACTAAACGCCATCCAAGGTAGACTGGGAAAGATTCCTGTGACTGATTTTATAAAAGGCAAAATGGCAGCCGCAACTGTGCCAAATGCCCAAGAAAATTTCTCGCTTTTAATATACTGTCTACTAAGTTTTAGGACTAAGTGTGTTTAGGACTAAAAGTGTTTGGCTAAAGAGAGATAAAAGAAATATTTTAATTCAGCCAGGACTGCAAGTTTAGTCATTCTATTATGCTTCTACAATGCATCTACGTGACACTAACTTTTCTACACATTATATACATAGAGAGAGAATAAAATAAAATACATTAGTAGAGAAAAATGAGAGTTCTGGAGTGGCTAAAAGGAAAACCTATTTGAGACATTTTGCTGTTACAATGCAAATTTAAGTTAAGCATTTTCATCGAAAGCAAACAGCGATTTTGAAGACACTTATACAATTACTGAGTTAATTTGCCTTTCTAGATATGTTTATGTTTAGAACAAAATTTAGACAAATTAAAATTCATGACTTCAAAAATAGCTGTTTGC
Organism: Stegodyphus mimosarum; assembly: GCA_000611955.2. NCBI lineage: Eukaryota > Metazoa > Arthropoda > Arachnida > Araneae > Eresidae > Stegodyphus > Stegodyphus mimosarum. Next base: position 120,437 of record KK113049.1, on the reverse strand, counting down.
TTTCAAAGAAAGTGCTTAGCTTAAATTTTCATTGTGACATCAAGATTTCTCATAGAGGTTTTCCTTTAAGCTACTTGAAATATATTGCATTAAGAACAAGCGGACGGCAAATGAATTCTTGATCTTGAAAACTTGTAATAACTTTATTAAATCATACAACAGTAACTTTATTAAATCATACAACGTTATTGCTTATTTTCACTAGTTATTTTCGCTTAAATTTGCATTGTGACATCAAGATTTCACATAGAGGTTTTCCTTTTAGCCACTTGAAATATATTGCATTAAGAACAAGTGGAAAGGCAAATGGATTCTTGATCTTCAAAACTTGTAATAACTTTATTAAATCATACAACAATAACTTTATTAAATCATGCAACGTTATTGGTTATTTTCACTAATTATTTTCGCGTTTATTTGTAGGTTGCACAGTTAACAGCAGTCGAAAATAACACCCGGAAATTCTTTAAATTGTAATGGGAAAGCGACGATATTCCCAACGATCTGAAAGCTATTACAAATGGGAATAATTCAAAAACTTTTGTGAAATAGTACGAAATGAAAATTACTCGTCAAGTCATAAATTTTATGAAACTAATCTTTCAAAATTCGTTTTTCAATATTTTGTTTTTATACAAGAAAACAAATATTAAAGGTTTTAATATGGATACTCTACACGTTTTCGATATTATTTTTCGAAGTTCTAAGAGTTGTAGAATACGCAACATTTCTTTCTAAAATGCAAAATTTATTGAAATTGAAAAGATTTCAACTATATAAGAGATCCAACATATTACTGCAAAATATTTCCAATTCATGTTGAAGGTAGGAAAATGAACAATTATTACAGAGCTTTACGATATTTATGATTTTAATTTTACTACATCTATAGGCTTTATGTCAGTTTCTTGCCTTTATGTCTTGCTTTATCACGTACTCGTTCGGACCAGTGGTTTATGGAAATTGTACGGCAAGCGACGTAGATGAAAACAAATATGTAATCTCTAGAGGTATTCTGGATAAAGCACTGGCCGCTTGCTCTAAACAGCTGTATATCGGAGCAGAGGATATGAACGCTAGATATTTAGTTTCGACAAGTGTACAAACTGAAGGAACTTTTACACTCGCTCGAGATGTGCTGTATCTTCAAACAAAACTTTGCTAAAATCAAAATCCAACCAAATATATTAACTAGGCAGCGAGGGTGGAAGATGCAGTTTTAGATAGTACCCACCTTTAGACGTTATAAAATTTTGAAGACTACATTTCACATAATTCTATAGATATGTAGGTTTTAAGAAAACAAAATCATATTTTCTTTATCTTGATCGAAGAATTTTGTCCTATATGAAATATTCTGTTTAAGAAAATGTAACACAAGGGGGCACATTCCTAAATAAAAATCGGTAAACATTTCAATATTTGGCAAGTAATAAAATTCATTGAAAACAAAATCTTTGAAAGTCGATCCACAAATATGGAAAATGCGCACAGTTTGCCCAAACCGGAAACTTTCAGGTGGTTACCTTTCAGTGAAAACGCAGAGCGATTCCTAAAATTTAACAAAAATCTCCAAATGATTTGATGGCATTTCTCTAAAAGAAGGGAAAATTATTTCTTTTGTGAAGTAGCTTAAAATTATCTAGACGGAAGGAGAGGAGGTTTTTTTCCCGCCTTTGATATTCACTTCATATGCAATTACATTTTACTTCTTTTCTGAACCACGTCCTGCATACGTCAATGCAAAGCAATGTTCCAATATTGCAATGTGTTCCTCCAAATCCCTCACAGAACTAAATTTTCAAATTATTTTAAATAAATGGTTGCAATTCCTCTGAGCATTTAAGAATAATATATATATATATATATATATTCCAAGATCATCTTTCTTATAAAATAGGGTCAATTCAGATAAAATACCTCTAAATGTCTACGATACTGCAAAACGGTAACTGTGGGAGAAATGAATTTTAAAAAATAAATAAAGTATCGATATTGTTGAATAAGCATATTAAGTCAAATGGACAGCATTATGTCAAATGGCTCAGAGGAATTGTTAAATTTCTCATACCTTTTTCTGTACATAAATTCCCTATTGTTTAAAATTTCCTTTGTTTCAGGTAGTAGCTTTCTTAAAATTGGATCTAGAGCTTCAAATAATTACACATTTTGTGATTTTTCACTTAGATAGAAATGGTGAAAAGAGCGATAGAAAATGTTTGCTTACGTTACTGCAAAATGTTCAAGACTCCTATCAGAATGCGTTTCACTGTAGTAAAATGAGGTATTTTAAATAATGGCTCCTTAATGCGCTTCGCTATTTTCGTATGATGTGGTAAGATGTCGCAAATAAATTGTACTTTTAACATGTAGGGAACGAAATTCATTTCCTGACCCCTCCCGTGAATTTTAATCTTTGCAAGATTTGTGTTTTATTAAAATATAGGTACCGTTGTTTTATCATAATGCGAGAAACATGCATACATTTGTGCACATTCTTCATTATTTAATTTCTTTAAATATAATACAGGGCTGCAATATTTGGTGGCAACAGTTTGAAAAGTGAATCGACATTTAATGTTTCTGACGCAAAATACCGAAACGGAAACAATAGTCCTTTAGGGACAAAGCCCCTTTGAAGTAAAAAAGAAGTGTAAACGAAAAATCAAAGTAAAAAATACTTTTGCGTCGAAAAGAAGTAAAAAAAAAAGCATTAATCTAGAAGGTACAATAATGAAAAAGCAAAGCAAATGCGAAAGATAAATGTTCAAATGGTAAGAAATAAATTTTTCAAAAATTAAATCTTAAATAGGAAGTTGAGGTAAACTTATTAGCTGAAAGGAAAACTCTTCTTATCCCATCCCAGTGATCTCATATACTCAGACTAATAAATATTGTGAAACGAATAACACGTTTAATGTACATTAAATACACTTTTTGAACAACTGGACGCATGAAAATTTAAACATGATTATAAGTAAACAACTGTCTGAAATAGAAGATACGTAAAAAAGTCAAAGGCAAAAAGCAAACAGTGGAGAGGAGCGCACAGAATTTTTTTGTGTTCTTTATGTTAAGTAGCATGCTGCATTTGCTAGACTTATAGTTTCTTCTAGTTTTTTTTTACTTCTTTTATTCTATTTTGTAGTACTCTCATTAATTTTGCAGTATATTAATAATTTTTAATCAAATATATTTCAATTAGTGATCCTATATCTCTCATTATTTTTGCATGTATGTAAAGAGTGTTCCGTAAAGAACGGAACTTTTGAAATACCTGGTATTTATGTTTTAGTTATTTAATTACTTAATTTCATCAATAAATTTTTGTGTTAGTATGCTTTCTAAAATTGCATTCTTTATTAACATCTTTAGATTTACATGTTATAAAATAATATATTCATTCTTCATTTTATGGAACACCCTTAATTTAAATTCTGGATAGAATACGATAAATTTACGAAGAACGGATATAAACAAAACTACCGAAAATTCAACACTACAGTGTACCTTTATTCAATTGATCTCATGATAATATCTCTCAGCACTTGAAAGAGATTTTCACTGTTGAAATTTTCTTAATATAGAATACAACTTTCAAAACTTAGAATAAGAAACTTAAGAAAATATCCTTATCTATTCCTGCTATTTGAAAAACACCAATTGACATATCTACAACTGATAATTCCATTATATGTCTTTTCTGATAATAGAGTTGTTACCGGCCTTTCCAATCACAGCTTTTTCCGCTTTAATTTTGCTAGCTAAAATACTGATGGTATCTTTTTAACAAGGTCGCAGAAGATGTCAAACACGTGTCTTCTTTTTTATGATCGTAACGTTATTTCTACTGCACCCGGTGCAGATTAGCGTAAAAGAAGAACAGTTGCATGAAAAAGGATGCAGCATAAATTGTTAGACAAATGCGCTAAAATGCCCATATTAAGTCATAAAAGCATGAGGAGCGCATACTTTGTGGATACTTAAGGTACTTCATAGAGACACATGAAATGGAAAGTGATCTGAAAAAAAGAAACGAACTACTTTATTCTCCGCAAAATTTGTTTTTTAGAGGTTAATACATTTCTTGTACGGTTATTCGATTAAAGCAAAATGTAAGACATCTGTCAGACTAAGGGTAGGCATGCCTTTTGGGAGGACTTTCTTACGGAAAATTGATTTTCATTCACGTTATACGTTGTGAAGACTATGGAAAGACTAAGGTCGGATTAACTTATTTTGGAGCGCTCGATATTTTTCACTGCTGCCCCCCCACAGGAAATGGACCACACATACAAAAAAAATACTCCCAAAACATTTTTTAATGAAAAAGAATAAATAAATAAGAAATTATCCTGGGTTAATTAAAAAACTAATGCGTACGTTAGTTATTATTAAAAGGAATTTTCAGTATAAAAACAACAGTAAATTTTTGTTTTTATTCCAACAGAAATACGTAAATTTATCGTATTCCAAATACTGCGAAATTTGGTTATGAATATGCATTTCATTACGTATCAATACACCAAAAGAATTAGAACTGCTTGATCATGTCTCATAAATTGGAAAACGAAATTAATTTTATTAAATGTCAAAACTAATATTTCAAGAGGCACAGAATTAGTTAGAAATCCTTTTTTCTCGCTTTAAATTCTGAAAAACTGTTACTTATTTCGTCATAGTTGATATTTTCCTAAGCATTTTATTCGATGTACAGTTGTTGAAAAATCCCGCAAACGATTTTTGTGTTACCTTGAGGACGCGTCTCTTCTTAAAAAAGAATGTTAGTTTAGTTTATGATGTAGAAGTAAAAAGAACTACCGATGAATTCCGGGTTTGTTTTGTAAGTGATTATTTAAAAAAAAATTGTACTATTGGCTTCTATTAGTACTAAGCATGACCACCTCTCTCTCGTGAAGTCAACAAATATATTATTTTATAACAGTAAAGTTAAATATGTTAATTTTGTTTGGCACAATGAGTTTTGTAAGAAATATTTTACACGTTTTATATTGAAAGTGGAAATACCATTCCCAGTGTCTTGCCCCACCACACAGTTTGTTAGTACAACATTGTCCGCATACAGTGGACCATTTATAGCAGTATGCCTAAATAAGAAAACAAAATCTGATGTGTACACCACATGACTTCCTTGTACGGAATATTAAATTATATGCATTGTTTTCTGCATTTCATTTAAACTTATTGAATTGAATTAAATCATCTACTTCATCGATAGCACATAAACCACAATAGAATAAATGCGCTCTTTAAAATTCATTATATTTATTTACCGTAGCGACAATCTGGCGCTAGGTTCACTTAACAGCGTTACATCTGATTAATTTTATAACTCAGAATGCACAAAGATTGTATCATCTGAAGAATTATCTAATCGTTGCCACATGTGCTAGTCAAATACTATAATAAATCTAAAACGACGTATAAAAGAAATTAAACAAATAAAAAAGAAAATATTTTTCACAGATGATTTAGCGCCGGTTACCTGATGCGCATGCGCTACTTGTGAACATTCTCCTCTGTCCGAGATAGGCTGGCGACAATGTTTGCTGTTAATACGAAACTATTTCCTCTAATTTCATTAGAGATATATTTTTTATTCAATTAATTTTTTGTCACTTCGCGGCAAGGAAAAAATACATAAAAACTCAAAATATCTTCCTTAAAAATTGAAAGATATAGAAAAACATAAGACACCGAATACAGTTAAAACAATTAAAAAAAAACATTTTTGCAATTAAAATTAGAGTTTCTATCCGAAAACAAGCAATTCGGCCAGCAGGCAAGAAGGCAGATTTTTCGGTGAACAAAACTAAAAGTTTCCTTTTGGCCCCACTCGCTAAAAAGATGTTAAAGGTTCAGAAAAACTTTCACTATTCTGTTAAGTTTCAAATGTAAACAAATATGGCTGCTATGGTAAGAAACATTAGGCTTATCCGCGCTTAAATAACTTTTAAATTGTTAATAATTCTACGACTATTGCAAGCAGATTAACAGAAGGCATATAAACCTTAACCGGAATATGAGAACAACATAATTCGATCATCTATAAAGCAAAAAAAAAAAAAAAAAATGCGCAATTTACCAACCTATAAGAATTTTAAAAAATCTGACCTTACTGAACCGAGTAACAAAGTGGGTGCATATATATGTATATTTCGTGCGGACGATTGCAACCAAAAAGGGAGGTGAACAACTACATGTTATAGCAATCCTATATACAAAATGTTCTGAAGCTATTAGTTTTTGAGTTATGCGAGATACATACATACGTACGCACGTGCGTAGAGACGCCACAAAATAATCTCTTCTAAATCTATTTTGATCAGTTTTATAATTCATTTGAAAAAAAAAAATAGTTCTATATTCTCTCCTTACTTACTGATGTCACGCAAAAACATCGTTAAATTGCATTCGATAGAGGTCAAAATGGATATCATCGTTGAAATATGATACCCGGGATTTTCTTGATTAAAATACTTCCTTTACTTCGTACAAGGAAGTAAAAAGGGCTATAGAATTTAAAAAAAGGAATTTTTTTCGCAAAGTAGAGGCTTTTATTAGATCCCGGAAAACCCCAGACCCAGGCCTTGTTCGTCTATGATATGGTCCGGCAGTGACTAGTCTATTTCTCTGAATTTAAACCCGGATCGAACTACTAGTGTTTAGTGGTCTTTTCCGCTTGGACTCTGATAGGCCTATTTCTTATTCCATTATATTAATGTAAAAATGTTTTTCGATAAACTAATTTTGGGTAACATAAATTTATTGTTTATATATGCCTGATTTGATTTTATACGGATTTAAGAAGCAAATGTGATATTTTTATAACCGAATAAGTTTATAAGGTATTTCTCCCGCCTTTTCGCATGTCTTCGTGTTGTAGTGGTCAGAAGGTTTACGCGTATTCGAGAGGTCCGTGGTTCGAGCCCTTTGCGCCGGATGCATTTTAATCTGTGTGTTTTGAAAACTTCTGTTAATTAACTTAACCATTATACTCTTAATTGCATGTATGTGACGTCATCAGTAAAATGTACTTGTGTTTATATAGTGCTATTAATAAAACAAATAATATCATTTATTCTTATTTGATTTTTTTATATTAGGTATTATAACTCTATATTACATGTGTAGAAAGCATTCCGATATATAAATTCAAATATAAGAGTGTGAACATTTATTCTGTACTGAAGAAAATAACTTTGCAATGTTTTATAGAAAATAAATAATTAAGTTCAAAGTAATAATTAGCACAAATAAGTAAACATTTAATCACTATTTGTAGGTTCGTTAGGTGCATAGTTCAGCATTATCAAAGTATTACGAAAGTAACACGGTAGAAATACTTGCACTAAATTTACAGTAATTGTGAGTCAAGCACTACTACTTCTACAGGTGTTGTGCATCCTCAGCACTACAGCCATTCACAAATGTAACGTAATGTTTCGTTTCGTTTACCTACGTTCACAAATGGAACAAAAATGTTTGATAATGCTGGATTAAACTCCAACGAAAATATATTTAGCAATGAAGTTATGCTTGTTTGTGCAATTTCTGTCTTTATTTACTTATTCCAGTCTGAATTTTTTTTAAGTCTATGCATGTGAATATCAAGTAGAGAATCTGAAGAGTACGAGGGCGAACAAAAATCTTCCGCCGCTTCATGAAATTCGTTTTACATCATTTAGCTTTTCCGAAAGGCATCTGTTTGTACTTGTTTTCAATAACTGAAAGAAATTCGAATACCATTTTAGCTGTAGTGAAAAACGATTGAAACAAATAAACGTATATAAGTGTTCAGAGTCGAATATGAACGTAGATTTAAGACAGATTTGTAGGACATATTTTTGTGCCCCTAGGAAAACTTTAAATAATCAGGCGCACAGCCAAGCCTACTTATACCTTTGAAATGAAGCAGACAGCTGATGAACCTCAGCTTTGATTTTCAAACAAACATAGAAAATACGAGAAGTATAGAAATAACCTTTATTGAAATTCCTGCCTGGATTGATAGATTTAAACAACAACCCAAACCTGCCACTCTCCTATATTTTCTTTCAAAGCAATCTTCAGCTACTTATTCTTCTAACACATTTCCTTAACCTTCAGTGTCTTAGAGATAATGATTAAACAACTTCACTGAAATACTTTTTTTCTTATTTACATGAATCTCTGAAGTAATAGTCAAGTAAACAGAATTTTCCTAACACTGAAACATTTTCCTTATCACCTTCAGAAATCATTTTGGAAGATGACGAGAAGAGACCTGTAATTATAAGAGATATTTTATCATTTAAATGTGCAGAATATTCATAATTGAAGTTCACATTTTGATTAAATATAAGCTGAGAACAATTCAGTAGACTTAATATATACGGCTTCATATATAACAAAAATGTTATTTGTAAATCTCCTTATACCTTTAATTTTCTAAACATTTCCATCAGGGCACTAAATAGTATACCATTATGGATAATTTAGAACAATGGCTCTCTATCAGGAAGGAACTCCCCCTTAAGGAAAATTTTATAGTTTTAAAGGAAAATGTGATCAGCCTTTTGTCAAGTATTTAGTATTAATTTATGAATAAAAAATACTTTTATTCAAATTTTGATATTTATCAACCTTTAATGTACACTTTTTGTTGTTGAATTTATAAAATACATTAAAAATAATTTAAATTTAAATAAATGTACATGTATTTTTCGAGTTTCGGAAAAGAAGTGAAGGAATGATGTTCTAGCAATGGTGAAAGGGCTACATTTAGCAAAACATGTTGAGAACAACTGATGTAGAATTTAAAGTACGTAGGGGACACCAGACACAAAAGCATGTTCGATATATTTATTGTCTTTTGTTAAAGGCAATGCGCTGAACTCTGATTTAAAACCTTGCAGATATAGGTCTGATCTGAGGTCTTGAGATCCAAGGAGGTGATAACAATAGACAGCATCTTTGAGATGTCTACTTACCCAAACGTACTTAAATCAAAGTGCGCTAAATATAACTATGAACCCCTTGATCTTCTTATAGAAAATCGCAGTTGTGATTCAATCATCTGCAAAGCTTTTCTTGGAGCATTCACTAATTACAAAGTGCATATAAAATTAGGAATTATTTTGCATCAAAACTGTTGAATTCAAGTAACTGATGCTGTTTAAATGTTAGAAACATTTGGGTGGCTTAAAGTTAATCTATTTCTTTGGTTTCGAATAAGCTGTTGCCAAGAAAACCAGGACTGAGTGCTTTGAATTAGAAATATACAGTTATTAAATCCTCTTTTTAATTATATTTAAACTTTTAAACATGAAAATGAACTTAATGATTCTTAATTAGTGTGTAGGTTTATGTTTACTCAGTTTTTACAGTTATGCATATTTATAGTTATGTGCAAAAAGCGACCTCGTATAAAATGGTTCACAGCCATAGGTTTTTAGGTCCTAGGGCAGATGTTTCTTGTGCATCCATGTCGTCACTAAACAATTATTGAGAATGAAAAATCTAAATTGGTTAGAAGTTCAGAATTTTTGCGTACCTCTTGAATTGTAACAAAGATTTTTGCTCAAAATAATAATATGAGTTATGGTGATGATAATCACTTTTTTTTTTCTGTCAAGCGATAGTTAAGTGAATAGGACTTCTAAATGCTGATAATTTGACCTGGGTTAGAATCTCGGCCCAAAGACTGACTGTATAAGCGTTTATGTGGTTTTCTCCAAGTGAAACATGAACACCAGCCAGTGACTCTTAGAAATGCGTCTAAAAGGGTATTTCTTCGCTTAGGCAGATAGCCTGCCGTGCTGTGTGATGCTCAGCTAAACCCATGGTTGATCTAAACCATGGCTGTGTGATGATCAATTAAACCCATGGTTGATCTAACCCATGGCTGTGTGATGTTCAACTAAACCCATGAATAGGCCCATGGTCTTTTGCAATCCTTTCTTCTTCAAAAGCAAAGTCTGTATCCTCCACTATAATGTCAAGATTGACAGATATCCGCCTCGTAGTAAAGACTGATAGTCAGCGAAATCTGTCTCATTAATTTCTTTGCCATTTTTTTCAAGTCTTTACAAATAATAGGATCCATATGTCCAAGAATATGAAGATCAAACTGACATCATTAAAAAGAAGATGGTTTTGTTTATATACTTACAGAATCTTTAATTACATTTATCACATGATAGTTCGGATTCAAATCTAAAAATGATAGAATATTTCAACAGTTATATCAATAACTCATCAAAAGCAACGCAACTGTTTTTATTCAAATGAAATATAAGGCGAATTAACTGGAGAGGTTGCGATGGGTGTCTGGGGAAGTGGAAGAAGCATGTCGCACCATCAGTAGAAATCAAAACAATTTCTGCACCATTCTTTAGTTCATCTTTTTCAGGCAGTCTTAGTTATATTAAAGGAAGGTCTGTTATTTTGATAAGTGTCGTATCTTTCGATAACATCGGCATAGTACTTTTTCGTACCATATGCTGTTATTGTCATTAGTTAGCTTTAACAATATTATCCCATTGTTACCTCAATATTATTCTTAATTTGCGTATTGTCAGCTATAGCACTGAACATATCGAACATACTGCTACGTAATTATACATTGTACTCAATATTCTGAGTTGATATACTACAGTATCGCTGCGTCAATTACCACTTTAGCGGAAATATTTGAAACTAACCCTCTCTCGCTGCTATTAAACAAAACTGCATCCACAAAAATTTCTTCTGTATACTTCAACGTTCGGTGAAATATTTTATTTTAATGATTTTCTAAATGTAAATTAAAAAAAAAATAGTGTTTTTGTTTTCTTAGATTGAAAGTATCAATAAGCATCATATTTTATTAACCTGTTATGTAATTTACTTTTGAGATTTACTAAGCTATTTTATTTTCTTACAGGTAAAGAATTTCGAGGTGAACAGTTGAAAATAGAAATGGTAAGAAATATTTTTATCTCATGTTAATTATTTTATCTCTATTGCTTTAATAATAAGCTCAACTAATAAACAGCAATCTGCCAATCTAGCGATCAAGATTTGTCCTATAGAGGTATTTCCAAATAGTGCTATTAAAATGTTCAGGCGCTCCATGCTGAAACCAGATGTTTCGGCGTGTAGCAGCTGGAACGTCAGCCATCAGATTCCACAAGACTGTTTCCACAAAATGTCCTTAAAGAACTGAGTTAGTAAACTGATTTTCATTTTTCTCCTGCAACGTTCTCACCTGAATTGATGACACTTCATCCCACTCTCCCATAACCCTGTAAACATTGCCCTCTAGCGGTCGCCGTTCGCATTTTCGGACACAATTTCGTATATAAATCTTGTTTGTCATGGTATGACAGACAAGCATGTTATTTGGCTACGATCTTTTGAGACACTCTGTATAATATACACCTTGTAAATAACGGAAGTTTAAACATCATTATAAATATTCTGAGTTTATAAATGGCGTTAAAGAACATCATTTTTATTATTTAACACAGTTTTATTGCACATTAATTATTTGTGATAATAATGTTTTCATCATTTCCTTAATAAACAAATTTAATTCCTTTTTAGATAAGACCAAGTTAATCCACAACTTAGTTAATTCGCCCCCGAGAAATAGGGAATTAATTGTATACTAAAATGAAAGCGAGCATATTCTGCCAAGAGTTTAACAAAAATTTCAGCCTTACAAAAAGTATAAGTGCTAAGTAGTATTTATTACGTAGAACACTTAATGAGCTCTGTGAAGATTCTAAATGTTCGATTTTTTTCCTTTCGAAGTTCATGTAACATGACAAGCATAGCAAGTAAGGCATTTAAAGCAAGTAAGGCGTTTAAAGTGGACCTCTTAATAACGTATTTCCGTCCAATTTCAGGGTCGTTTTTAGATAGATTGTAAAGCGAGATTCACTTCATTTAAAGGTCTTTGATGTTTACATCCTTTTAAGGAAAACTTCCTTCTCCTAATGTTTCATTTTTTTAAAAATTATATGTGTTTGTTACGTTGTTTGTATTTAAGAGCTCATCATTATTTTCTTTGCGATATGCACAGCTGTTTACTAATTATCAGAGTGGGCTAGTTTGATAGGTTTATTGCTTGTGTCTGTTATGTGGCATTCTGCAGGTTTATTACTCACATCATTTGAATATTTTCTGAAATTTTGAAAATAATGAATATTTCTGAAATGTATTATATTTCTATTTATTGCTTATTATTTTTGACCGGAGTAATTTTACGTTCCTTATTATGTTGGCTGATAACATTCGCGCATACATATCATCAAACATTATGCAAACACTGAATCTCTCTCTGACTTTGTCTGGATTCTTTAATATTATTGTCCCCATTGTTGTTATAATCCTTCCAAAGAGATTCAGCGCTGACATAGCTTTGGTGACAAGTGTGTAGACAGTTATTGCTCAGCATTAATTTCATTCAGCTACTTCGTCTTAGATAAGAGCATTTAAAATTTATTTCAATTTTTTTCTGTTATAAGATAACATGCGCCTAACAATTTCCATAGAAAGATGCTCCAGCGTTCATATTTATTGACCATTATATTAAATGTATTGTTCCTATCTCGTGTCATCGTTTTCAAAGTAAGTATTGTCAACAAGAAGTTTTGAAAGTATATTATCATTCTATTACATTCTTTCTTTGCTGAAATAACTAACCTAAGGGATATATTTCTCATGTATAGAAAACTTTTACAAGAGTTGAAATGAAGAGAGTTTCCTCAGCAGAAGTGGGTCCACCAGCGGCCAAAGTCGCTGAACACTGGTAGTTCGGTTCCAGATTCAAATCCAGGGAACAGGCTGACTTCACGGGCGTTTTCGTGATTTCTTTCATGTGCAGCGTCCATACAAGCCAGTTTTCCTTAAAAAGTCCTCCACCAAGTCATCCCTCCCTTAGGCAGTAGCCTTTGAGTGTTTTGCCGTAATCAAATAAACCAAAAACCTCAACAAAAGTACGAAGCTGGGGCATATATCTTCTTAAGAAAAATTGTTTGACTGCGGTTAGTCTATAATCTTAGTCACAGAATCTTAATATAATTCGTGTTCTAGAAAAGAGGCAGGCTTCTATATTGGCACATAAGCAAACCATAAACCATTTATTTTATATTAGTTAATTACCGATTAATCATTATGATTACCAGAATTTTGTCGCAAGTACTATGAATTTGTACGTTAACACATGTATACATACTATCATACGTAAACTAATCTATTTATTTGAATTAATTTACCTACTTTAAGTCCAAATAAATTAACTATATATATTTTTAACACTTGAAAATTTATAAATAACTTGAGTAAAAATTCTTTCGGCAAACCATATGTAATAAAATTTTAAATTAAAGAAATGTGTTATATTAGTAAATCGCGAAAGATTACCGCTGGAAAACACTGAAGAGGGAAAAAATCGACCTCGAACTATTCTAATGTATTTTTTAACCGGCGCATTAAGAAACACCGAATAATACGGCAAAAATTTTAAAATGAAAGACTGACTGTGTCTTTCAAAACATTTTCTGTTTATTTTTTACAGTAAGTATACACAAAATATAACTATAGAGATCTGAGGACGGTATAAAAAGTTAGATTTCATAATTTTTCTTACAAAATTGATTTTTTACATTCGGAAATACCAAAGCATGAATATTTTCATCATTAAAACATTTTTCTAACAGGAAATTTAGGTCGGCGGCCGATGGTTGCGAAAATAAAGGCTGCATAAAAAACTTTAATCGGCACAGAATATAGCTAATTTTTTCCAATAACCTCTCCACTTAGTTATGCGCAGTTAAACTTTCCCATCTTGAGCTAATAAAAAACGAGTGTGCGAGTAAATGCAATGTTTATATGTGGCATAAAATGAAACATTCTTTGGATGCATGCAAGCAGTTTACAATCCAATTATATTATTGAAATACTTAAAAAGATATGAAGTTAATGTAAATTTTAGATTAAAGGTATTAAATCAGTTACTGAATCATGAAGCAACTTTATTGACTAAATTATCAAAAAAAGTTAGAAAAAAACCCGGATCCATTAAATAGTAAGTAGTTAATTGAACTAAGATTCTAAAACTATATAATGTAAAGTTACTGTAATTTCTGATCGTTTGAAAATAAAAAAATACAAGTATTTATGTAAAGATGGATATATTTAAGTAAATTATTTTCTCGCCTTTCCCTCTGCAAATAAAGATTCTTTCGTATACCAACAAACGTATCGAAATTTTCTTCATTGTTTCCATTACTCTTCTAATAAATGAATGATAAAGTACGTCTTTTTAATCAGGATTTAGATATTTTTCTTTTCAATGGCGGCAACTAGCCGTTATAGGCGTTAGCCACTACTAAGGCCATATATGGAGGCACCTAATAGGTGGGGAACGTTGCCTCCTATGATGGGATAGACAATTTACATGCATGCCTTCTCCGGGATTCGAACCCGGGCCTTTCAGTACAGCAGTCAGTCACTAACCATTTTCCCGTCTGGGCGGTGGAGTTAGATACTATCATCTTTAAATGCGACTTTAACTGTTTAAAACCAGAAAAGCGAACAAATTAGCTAATATCTTAAATATAATGGGAATATTCCGAGGATAAATCATGCCAAATAGTGGAGTGGTATCAGTATTTTGGGGACTTTAACTTTTTTCCCCAAAAGGAATATTCGTGTTGAGCCACTATTTAATTGCGTAATTACTTTAGCATAATATAACAGCTCGCTGAAATGATTAAAGATTATTTCTATTGCAGAATTCTCGGAAAAACTAGATGAAACCACAAAATTATTTCTTTATGAGTTTCGAAATATTTCTTTGATGCATTCAATTTCTTTGTAAAATTAGATTCTGTCTTATCTTATTTCACATTTTTTATATTTTTCTTGTTTCTTTTTGCTGTTGTCGTCTTTCCTGATATTCTAAGGGAGTGCCGATGCACTCCCTTAGAATATCAGGAAACCCTTCATTAAGAAAAAACGGCAAATAGAATAAAATAATAGTAATAACAACAAAATGATATAAATGATTGAAATAGTATGATGGGAATCTACATATATATATTAGAATTATAAAATTAATTTTGAAAATACTGTTTTATTTTGCAGCTGCACTGAAATCTGCTGTTGATTTTTTGTTTTGCACTTTGTAATTTCTCAAAATGAATCTGACGCTACAGAATTCGTAAATCTTTAACCAAATTATGCCCTAGTCGCGCTCTTTTTATTGAGATAAGAAGAACTATATTTTTTTTTAACTTTCTTTCTTCTTCGCTTTACCTTAAAGAGCTTACTTTTCGACACTTCGAAATGTTTATTTGTGACATTTATTTACTTACGAAGATCAGCCATGTGACCAAAAACATGCGTGACATAGATTTGTCGATTTCTAGGCACGAGACCTACGTCATGGCTAAGTGAGGTTGCATGTTCTTTTCGAGGTCCCTCCCTTCGAATGCCCGAATTGAGACAAATATGCTAAACATTCCAAATGTCATTGAAAACGACAAAGTGACCATGATACCATTCAGAATCACTTCCTGATCTGCGCAGATGGACAGTCGGCCGGATCCTGCGAGTGAGGTAAAACGGGTTCCACCATCCTCCTGCTTTATGACCTGGATTTTTTTTTATCCGAGAAGCCGCAGGTCAGTCTTCAGAACTAGTTTTTTCGAAAACTGCTGTTCTATCGTTTTACTTTTATGTGAAGAAAGGAGGAGAAAAAGGATTACGGGTGGAGGATGGCATTCAGTTTTCCGGTCATCGTTTTGAATTACTTCTTTTCATTTGTTGTTCTTAAGTGTTAGCAGGAGTATCATACTGCAGCATTCATTTTTGGTCTTAAGAAAGGCCGTGGCCGCTGAGATAAATGAGTGTCTTTAGAATATGAAACGACTGGCCTAATTTTCTTTTATTCTTGTCTTTTAAATACATAGTAAACAATTTAAACAATTTAAAGCAATCTTCTCTTGCGGTGAAACGCTGAGCAACCGAGACGATAATTCGAAGATCTTTTTGACTTTAGAAAAAACATGTTGAATTTTTCTGTGGATTTCTAGCTCCCAAATTTCTCTAATATCCACATTAGCAACTGAAATAAAATTGCGGCAGTAAATCGCCTTCACAGTGTAATTGAACGACTCGAAGTCATTCCTTCTTTTTTCATTTGCTTAAGGGGCTGTAAGAAATGTAAAGCATTTCTTCTGTGCTGTGTTTTTATAGTCTAAAGATCAGCTCATTCATTTGGTAATCCGAAGGTTCCGAATCTGGATTAAATGCAAGAGGAATTTTTTTTACGGATTCGTCATTCCAAATTTTCTTTTGTCCTTACGAGAAGTACTGATCATTTGGATAACACTCCTAATAACATGAAAATATTGTTATTATGGGATTTGTTTTTCTTCTACATCTTTTTTCGTTTAATTTTTCTCCCTTGTATTGTTGTTGTTTTTGAGTTTATACTTCATGGAAGAATGGTTGTCAGAGCCCCAGAGAGGTTTTATGTCTATTTTCCACCCAAATTTTCAAGGAGAATAACCCCCCAGGGGGAAGGAGTGTCTTCCACCCATCTCCCGTACCACAGAACCACATGACTTTCGGCTCGCCGCATATTTGGAGTGCCCGCATGCAGCAAAGACGCTATACATTTAAAAATATCCATGCGTTCTCCGGGATTCGAACTTGAACTCATTGGTACGGCATTCAGAATCATTAACCACTCCCGTATGGGCGACTCTCCCTTATATTGAAGATGTGACCTTATGCAGATCTATTTAGATTAAATTCAACACTAGGAAGATATCCCTCGCTGTAAATATTTTTTATCTGAATTTACATAGTTAAAATGACACGATATTATCGAAGTAAAATAAAATTCTAAAAGCAAACATATATAGGCGAACGCCTGCCATTTTCGCCCTGTAGGTAAAGCTTTTGTACAGCAGTTCTGCACAGTACATTTACAACGTTCTTATTGTTATTACTAGACTTATTTTTCTGATTTTCTAGGAACTACACGTAAGGTTACGTTACTTTAGCTTAAAAAAACCCGAATACTATGTCTAATGGGCTAGTAATTTTTAATGAATCATGCAGAAGCTAATATGCACTTTAAAATTCAGACGAAATCTTAACAATATCCAAACTAAAGATGAAATTTGCGTATGTTAAAACTTGAGACTGGACATCCTTTCATCTATTTATTACGCACATCAGTAGCCGAGTGGCTGAAGCCGTGAGACATTAGTACTTCTCTCTTCTATTCACGGTGGTTTAATGGTCTGGATGTATGAGATTTTCGTAGTTTTCATCGAAGTGCAACTTAAACACAAAGTGCACCCTCTTCGACAGTTCTTCACGAGAATATTCTAATCCATTTTTTCCATACATTAACTTTCAGTCTTGGTTGATTTTCGATCACTTGTAATAATACCTCACGCAAATAGGAGTTGATAATGATTGATTTAGAGACTTCTGGTTCTGTGGAAGTATCTATTTTGGAGTACACTAATTTTCAGACTATTTTTGATTATTTTTCGGCCATTGGAATACCTCATCGAGAAGTGGGGATTGACATAAATGACTTTAGAAATTTATGGTCTCTTGGACTTTATATGCCCTGAATACATTGGGGCATGCACCCCTAATGATTCAGGGTATGCAATCTAATCTTGATTGATTTTTAATGATTAGGAATGCATCCTCGAAAATTGGGGTCAGTATTGTCTATTTAAAGCAGATCTGGTCTGGACATACAATTTTAGACTGGACACACTCAAAATGGGTATGTCCGTGGACAGGTTCTTGAAGCAGACAATGTCAGCTCTTTAGTTCTCGATGGGATGTTTTCAGCGATCGAAAATCAATTAATAAAGACCCGAACTTGGTACATTTCTAACATAGAGGTGTCCATAAGACCATCCAAAATGGTTCCTTAGTTATCAGTCAGGTGTTCATTAGCAGACTCCCAAATAAGTTCGTCTGTAGCAAGACATACTTGGTGTGAATAGGTAAATTACACGGTGTATACTCATATGAAAGAGATCTTACTTCTGTTACAGGGTTTTTCATAAAATTTTTTATTCAAGACTAAGTATTTCGTACTTCTGATGTCTTTGAAGACCGTTCGGTAGCGAAGTAGCTAACGCGTCGCGCAGCTGCACTACAGGTTTGGTGCTCGATCTCCGGGTTGGGCAAGGTTGACTCAGCCTTACATCCCTTAAGTGGGTCCATAAAATGAGTACTTAGTTCGCTTGGGGACACCGAGGGTCCGGCGACAAGCTGACCACTTGTCCAGGGCATATGCTGATGCACTCCGGGCCCCAAAGGTCAAGAAAGCAGAAAAAGGGCACTGCAGACTGTGGCGCACTAGGGCTGTTGAGCCACTGAGTTTAGTTTTTTTAGATGTCTCTGAAAGTGAAGAAAACTGCGCTGTATATTTTTCTGGTGGGATTTTAAATTTTAAAAAAGACATAAAAGGCATCAGTTAAAAGAAGTACTACTGTGCCGTTTCCTGTGGCCTGGCTTTTTTCTAATGTTTGGAAACAACACAAATGGAATATCTTTTGTTTATTCTTAATAATTTATGGTTAAAAATCAGTTTTTGAGAAAATAAAGGAAACATTTGCACTATGTAGTTGTTTTGTAACAATGCTTCCAACAAACGTTTTCAATAAAAGACTTCGTGGTTTTTTTTCCTCCATTAGCATGTAAAATAGACGTGAAAGAAATGAGGAAGAACATAAATACTTGAAGAAAGCCAGCGGCTATATTTCAAAAGTTTTCGCATCCTAGCTTGAAAAATCCAAGTCACGTTGCCTTTGGAATTTTAGAATTTTCACGTGACGTTGCTCATGCTTTAGAATTTCAGATGTATATACGCTATATTTTGTTTGTTGAAGAAGGAAGCATTTAATACGAGTTATCTTTTTTAATGTTTTAAGAGTAAAAAGAATTCAAATGCTAAATCTTATGTTAAAATGAGATCTTATTCAACTTATTTATCTGGGGCTTATATATTGCTTAAATTTATAATATTTTAAAATTATGTATTTAATATAAATTATTTTCTCGCGGTAATTTGTTCAGGTTCTGTTTCTGATGGAAGAGCTGACTGCATAGAACTTTTGTGTTTTTCCTTTTGTGTAACGTAAGACAATTTATATTAAAAATTCTTCTACGAAGACATTCTTATTCCTGCAGAAGCCTTTGCATGCTTTGCTTTAATTAAAATCAATCAATGGAATAAGACGACTGAGATGCCTCCTTAAAGCTAACATGCGACGATTTAACATAATAGGCAAAAGAGGTTGGTTAAAGGTTTGAATAAATTTAGGAAATAAGGATTGTTTCTACATAAAATCCAGTAAATAATCTTCAAACATGAAACGATTTTTTTTCTTTTTAGCAAAAAAGAGGATTTTGTGAATATTTTTAATACGAAAATTTCAATTCTGTTATTCATAGTAAAATTTATTTGTATTTTTTACGTATAAGTTGTTTCAAAAGGTAGCTGCTTCATTTTCTTAAATACTGATCTTGAAATATACTTCAGATTACAAAGCAAATATGATTTTGAACTTTATCTCTGCAAAGCGACTGCCACTGTTGAAGACAAAGATGATCCGAAACCATAGCTAATTGTCTTGAGCGTTTTCATTCCAATTTCAGTACTGTGGGTGTAATAGTTCTGGGGGAAAAACCTTTTTTATATGGGCCTGGTCTATTAATATTCATCTAATCATAATAGGATATTCATTATGTACACGCAGATTCAATTCTGCAGAGAATTCGGGAGATATTCATAAATACAGAGCGGCTCTTATTGTATCTACTGATTTTAAATAACAATTGAAAGGCGATGAGCGTTTGCTGTAGGCGATGAGCGTTTGCTGATGAGCGTTTGTTGTGGTTGTTAAGTAACAATATCTATATGGACGTTTAAAAATATGTGTAATAGGTACAGTCCTGAGATCGGTGAACCTTGAAAATAATGTTCTATAAATGTAGTTCTTCTGTTTGGATGTGTTATTGGAAACGATGTAGGAAGACTTCATGATGCAGCTCAACATCTTCTGGGGAAAATACGTACTTGCAAAGTCGATGTATGCGTCTCTTCCAGGTAACTCCAGAGGAAATAGTTCCAAGTTGTCAATCTGGGAAAGTTGGTAAATCGGAAAATCTGGCGACTGGAGGATGTTTACCGGACTGGCCATACCTTTGCTAGCCGTTGTGTCGTCTTTTACGAACAATTTGTGCTTAAATTTTATTAACACAAAATTAAACATAAAATTGTGTTTACCATCTGTCTTGTCTGCGATTCTTGGAATCGTCATTGTTCCACCAAAATACACAGCTTATTTGACTGAAGGCTTTCATTCTTCTTTATTTGAATGAAGGCATGAGATTTTGTATTTTTTTGCATGTGTAGTATTAATACGAGCGAGTTTATTTGAAAAGTCTTTTCGAAGGAATTCCTGGTTTTGACAAAAAGTCCTTGCGTGGTTTTACGGAATCAGTTAAGCAATCAATCGCTAAAGAATGATAATTTTGGGTTATTTTCCATTCCTCTTACCGCCTTCCATTGAGTACATTTAGAATACATTTAGGGAGCTGCTGCAAAATACAAGTTATTGTTTTACTTATTAATAATTCTATATAGGGCTAAACAAGCAGTATTAAAGTTATGCAAGTAGTTGGACTTTTGAAATTCAATATATTAATTTAAATTAATTACTCTTTAAAATTTGAACGTAAAAACACGGAACATTTTTAATTCATTAAAGTGTAATGAATGTACTGCTGGCTAAAATTTTTGCTGTACGGAAATTTTATTAAAAAGTATTTTTGCTTCCTTGTACGAAGTAAAGGAAACATCGTAATCGCTAAAATTTTTGGGTATCATATTTCAACGAAAATATCCATTTTGACCGCTTTCGAATGCAATTCAACGATGTTTTTTCTGACATCTGTACGTAAGGACAGAATAAAGGACTGTTTTTCCCAAACGGGTTACAAAAAGAATTTAAAACGGATACAGAAGAGAATTGCATAACTCAAAACCAAGTAGCCTCAGAACGTTGAAATTTTGTATACAGGACTACTGTAACATGTAGTTGTGAACCTCCCCTTTTTGGTTGAAATCGGCCGCACCAAAAGTGTATATATATATATACCCACTCTGCTACTCGGCTTCGTGAGCTCAGTTTTTTAAAATTCTTATATGTTGGTAAATTGTGCTTTTTTGGGGGGAAAGGCTTACAAAATGATTGAATTTTGTTGTTCGTATCTTCCGGTTAAGGTTTTTATGCCTTTAGTTAGTCTGTATGCAATTGTAGAATTGTTAACAATTTAAAAGTTGTTTGAGCGCGGCTAAGCCTAATTTTTCTTACCATAGCAGCTACATTTGTTTACATTTGAAACTTAGCGGAATAGTGAATTAAGTCATCTTCTGCACATTCAATGTCTTTTTGCCGAGTGGGACCAAAAGTAAACTTTCAGTTTTGTACACGGGCAAATCTGCCTTCTTGCTCGCTGGCGAAATTGCTTGTTTTTGCGTAGAAACTCCAATTTTAATTGTAAAAATTGTTTTTTAATAGTTTTAACTGTATTTGATGTTTTATATTTTTCTATATTTTCAATTTTTAATAAGGATATTTTGAGAGTTTATGTATTTTTGCCTTGTCGCGAAGTGAGAACTGAATTAATTAAATGAGAAATATATCTCTATTGAAATTCGAAGAAATAATTTTAAATGAAATGCAGAAAAACATGCGTATAATTTAATATTCTGTTCAAGGAAGTCATGTTGTGTACACATCAGATTTTTTTTTATTTATAGATCACTCTTTAAAAGAATTATTGCGTTATTATTACATAAATATCACAATTTAGATTTGGTCAAACTGAGTTTCATGCCTTTTCCCTTTCTCTCTTTAAGTATGCCATAGAATATAAGGAATTATTGATTTCCCTGAGCATGCTGTCGTATTTTAAATAGCTAGCACGTCCACATAGAAAATGGAAGAAGCATGACTCAACTCCTTGTGAAAACATAATTGATTTTTTAGGTTTCCAACTCCAGAACACGTGATGTCGCTACACTGCTATCCTCACAGTATTGAAAACTCTGTTTCATAAAATTATCTACATTATTTTAAGAACTTTGCCAGTTTGTCAGTATTTCTATGGGGAATAAAGACCGTAGCAACTTTATTCTAATATGCTGTACAATTAATTTTTGCAACGCTGCATAGTTATAAAATGATCTGTCTTCTTTTACGAAATTTGTCAATTCGTCAATATTTCTAGGATCAGTATTTTAGGGAAATAAAGAGCTCTTTATTCGTATATACTTTATAATTAATTTTATTTATGAAGTTAAATGTTTTCAACTTTGGTACACTGTTTGGTCTTTTTATTATGAGACACTATTTAAGATCATCCTAAAAATTTCAACTTCATTACCTAGGCTACAATTCAATAAAATTTACGTTGAGGTCTTAATAAGTTTTACTATGATAACAAATTTAAAGAAAGAGAACTACTTCAAATGCTAGGGAATGAATTTATTCATGATTACAAAATTATGGGTTACATAACGCAAAGGAACATTTTGACACCAACGCGAACTAAATGATAACAGCCTTCTTGTTAAAAATTCGACGTATGATTTTTGTGTTGAAAATAATCAGTTTCGAAACTTTAGTTAAGGTACAAATATGCCAGAAAATATGAGCCAGCCTAATATTATACCAGATGACAAAACACATTCCTTACTTATCGTGGTTTGATTAAAAAAACAACTGAACTATGCGATGATCTCAGCTGTTCTGAAAATTGATGACATCATGTATTACAAAAACAGAATGAAATGCTCACTTTTATACGGAGTAGGGCACTTAACGTGTCCATTTTCAAAGTAGGACAAGGCAGTCACTGTATACATCAGTAAGTACAACTGAACATGGTTTGATCAAGATATTCGTTTGTTGCCCTACTGGCATAATAGCAGCCGACTGCCATAGCTTTGAACCGAAATTTAATTCCAGAGAAAGCATGGGATGTTTGTTAAGTGTCTATTATCTTTGCGGCAAGGGGACATTTAAATACTGTTCAGCCGAAAATCCTTTATAAAGGCTGATATTGAGGGAAAAGGGGATTTCAGACCATCGGATCCTTTACCTTAAGGACCGTCTATCAAAATTGGGACGGATTAAACCCAATATAAGTGCTTAAATGAAAGATCAAATGACCGGCCGCTGCAAACGTGTCTTGGATTCACAAGCCAGACTTCGCTTCTTCACTACAAATTTTTTATATAAAGTCTACATGTCTGCAGGTGATTCTGCAAGCTTTGACCATGGCTTGTAAATATCATCATTGACAATCAAGCTGTTCTTTACCACATTTGCTAGGTGCATTTGCAGCGAACGACGCGACTAAGTTTTCTGTAAAATATTCAAGACCTCCAGATAAATTGTATTTTTAAAGCTGTTGATGTCAGGTAGGGTGTGAATGAAAACCTTGAACCCCATAGACCACTCCCACGATTTGGTGAGTCAGTGGCTCTCATTCAATTCCTTCGACTTTACAACAATGAGACTTATTATGGGTGCATGTAAAAGTTCATTCTTTCATTACACCCTAAATGGCATTAGCAATTTTAAATATACAATATTTCAGGAGATTACAAATGTGTTAGAAGACGTCATGGTCTACGTCGCATCATGGTCTGTGTCGCAGACTACGTCGCGTCGTGGTAAGTGTACTTGGCAGATGGCAACAGCGTATTGATTATCACGGAAGACAGGTCCAAGACACTGTAAGAAGTGAAACCGTTTTTGTAAAACCAAGATACTGATCTTCTAGTTAGTTGCATTTATCGCTGATCTTTTATCTTACTTTGAAAATGAGAAAGTTAAATGCAGCACTCTGTAGAATGGTTTTACTGACCTGTATTTTATTTACCCATCAGTAATCGAGTGATGAGTGTTACTGAACCTAGCTCCTCTCTCCTTCATATTTCGGTAAAAAGGGGTGTATAAACTTTTCTTGATTTTCTTGTGTAGCTTGAATACGAGTCAGTTACTTCTAGGAAGTGCTCCATTAAAGGATATTTCTCGTGTGTTTTATTAGAATAAATGAACTAAGTAAAACTAGTATTTTTCATACAATTGATCAAAATTTGGCTCCTTATTTCTGTTATAATAATGGCAAACGATGATTGTTTACGGAAGAAGTGATATTATAGTGTTTTGTTTTTAGAACAGCTTTGGCTGAAAATCTATGTGGGAAATGTGAAATGTAATTATTTTTACTATTTTAATTTCTAGAAAACGATTGTTTTCTAGAAATTAATCCAGTTTGAACTATAGTTTCCATGCTATAAATTTACCTTCTCTTTTCAATGGCGCTGAATTTTTTAACAAATCAGTACTAAATATTATGCTATAGTTCTCTGATTTAACTGCTTTGCTAAATAGCACAAATCGTTATCGAATTAGCATCAGTTTCAGCTAAAGATGCATTGTTTTCTTTCTCCGATTTTCTTAGTTAATATCTTCTATTTTTTTCTTCCATTTCCTGCTATGAACTCTCATTTCTTTTTATCTGTATTTTAAAAACTATTTCAATACAATGGAGTTCACATCGAAACCGGAAATGTAGAATAGTAAGCAAATAAAAACGAAAACAATTAGAAAAAAAATAAGAATAAAGCGAAAGATGTAGCAAATATCAGAAGATAACTCTAAAAGGAAGTGTAATGCAGAGGGAGAAAGAAACAGTTTTATTTGTCATGTAACTATTATCGATTCCAGATGATATTAAACTATTCAAATTACCGTAACATTTCATTAACAAACAAAAGAAAATGAAAATAAAAAGAATACATAGTAAACAATAGAAGATGAAATGTTAAGTTATAAGGTATTTCTCCCGCCTTCTTCGCATTCTTCGTGGTGTAGTGGTCAGCACGCTCGACGCGTAACCGAGAGGTCCGTGGTTCGATTCCCGGCGAAGGTGTTGCTCATTTTTGACGTCTCTTGCTTTCAAAAAAACCCTAATGTCTCTAGAAGTGGCGCCCGAACTAAAAAAAAAAAAAGGTGGTGGATGATTATTCTCCGCCACCACGATTTGGCGATTGGGGCCCTGTAATCCCCAGTCACCCTTTAAAAAGGGGAGTATATAAGGTATTTTCCCACCTTCTTCGCATGCCTTCGCGGTGTAGTAGTCAGCACGCTCGACGCGTAACCGAGAGGTCCGTGGTTCAATTCCCGGCGAAGGCGTTGCTCATTTTTCATCTTTCTTGGTTCGAAAAACTTAATGTTTCTACACTGGCGCCCGAACTAAAAAGGTGGATCATGATTCTCCACCACCGGGATTTGGCGATTGGGTCCCCGAGACCCCATTCGCCTTTTAAAAGGTAGAGTATATAAAGTATTTCTCCCGCCTTCTTCGCATGCTTTCGTGGTGTAGTGGTCAGCACGCTCGACGCGTAACCAAGAGGTGCGTGATACGATTCCTGGCGAAGGCGTTGCTCATTTTTCATTACTCCGGCTTCCTAAATAACCTAGTCTCTGCAAAGTCATAACTTGTGCATTATTAAAGAATAAAATAAATTAAATAATTTTAATTGCAAACATCCGGGGCCTCAGCTAATGTATGTATAGTTTTAGAATACTTCACCAGAAGGTAATTAAATTGTTATGCTGGAAACATTTAATGTGTCAGAAATTGTTCATCTTTTGTCTTGCATTAATAACTTCAGAAACTATATCTAATCGTTGCTTTCATTACTTTTTACTCACTCAAATCTGATGTAAGCCACATTCCCATGTGGAACTGGAAAAGTAAGAATGGATGGAGTAGTGGACGGCATATACTTTATAAGGTTATCATGCGTTAAACACTGGAAAAATAAGTTAGAAAGTAATATATAGTTAAAAATCTCTATATAGTTAATATTTTTTAGAACTCCGTATAGTTAATTCTCTGTATAGTATAATATTTTGCAGATATTTAAGCCTTTTTAGGATAAGAGATTAGTATGGATTACTCGCCAAAGAATATTTTTGGGGTATAGAGAATTTTGTCGAATCTCTGTATAATTAATTTTTTTGTTTTCAGTCACGTGCAGCAGAACCTTGGTATTCTCTTGCAGCATCATAGGCTTTCCGTGATTGAAGATGAGAAATCCTAAGATATAAACTTTAAATATGATAGAGAAGACTGCACTTTGAAATTTAAAATTAGATGAAATTCGGCCTCTGTTTGATGTTGGTTTTATAGGATAAGACTAGTTCCTGTAGTTTAAGAATCAAAAATATTCTACCCTATTTCTAGGAAATACGTTACTTTAACATTTTTAAAAAATTCGGCTTCTTTAAATGATAGATGACTGCTTTTAGCGCTTAAGTGATGAGTGGTCTTAAGTACTTTTTTCTCACAAATAAAATCAACGTAATTATAAGATTGAATTTTGTCAAGGCTTAAAGCTGACGAAATTCAATCTTAGAACTACGCTGATTTTGTAAGTGAAAAAAAAGGTTAATATTAAGTCTGTCTCGCATTTCAAAGATATGTGCTTCGTAAGTGGTTGGACTTCTTGGAAAAGGATCTAAAGTTCCTTAAAATAAGTAACTGGAATCGTTGACTAAAGAGAGCAAACTTCGGACAAGTATTCGGCAACATATTCTTTTTCTTTTCTGTCCTCTCCTCTCCGGCTGCGTTGTTTTGTTGTCATCTTCATGAAGCGTCATGCACTCTTCATTAGAACTCACCTCTGTTGTCACTTTACCTAAAATTTTGATAGGTGGATCATCTTCATCCTCTTTCAACTTCTCAGTTCTCAATTTCTCAGTGACACAGCTGAAACTTTAGAAAAAAATCTGTTGCAGCTACAAAAGTGGAAGTTTTTAGTTATGGTTACGTGTTTTTTTAATTCTGTAGTGTTTGCTAACTGCTTTTGTCTTATATACCAGCAACTGGAAACTCAAGTTCCAAAACTTTATTCAAAAATGTTTTCTTGCAAAGATGTTTAGCTTTATATATAACGCTTTCCACTGATTTCATCAGTGACCGATATTTACTGTTAAATGTTAGTTGCACTACAGTTAATGGTATTGGTGACTAGGATCCGTGTTAATAGGTTTGGCGTAAACTAAGATTTCCCGCACGTAAAATAAATCTTGTTGTCAATAAATATAAATAGTTAATATGAAAGCTAAAGAGAAATGGAGGATTGGCTAGATAAGCACGTAAAATAAGTCTTGTTCTCGATAGCTATAAATAATTAATATGAAAGCTAAGTAGAAATGGAGGATTGGTAACTTAGTAAGATTTATTTTACGTTACATTTTACTGCAATGGATTAAATGTAAACAGTGGTATTTACATTATTGCATTATTTATGTATTTTCATTATGTAATATTTACATTACTGATTGCAAAGCTTTTACTCTAACTTTCAACAAGCTTTTATTCTTATTTATTTCAGTAAATAAAGTTGGAATAAATTAACAGTCAGTATAAATATTGCTGTTTCCTTCTTTTCAACTATTTTTTCACTGCTTTGCACATTGCATAATTACCACGCTGACTCTCTCGTAAAATTCTTTTCGCATGAACACGATTACTGAGAAATTTTTCTACAGTGAGATGGTTTATAGAATTCCTTACTGTAATACCACTGTTTACATTTAATTGATTATTAGTGAGTCTGTCAGAAACGGAGAGATTTTATTTTTTTGGAAAAAATTGTCAGAAGTAAGGAATTCTATAAACGATCTCATTATAGAAAAATGTCTCAGTAATCGTATTCATGCGAAAAGAATTTTACGAGAGAGTCAGCATGTCTTTGCATATTATTTTATGTAATATGCAAAGCAGTGAAAAAATAGTTGAAAAGAATAAAACAGCAATATTTATACTGACTATTAATTTATACTGACTTCGTTTACTGGAATGAGTTAGAGTAAAAGCTTTGTAATCAGTAATGTAAATATTATATAATGAAAATAAGTAAATAATATAATAATATAAATAATACATCCATCTATATCTATAAAGAAGAAAGTGTGTGGGTTTGGTTGTCTTCTAATAACTCAGTCACTACTGTAGCTATCGTCACCAAACTTTCTACAATTATTTTCTGGGCCCGGAAAAAGTTTAACGTCCACTTTTTCCGAAAAAAAATAACTAAAATCAAAGATCTGAATTAAAAACTCGTAAAAACGATAATTTTCACCCTCATTTTTCCGAGTGGCAACAGTCTCGCAAGCTGGAGATGAAAATCTGCTTTATTTCGAAAGTTGTTGCCTCTGCTCGCTTTCAAATCCTACAGTTTGTTAATAAAAAATTTCAAAGTTTTACGATGAAATAAAAATAGCATTGCCATACATTATTCCCGATTCCAAAAACTCGTGCGAAACCATTTCGGTTGTTCCCATCTTCGTACGACTTTAATCAGCCGAAATATTAATTGAAAATTCTGAAAGCGCTAATTTTTGCCCTCATTTTTCCGATTGGCAACAGTCTCGCGCGTTGGAGATAAAAATGTTTTATTTCGAAAAGTTTTGGTACTGCTCGCTTTCAAATCATAGAGTTTGTCAATCAAAAATTTGTAAATTTTACAAAATCTATACATATAAAGAAAGAATGTCTGTTTGTGTGTTCATTTGTTCGCGTTATCTATTTCTTATCAATTATGATCAATGTTTTTGCCAATTTAATCGACTGAAATTGTATATAAGTCAAATATTGGTTGAAACTTGAGCTTTTATGCCCATTTGATTAGAAACACGAAAATCATTAAAAACTGCGTGCTATTGTTGCTGATATAATGAGAGAGAATTAGCTTCTTTTTTTTTTTAAATGTTCTATGTGGGTTCCATATCGCATCAGACTGAAATATGTATTACTATGAGTCGTATTTTTTGCATCGGTATGAGAGAAAGATTACAGCGATATCGTTCTCTATAGATGCATTACTCTCAATCTAACTTAACTGGTATCGAGTACTTCCGCTAGTATAAAATAATATGAATAAGGACAATTTATACCAAACATAAACTTAAATACGACAGCAGTGTGCTTTAAAATAAACAAGTACTATAGCTAATCAGTGGTCCACCTGTGGCTGAGGTTTTAAGACCGCTGAGTATCCGGATTCGAGCCCATTCGAGTGGACTGGGTGCATGGTTGGATTTCGTGCTTTTGCTCATTTGTAAAAAGAATACGAGACAGTTTCTCTTATAAAATCCTGTTCGAAGCCATACCACCCATTAGGCAGATAGCCCTCGTGTGCTTTGCCCTATTCAAATAACCTAACCTAACTACTAATCAGTGGTTGCTATTGAAGTAAAGCATAGGGAGTTTGATTATAAAACTTTAAATTTGATTAAATATTGAATAATTCTAAATAAACCTAGAGAGTCGTGGATATTAAAGCAATATTGAAAGCTTCACAAATCTTATTAGAAAATTTAAGAGATTAATGCTTCATATTTAGTGACTGTTTTCTGACTTAATAAAGATTCGGATATCAGTTTTTTTAGATATATGAAATCAGCAGTAATTTTTTTAAGCCAGTTTTATTCGGAGTTGAAAGACCGTCCTTGTAAGGCAAAATCATTGCGAAGACGAATAAAGGAAACTTGAAGGTTTCCCCCGCAGTTAAAAAATGAGAAGGAGTAGAAATTCAAGATATCAACCCATTTTGAGTTACGGCCTCGTTGCTTTTTCTGTTGACACCATCACGCATTTGATTCTCTTATTCTGAAATTTCATCATTCTCGTTTCCAACTGTTTTCATTACCGCCCATTAGTAGTTTTTCTCACACAAAGCCAACCCGATAGAATGTTTTCAAATTTCAGTGCTAATAGACCTTCCGATGTTTGAATACGATTACCGTCAAGTTCAAGGTAAACATTCTATTTCCTTATAAATTATTAATGCTAGTGAACATTTGTTTTTTAATTTGTGAAGTATTTTTATGACTAAAATACTTTCACGTACTTTTAATCCACAAGTTATAGAGACAAGGATAATGAAATTATTTATATGATGCTTTGTGATAATTCTAATTTTCCATTGCTTTGCAATGAAAATAGTGCCTTTGGGCATCTCTGACATTTTGTTTTTTTCGAGGGTTGCGCAAAACGATTGGAATATCCCAAGTCTAGTTTTACTTTTCTGGGGAAGAGGGGGTTTTGTGGATGGATTATTTAATAGAGTTACTAACTTTTGAAACACTGTACTAGCCCGAATATAAAACGATTTTACATACAAACGGCTCTGCTTTTTGTAGATGTTTTATAGGATGTGTTTCTAAGTTTTGGTTTAAATATTATAAAGGTGGACCATCAATTTTTGTACTTTTGAGAATCAAATGGTCGTTCAGTTTATGGAACTTTTATTTAGAGGAAGATACATATCTGGGAATTTACGTTTTAAAATTAATATGTTTGTAAGGTATTTCTCCTGTCTTCTTCGCACGCTTTCGTGGTGTAGTGGTCTGCATGCTCGACGCGTAACCGAGAGGTCCGTGGTTCGATTCCCGGCGAAGGCGGTGCTTATTTTTCACCTCTCCTGCTCCGTAATAACCTAATGTCTCTACATCTTGAGATGTCTATCTTCATGTCTTTGCTACTACTGCAACCGAAAGCGAGATAAGCCGAGTGGTTGCAGGACCCGGAGTCGTGTGTTTTCGCGTTCCGTGTTTTTACAACTTTAGCAGAGGAAATTCATTTTTATAGGTACCATTTCCAGTTGTATCGGATAGAGGATACTCGTGCGGACATATGGGTACCATTTTCATGCCATTGTGATCATCGGTTGATTAGTTACGAACTAATTAGTATTTGTGTACAGTGAACAACGTGGTTGCGCCCAGCAGATGTGCTTTGTGTGATCGCCGTGCAGCCGTCAAAGCTCGCCACCTCTCGAAACTTATTTCATCAGAGAGAGGACTTTTTCAGCTATAATTAGACACCAATTACAGGTCAGTCGGATTAATAGCACGCGAGAAATTAATTTTTAAAGTTGATTAATCTTCTAGCCACGAGGTCCGGTGACCTCTGACGACCTTTCCAGCCTTTTCAACGGCCGCCGCATTCCAGGGACCCCCCGTCGACGGTGATTCCCCTTCACCGAACAAAGGAAGAAAGAAGGACTGTTGATAAGTACAAAAGTACAAATTGCTAATTACGCATCTAATTAGTGTAACTCATTGGGACCTTTAGTTTTAGCATCTACTAGTGACAAGGATCACGGCGTTGTAATTTTTGTAATTTACGGAGGATTGTTTCTGGAGTTATTAATTTCGAGTTAATTAGGAATTAGATTCTGTTTATTCAACGGTTTAAATAAGAAGATCTGGATTATATATCTGGATTACGCCGTTCCTGACAAGCACAGAAGAGGAACAGATGATGATCTAACTTATTGTTTTATTTCGAGGTTTAATTAGTAGTGAGGTCAGCTAATTGGCAGGCACTTTCCCTTTCGAAGTGTGCCCTTTAATCTGACTTGGTCAAGGATATGGATATGACTTGTTGGTATTTTGACAGCTACTATTTTTATAAAGACAGTAAGCTACTAATTTACCGGTTCCATCACACCTAATATTTTAATTAATTAATTTCCTAATTTATTTTTAATTTCTAATTTCCATGTAGCACAATTACAATAGCGTAAAGTACAGAGTTAAAGTTACGGTAGAGACTCTAACCTTTCAATCTACAGTATTATTATTATGTTCTGGTTTCTGTAATTAAGTTTCTCAATTAAATTAAATTGCAGTTGTATGTGACGCAGCTCATGTGATTTACTACGCTGCGTAGGTAGTAATTGATAGTTTACAACAGTAATTAAGAATTGCTGTTACGTGTCACATTTTGCTTTGATTTAAATAATTATTTTTCTAATTAATTAAGTCCTATGTAATTATTGTTTAATGTTAGTATATGTAACATTTTTAATTGTCAATGTGCTAGTGTGAATTGTGTTATGTGCTTTTACTTTACTCATACTGTCTTAGCGCGGTGATATTAGTGTTGGCATACAGTATTACATACCGATAAGTGCCTTAGTAGAGGGTTTTCTAAAGAAGTGATCTGTGTTTCTACAGTGAATGCTAAGCCAAGTGTGTTATTAAAAGTGAAAGTTAAGTAAGAGTGATTTACAAGTGTGATAATAGTGTTACTAGTGTCTCCAGAGAGATCATACCAATTGTCTCAATATTACTGGTATTCTCACATTCTTACTTTGCAACTGCAGTATTGTCAAAGTCTACTCAAATTGAAGAATATATGTCACTTGCCATAGCATACTCATATCGTATTATAACTTATATGTTTGATTAATGCACGTACCGTGCCCTATACCTTGTTACCAGTTGGTATCCACTTCTCCCTACGTGTCCCTACCACTCAGTCCTATCTCTTAGCGCTGCCCAGCATCATTTATTTACTGCGCACGTATCCTAGTGCATCACCAACAGTGCTCGTATTGCATTACTAACAGTGCACCGCCATCAGTGTACACTTCATGATGTCTGTTGATGCAGCCACGCCAGCTTACCAACGTAAATTTGACGCATCTAATTACCAACCAAAACTTGACGCAACTTCAATCCTCAACTCAGAGGACCTAAGTTACGAAGAAAAGATCAACTCACTCTACGCAGAAGCTTCAGAAATTGCAGTCTCCTATAAAAAAGGCAGACACTTGCTTACATCAGAACTGAGGGAGCAATTGCTAAATATCCTGGAAGCATTCAAGGACCTAGCGGAAAGAGGCCCAACAGACATCACTCCGCCTCACACCACCAGCACAGCTACCAATACTGACTCTGTACTCAGTACAGTAACTGCACCTTCTGCCTCTGCCACCTCTAACTTGCCCTCTGCAAGTAAAAGAACCTATGCACAGGCAACTAAATCGTTGCCCAAGCATACACTCCTTCTGTACCCAAAGGAGAGCACGAGCCTTACACGCAGAGAACTCAAGGATCGTCTGAGTGCAGAATTCCCGCTCCCTACATCAGGGGTTAAGATCACAACACTCTGACCCATCCAAAAATAAGGCTTGGCTGTTGACTGTGCCACCACAGAGGACGTGGAGAAGCTCAACATAAAACTGCAAAGCACGCAGGGCAAGCAACTAGTTACCACCAAACTTCCTCTTACTAGACTACCCAAAGTTGCAATACACGACATCTCACCAGACGTCTCACAGGACACGATAGAAAAGACATTAGGCTCAGAACTCCATTTGAGCAATAGCACGTTTAAGGTGTTGTACAGACTCAAGGACCGGGGCAATGGAGTCAAATGGGTCCTGGAATGTGCCCCCACCACCTATCACCAGCTCATGCAATCAAGACGGCTATATCTCGGATGGCGAGCACACCGGATATCTGAATTCTTCAATACCCGGCGTTGCTACAGATGCCAAGAATTCGGGCACACACAGCAGAACTGCCGTAATAAGACCTACTGTGCGTACTGCTCAGGCAGTCATACAGTCAAGGACTGCATTGCCCGACAGGCAACCTGTATCAATTGTGCCGACTGGAACTACCGCAATCATGCCAGGACCCCATGCGCACACCCTGCATATGACGTCACATGCCCCACATACGGAAGATATGTCGCCAGACTCAAACGAAGCACTAAGTATGAATAATGCTCCGGCCAACCACCCCACTAACGCAGCAGGCCACAACACACGTCTTGGTGATAAAATAAATTGCATTCAAATCAATCTACAAAGGGCCCAAGCAGCCACCTCACAACTAATTCAACATGTTATCACCCACGATACAGACATCTTACTTATCCAAGAGCCCTACACCAGGGAGGGCGAAGTCGCCAGTCTCCCCATAGGTTGGAAACTTTATCAAAAGAAAGCAGACCCACAAGACCAAGCTCCAAGAGCGGCCATTGCGTGCAGCAACCCCACCTGGAGCCCTCTGGTTATCCATCAGGAGCGAGACGTAGTAGCCATCCTGTTGGCCTTCAAGAACACCCAATTAATTTTCATTTCAGCCTACTCTTCTCCTTCGGACGACGCCGCCAATCTACTTACCACACTACATGGCATCCTACGCCGCAGTCCCACAATTCCAGTTGTTGCTGGGGGCGACTTCAACGCCCACAACAGCATATGGGGCTACGCAGACACTAATGAAAAGGGCCGCAGATTGGAAGACTTCTTAGCCTCCCACAACCTCCACCTCCTCAACACCCCAGATGCACCACCCACATATGACAACTCATACAACATTGGTTGGCCAGACATTACCTTCTGCACAACTAACATAGCACGAACAATACCGGGCTGGACAGTCAGCGAAGACGAGAGCAGTTCCGATCATAAATTTATACACTTCACTGTACTCTGTGACACGACCATCCCAGTCATCACCAGATTCAAACTCCCAGGCAGCAAAATTCGTCGCCTCTCCTCTAGCTTCTCTACTATCCTCCGTAACGAAGAAGATACTATCAATAGCCTTAACACTCGAGAAGAAATGGAAAGCTATACAGACAACCTGCTATCAACCTTAAAAGAAGCATGCAGCAGGTTCTTGCCCACCCGTTCAGCCAAAAAACTTCAAGGATTAACATGGTGGACAAAAGAACTCCGCGCACAGCGGCAAAAGTGCAGAGCTCTTAGACGTCGGATACGCAGCACCACAGATGATAATGAAAAACAACGAATCCTGCTGAGTTACCGAAGAGAGAGGGCCATCTACAAAAACAATATCATGGCAGCAAAAATCAACAGCTGGCGGAACTTCTGTTCGACCAACACTAACCCATATGGGATACTTCATAAGCTCACTACAGGCAAAGTCTTCCGCCCAGCTCAGATACACATACAGACACCACCTCCAGCCGCTGACATCACCATAGCCGAGCACACAGCTATCTACATCCTCGACACCATCTTCCCAGATGACAACATTGAAGAAGATACGCCTGCTCAGCGTCGGATGAGAGACAACATCAGCACCCCTAATACGCCATATGATGTACCATTCCAGGACAAAGAAATTCGACACATCTTCAGAATCTTACCCAATAAAAAAGCACCTGGTCCGGACGGCTTGGACTACGCAATCATCAAGATAGCCCATAAAGCAAGACCTTCCTTCTTCCGCCTCTTTTTCAACAGACTTCTATCCCTTCAGATCTTCCCTCAGGCATTCAAGCAAGGACAAGTGGTTCTCTTCTTGAAGAAAAATAAGAGCGCACAAGACCCGCGCTCCTATCGCCCCATCTGCTTATTATCTACGATGGGGAAAATCTATGAGAAACTACTTGTCCAAAGGCTCTCATATCATCTATATTCAACTAACTTCCTCAGTCCAAAGCAGTTCGGATTCCGTCCCAGACTCTCCACAACACATGCCCTCTGCACCATCAAAGACATAATACAAGCTAACCGCACAACAGGTTACCATACTGCATTTATTTCCATTGACCTGCAGAGTGCGTTCGATACACTCTGGTGGGCCGCCATAAAACAAGCACTTCGGAAAGCACTCTGCCCGGCAAATCTCTTCAACATCTTCTGCAGCTATCTAGAGAACCGGAGCTTCCTGATAGTCAATGACAACGGCACTACCATCAAACGCCAGGAAAGAGGATGCCCTCAGGGCTCCTGTGCCGGACCGGTTCTCTGGAACTTAACATTCAATGCTGTTCTGGAGTCAGACTGGCCACAACACACCTCTGTTGTGGCATACGCCGATGACGCTGCTCTGCTGGTCAAAGGCCGTACGCGGAAGGAGCTGGAGA
This sequence comes from Stegodyphus mimosarum, assembly GCA_000611955.2. Classification (NCBI taxonomy): domain Eukaryota; kingdom Metazoa; phylum Arthropoda; class Arachnida; order Araneae; family Eresidae; genus Stegodyphus; species Stegodyphus mimosarum. Next base: position 84,599 of record KK113049.1, on the reverse strand, counting down.
GTAATAGCACTACTACATGTTCCATCTTTGACAGTGCATGCTCTGCCTTAAAGCTCAAAATCTCTACAGAAAAGACCACAGCCCTCCTTATTCCAAAAGCAGGCACCAACCCATCGAGACGCCCCTGCATCAAACTACAGGGGGAAAACATTAAATTTGTCAAGACATTGAAGTATCTGGGTCTCACCTGGCACTCTGGCCTCACCTGGCTCCCACACGTACAAGAGCTGAGGAATAAAACCTCATTTATTGCAAGAAAAGCACGCACATTCCAGGGGAAGAATTGGGGGCAAAGTCACCATATTCAAAAGCTACTGTACCATACAGTAGCTGAAAAAATAGCTACTTATGCTGCTGCCACATGGGCCCAGCCAATGAGCGTCCGGAAAATCAAGCTGCTAACAAGCCTACAAAGACCATTTGCCCTCAATCTCACCCGTGCCTATCGGACGACAGCCACCAGCTCAGCGACTGTACTTGCAGGACTGATACCACTTCACATCGTAGTGGAAATGGAGGCAGTCTACACAAAAGTAATATACTTGCGAAAGGACGCCTCACTTTCCAACACAACATATTGCCCCATACAATATGAAACTCTTGGCCATCCCCTACACACTCATCCGGCTGTCAAAGGTAAAGGTGTCAAGATAGACCTTTCACGTCATTCGAATGCCAATGAAACCCAAGTTCCCACGCAAGGTTCTCACTTCTACTCGGATGGGTCCAAGCAGGAGGACGGTGTAGGTTGTGCCTATGTCTACTACCAGGACGGACAACGTCGACAAGAATGGAAGGGTCGCCTACAACTACAGAACAGCGTTTTCCAGGCTGAGGTTCTTGCTATCACGGCAGTAACTCAACACATCATCCGCCAAGACATCACGCATGCAACCCTCCACACGGACAGCTTCTCAACACTGCACGCACTACTTAGCCATCAGAACACTTCACCTCTAATTATCTCACTACAGCATCTTCTACAAAGGCATGCACACACTAACTTGCTACTGAAATGGATAAAGGCCCACGCGGACAACGAGGGCAATGAGGCTGCGGATCGCTTAGCCAAGCAAGCGGTCACAGACTCAAACGCCCAATTCAACAGCCTTCCAGCACCACCCTCACATCTGAAAAGTATTCTAAGAAAACAGTGTCTTCAGCTATGGCAGAGAGAGTGGAACCTCAGCCCCACAGGAAGACGCACCTTTGACTTTATACCCAAAGTCAGCACAGAAAGGCACTTCGCCATTGCACCCCTTACACAATTCATAACAGGTCATGGCCCATTTCCCAGCTACTTCTTCCAACGCAACATATCTCTAACTGACCAATGCGTCTGCGGAGGTCACGGCACCCCGGATCACTACCTCTATGAATGTGAATTGACAACTGCTCATCATCTCCCCAGCCAAACCTCCAATAGAGAAGCTTTTAATAGATTTATTATTACACATAAGCCTGCATTATCCAAAATTTGTCAAATTGTCAGCATCACTAGGGCGATGGGTCAGGACATCTGCTCTCCTCACTAAATCCGCCAATTGCCTCTCAGTTCGTCATTAATACACCAATAAATGTATTTTACCATCAGTATCCAGTAGTGCACCAATCCCTCAGTGTCTCAGTTATATCAGCATCCATCAGTGTCTCAGCGCATTCTTCCTTCAAGTATTAGCACTTGCACATGTAATAATGTATCTGCATTCATTATAATATTTGTTCCTGTAATTTATACGAACTGCGCAAATTCTAGAATACTCAAATTATCTTTGCAATAGCATCTGCGCATTATGTATATATCCATTGTACTTAAATCTTTAATGCACTATCTTCTGTTTTGTACTCTGTTAATACCTTTGTATACGTATTCCGCTCTGTATATCACATTTTTAGTGTTGTGTACTACTTCTAAAGTTGCATCATTTTTCATATTTTATCAATGTATTCCATGTCTCTTGTATTTTATCAATGTATGTATTCATGTATTGTATCAATGCATTGCATGTATTTTGTCCTGTATTTTATCAAGTATCATGCTTTTACCAAGCTTTTGTTCACTGCCTGTACACCCTGTAGTAAGTATAGAATCTCTAGATACCTCAGTATTCCCAGTATACAACACTATCACGCATTTGCAATATGCTCAAGTTTATGTATTGAGTGAAGGGTATTGGTATCTAATTACGCCTTATGTTTATGTGATTAATGTGTTGTTTTCTTTTCTTTTTTTTTTTCTTTTTTCTTTTTTTTTTTATAATTTAAGACAATTTTTCTTTATGTCTTGCACTTGATTATTTATGACATGCTAATGTATCCTGAACTGCAATGTAACACAATAGCTCATCTGCCTTTGTTGCACTGTAAATACCTTTATTAATTTAAATAAAGTTGCTGCTTCTACACAGGGGAAGACGTGGGACATATGCCTGTTTACCACTGTTAAACACCAGGCGTCCCCGTCTTCCGTCACCTGTCACCTGCAACCGAAAGCGTAGATCTAAGAAAACATGTTGACATATGGTGTACGGAATTGCGACTATCGTATTACGAATATTTTGTATCCACTGGATTCTTGCTATTGGTTGATAGGCAGCGTTCAAGATACTTTCATAAAAAAAGAGGGTAGGAGAAGGATTAATTCTTTGGAGACCCTGGAATGTCATCTCT
>KK113049.1:0-80064 GCA_000611955.2 Stegodyphus mimosarum | reverse complement strand
CCTACCAATAACCTCTCGAGAGTACTTTCAGCTCGCCGCGTATTTGGAGTGCCCCCGTGCCGCGCGGATACGATACATTTACAAAATCCATGCCTTCTCCTCTGGCTTCGAACCCGGACCTTCGGTACCGCAGTAAGGCTTCCCTAACCACTATATCGTCTGGGCCGCATAAAGTAACATGAAAATCTAAAGAAAAGAAGCTTTGTTGGAAAAATAAGAATACAGGGGCGAGCCTAATTTACATTCAGTAAATGGCTATCTCGCTCAGTTGGCGAGATATCGCCAAGCTGGCGATAGTTTTGGAGACTAATTTTTGTTGCCAAATTTAGCGAGAAATCGCCAGTCGCCAAACTTTTGGCGACATTTTGATTTTTTTTGCGACCATTTGACGACATTTTTGTCCGGTCTTTGTATGACTGCAACGGATATTGTAAGTGAATTACTTAATTGATGCTATTGGTAGCTGTAACCGTGACCGGCCCTCGTATATCTTCAGTAATTTCTAGAAGTGGAAAGTACTAGAAAGCTATCGGCGGCCGGGAGAAAACTGTATAAGACCGGAGACAGCATTGAAGTGTAATTACTGATTGTGCTCTGTGATACTGTGAAGAGCTGTACGACTATTTTTTGGAAAGTTGCAGAACTGTGAACTGTGAAGTGTTTCTCTTGGTAAGTTTTATCAAACTATCATCAGCTCTGTGTGCATTCAATCTATTACGAAACCGTACGCACGTAACAGTATATATATTCTGATCCATGTTTCTGTAGAATTCTAATCTTATAAATTGTACTAGAGTCATGTTCTACTTTTAAAAGCGAATCATGTCTGACAACACCACAGAGCATTTGAAGTAATGTCATTTAGTGTGCCTCGAATAATGAATGTAATCCGTTTCGCGATGGCATTCGTTGTACGAATCATTCGCTATGCGGGGCACAAGCTTTATAAGTTACGACACAAACAAATTTATCCATTCCTGAGCTCGGTCGTAAATTACGAAACATGGTAAGAAGACCTTTCAGAGGCTTTTATAAACACCGAAACTGTGTGACATGATAGTAATTTATTTAGTTATAAAAATATTTATATATGCTATGTATGTACTCAGAGATTTTAGATTGTTTCAGTATGTGGTTTCCACTGCAAGCACAGTAGAGTTTATTAGTTCACTTAAATGCAGTTGCGACATGAACTTTACTGTCCAAGAAGCATTTAAATCACTCTCTGATTTGCAAAGAAAAACAGTTCAAAAGTGTAGAAAAAGTATACCCCGTGTCTTAATATGACGAATCCAGTCTAAAGTTCTGGAATGTAAGTCCCAATTTCCTAAATTCGCTGCTGATGAGAAGTATTAGAGGAGAAGTATAGTCAGCTTTTCTTTATATCAATGCACATCTGCTTTTTATTTATTATTATTAGTCCGAAGGGGCCTTGTCCCGGAAGAACAATTGTTTTCGTTTTGGCATTTTGCGTTGATTCAATAAAAGAGTTGTTTCACTTTTCAGATTGTTGCCACCAAATATTATCGACCTGTATTATATTTAAAGAAATTAAATAATGAAGAATCTGCATAAATGTATATATGTTTCTCGCTGATTGTGATAAAGCCACGGTACCTAGAGCCATCCAGTTTTGAATAACGTACGTTTCCACCCGAATATGGGCATCTGGAAGCCCAAATTTGGAATTTGTTTTATTATCTACTTTATATTTTGTAAAACTTTAACTAATTTTTGATTAACAAACTCAATGATTTCAAAGCGAGCAATGGCAACGTTGTACAGAAAAACATTTTTATCTCCAGCGCGCGAGACTGTCTATCGGAAATTCTAAAGATACGCTCGTTTTAAAATTATTTTGCGATATTGCTGTTGAAGTGAATTTTATGGTTTAAGTGGGAAGACCACGATATTTAGTAAATAAAGGTAACACACAAAACGTTAAAAAAACGCCCCTTTGGACGTAATTTAAAATCTAAAACATTTCAGTTTTTTTTTTTTTTTTTTTTTTTTTTTTTTTTTTTTGGAAATCCAGTTTCCAGAAAGTCTATAAAGTGGTCTCTCTTTTCTTCAAAGTGGTCCTGAAGCAGTGCATGACATTGTAATTAAGCGGATCAACCCAAGGTCAACGCCAAGTCTACGCAGCGGCTTAGGCGTCGATATTCGGATGGCGGAGGTTAAATTCTTTTGACAAGTGACAGTTAAATAAAGAAACGTTTTACTTTGAATTTTTAATACGTTTAATTTATATGAGGCGTCGACTATCGCATTCTTATACTCCGTGCACTATAAGCGTATAAGCCGCACCTTAAAGTTTTATTTCTAATTTAAAAAAATTCTCAAGTCAGTAAAATAAGTCAGCTCTTGTTCTTGCTTTACCAGTATTGCTATCGCTGGTACCGATATCCCAGAGCAAGTCGTCACGGCCTGCAACCGTAACTAAACTTGTACAACCCTTCCTTATATTCGAGCCAACCAACTGCCGAGTCGCTAAACACTGGTAGTTCCGTCCTGGTTTCGAATCTAGGTGAATGGATTGGCTGAATGGGTGTTTTCATGGTTTTTCCCCAATGTGTAAACTGTATACCAGACAGTTTGCCTTAGAAAGTCCTCCACGAAGGCGTCCCTCCTTTAGGCAGACAGCCCTAGAGTGCTTTGCCATAATAAGCTGAACGAAATCTTCGTAATATTCGCCCAACAACAATGAGTATTGTACTCAATCGTTAAACATGGGCTGCTGTTTGCATGCGCTGTTGTGTTGCCACATGTTTGTATATAATTATTTCTAATCATTAACGTGTATAAGACCGCACGGCTGATTTTTATCTGCATTTTTCTGGAAAAAAGTGCGTCTTATACGAGAGTTTTCATTTTTATTTAATTACGGCAAAGCACGTTTTCTATTATTTGTTTATTAAGTTGGGAAAATATGAAGGAATTTATTAACAAAAACAGGAAACTATAATTATTTTTAAGAAACTTTTGGAAAAAATTTAGTACATACTATTAATTCCTTTCATTGAAAAGTTCCATGCGCTGGAATGTCTATTGAAATTCGTGTTAAGCTTAGAATCTTAATATTACTTATTAAATTTTAAAAAAAAAGAAGAAAAAAAGAAAACTCTTTTTCGAACGGTATTAAATGTGTCGTTAGTGAAGTGTGACATTTTTAATGACACCCTCCAACAAAGGAATGGCGACCTCCAACTTGTAGCTGAAAATACATAAAGAGTTTACACACACACTTGTCGCAATTCAATCAAATGCCATCGACTGAATGGGAAATAAAAAGAAGTATAAAAAATAAATAAAATAAAAATAAATAACTACAAAAATTGCGGTAGTCTAAGTAGGAAATCATTGACCCGAATCGACAGTTCCTTTATACTCCTTGCGACGAGCAGGCCCTAACCTTGTCTGGTGACACCCACTGGCACTGCCAGTCAGCTTCGGAGGAATAGCACTTTCTGAAAGTTATACTGTAGAACGCTCATGCTTTCCTCTGTCTTTGGCAAGGTCGATTGCCATTGTTTCTTTCTACAAGATCCCGACTCCCAAAAGGAATGGAATTGTAGATTTTCGTGTGCTGTTTGAAATGAATTGTTTAATTATGCAAAGAGATCCAAAAGCCAGGAACATTTACAATACATGTGTTTCAGTGGATGATAATAATGCAATTAATACATTTTTAATGATGCAATTAATACGGAAATACGTAAAATTATGGATCTTAAGACTTTTGTATTTAGTTACAGTTACATCATTATTTGTACCTCACACATTATCATTTATTGTACCTTTAAATTCTAAATCTTTGTTTTTGAAGTAGCTCTGTGTAAACAAAACATGTTTACTAGGTAAGCATTTGGAGTTATTGATACTCATGGTGAGATGGAGTACGACATAATACTTTTTGGCTGGAAAACATTTCTTATTATCGCTTTTTAAAGAATCGAGTAACGAATCGTTGCTTTTAATATGAATGGCCATTCAGAACTGAAATCACGTGATTTTCTGCATAAGGATACTGGAATTGACAGGCTCACAGAGACCACCCAATCTCACCAGCAGGTTAAAAGCCACCGTACAGTGCCGTGGTACAGAAATGCTGTTTTTCATCCTAATTAACATCTTAGCTCGTCTTCAAGAATAAACAGTCATATTCAAGTCGATAATTATATCCTACATTCATTAGAACGAGGTACTTTGTCGCATATACATGAAGGGCCATCTAATAATAATAATAATACAGTCATATAACAAAATTCTTAAAATATGTCATCATTGATCGATGTCATTTTATGTAATTCTATGTTGGTTATATTGCTATCCGTTGCAGACTTCTTGAAATGAAATTTTGTTAATATTTTCTAATTATTAGATCATTTTCCTCATCATACATTAAACAAAAATGATGCAAATAAAAAAATCGGAAGGAAACATTTGGTTTCTTATTGCTTCAGATGTTAAAAATAGCCAGAATATTTTTCGTTTGCTTAAAAAAACTTTTCAAAGTCTGAAGCTTACTGTGAATGAAAATTTTGCCTCGAATATAAAAAGTAATAATACACATACATGCAGAGCTTTACTTCTGACACGTAAAATGCAACGATTGATGTGTTCACAAAGGCGTGTTGCATACATAGAAATTAAAAGCATGTGGACAAATTAAAGTCAGTAAAATAAAATTTAAAAAAAAACTTTTGTAAATTTTAACTTTTTGAAACTGTCTAAAATGATGCAAAGTAAATCATGAATAGACGTTACACATTTTTAGGCATTTTATATTATTTCTGGAGATTTTTTTCAACAAAAAAATTGACATCAGTTGACAAAGAACTATTATTTTTCAAAAAATAAAATGTTGTTTGTCCCTGTACATAACGTTAACACAGTGCTTCTCAAACTTTAAATATTTGCGACCCAGTTTTCAATCATAATTTTCATCGCCCTACCATACAATAACAACGTACTGAGTGTAATAATAATATAATTTGACGCTAAAGCTGCAATACGACCTTAATAATAAACCGTGCAGATGATTAAGATAAGTATTAAATTTTGTATGTGTTACGTTTAAGTAATAGGCATTTTGTTAAAGTTATTTTTAACTCATAAAATAAGTATTGTGTTACTTTTCCTTTCTAATTTTTAAATTGGAACAGATTGCAAAATAAATTTTAATTAAATTAAAGATCTATTTTTTTAATCATCCATTTCTTAAAGTACAAATGTCAATAAAAAAATAGACTAGTCTTTGTTGCTGTCTATCCATCACATTCGGCATTCTCGCGAACATCTGCGCAATGTAGCGAAATGTCTGCGCAAAACCTGTATAAATGCTGCACCTCGTGCAATTCCAGTCAGTTACGGTCGAGTTGATCCTTCTATCGCTATCGAATCTATCTTGAATCTGCATTTTGTAATTTGTGCGTTAATTGCAACTCACGTTTTTAAATAATTGCAGTAGATTTAATAGAATAAATAGATAAATAGAATCATGGGTAAATTTTCAAGTCGTAAGTGAACATTAGACGATAATAAAGCATCAACAAGTACACAGAGCACTTGGTGAAACAAAAATCTCCAGTGCGCAATTGGACACATTGCATGATCCACGGAGAAGGTCTGGGCTTCCAAAGAAATGAATGACCAAGAAATGGTCTGAATATTGTGCCAACGGGAGCTGGGACCGTAGGAAATTATATAAAGACCTCCAAAATCAAGTATCTTCTCTGTACTTTGTAAAGAAATGGGGGCAGTACATTCATCATTATTATTTTAATGCAATACAAGATGGTTATCAAAAAGAAAAATTTTTGCAATGTGTTTATGAATCAGGAGACGAAATTGCCAATTTTCTAGAAGAGGAAAACCGACATGAAGCTGAGAAGTTTCGAGATGATTTTTTTGTGATGAAACTGAGCTACTCCAAGTAGCATACATACATGGCATGGAGCATGGAGACGAGTGATAAAATTAATGCTTTTTGTAGAAAATTGGAATTATGTGGAGCAGAAATTTAAAGCAAAAAAAACCTAGAAATGTTTGAAAATGTGAATAAATTTACAAGGCTAACAGGATAATGAATTTTCTGCATTGATAAAGAAAGCATTTCGTATACTATTACCATTTGAAGCATCCTATATTTGTGAAACTGGATTTTCTGCGGTAGCTGCTCTGAAGACAAAATATAGGTCTCAGTTAAACATAGAAAAAGAACTTAAGAGTGTCAATTTCTAATATTAAAAGTGTCAATTTCTAATATTAAACTTTGCTTTGAACAACTTTGTTCTGCAAGACAAGCCCATGGTAGTCACTAGTAATTATTAAAATTGTTCTTAATTTGGTCTGATAAATTAGTTATCAAATACATTGTGCAGTACCGATACATTTATAAGTACATTGTATCAGTGTACAAGGGTATTTTATTTTCTATTATGTCAGAATATATTTTGCTTTGCTTACTTCCAGTAAATTAATAATTTTTTAAACAATCTTTTATTTTCGACATTTCTATATGCTTGCGCCGCCCACGTAGGGTTATCACGACCCCCAAAGGGGGCGCGCCCCACAGTTTCAGAAACGCTGCGTTAACAGTTTTATACTGACCGCTTGCTTCACCCTGTACCTGGTTAATACCTTTGCCGAAGCCTTTGAAAGCGATTATCAGAAAGAAGGTAAAAAGTATATGAAAGATAATTTCCTTACATATATAAAAAAATGACACATTTTTGTCACTATTAATACAGTTTTGACTGATTTTTTTTTAAATGTTTGGAGGCTCCATTCTTAACTTTAAACAGGAAACTACATTGAATCCTTCATGAGACGACAGCCTAAGTTCCTGATAGTTCTCTGTGGTCATTTCAGAGAGGAGACATTCAGTAGCGATATTTTTTTATATTTCCGAAAATGCTAGTTTCTTTTAGTTGTAGTTGTCTTAGGAAGGGTTTCACTATGAAAGGGTCCACTCTATTTTTTGTACTACACTAAAGACAATTAACAGTCCAATGTTTTGTCACATACTACCAAGAATTTTGGGGTAAACAAAAAAATTATTATTCGTAGTGTATGCATTTATCTAAAACAGTATAAGTTTAAAAGTTTTTTTAAGCATATTTTATTTTTTTTTAATATCAACGTTTTCTTTTCGAAATTTTTTTTAGTATCAACGTTTTCTCTTGGAAATTCCATGAACTTTTATAATATTTCCCCAATGTAAATAATTTTAAGTACAAGAAGATCCATTAGTCTTGATCTTCGCATTTTTGGCAGTATCATTTTTCAAATAAAAGTATGTTGCTACCAAATGTTATCGCTAATCGTATTATTTGTAAATGTATTAAAGTATTAATTTATTTATATAATGCATTTGTAAATGTATTGATGTATTATTTTTTTAAAATAGTACATTGAAGGTTAATAAAATTCATGGCACCACTGAGCACTCTACCGGTAATTCTAAATATATGTTTTTTAAAGTATTTCATGATTTTGCTTTTGATTTTATATGGCATTAAGTGCGAAAAACGTAATTTTAATAAATAAAGGTTAAAAGAAAGAAAATCCTAGCTAATATTATAAATGCAAATGTGAGTTTGTTTGTTTGTTACGCTTTCACGCCTTAATTACTTAACCGATCATCATGAAATTTTCAAGAAATATTTTTGATATATTAGAAAAGGTTATAGGCTATAAAATGTAACTTATCTGTTGAAACTTAAACTATATAATAGGTTTTATAGCTTAAAATGATTGTCGTTGTAAAAACATTAAATGTTGAAAGTTTCATAACGATAAGTTCAACGATGTAAAAGTTTGTCTGCGCGCGCAGGTGCGTGGCTTAAGCCACGCAAACATAAAATGTTAGATCTTTTAAATACTTTAAACTTTTTGAAATCTTGAAAATTATTAATTTTTGTAGTGAGATATCTTAATAAAGCATGCTTTTCAATTTTTTAAATTGTATTTTATTTTAGAGTTTTTTTAGTAAAACAAAAACAAAACAAAACAAAACAAAAAAAAACTCGTAAGATAAGATTGCAATGTTTGATATATCCAAATCGGATTTAAAAATTATGTAGAACAGCGTGTTAGCGACATTAATATGGATTTCTGTTAATCTCAATGAAGAAGGACAGTATTTACTGAAATTTTACGCGGAGTGTATTTTTAACTTGAAAAATAAGTAATAGTAACTAAACTTTTATCTTGATTATCCTGGTAAAAAAAAATCAAATTATTTCCTTCGCTTTTCAATAGTCTTTGAAACTTATTTAAGGAAATCAACGCGAGCGAAGTCGCGGATAAAAGCTATAGTTAGTAATAAAAAGACAAGAAAAACTTGTGTAAGTCATCTTATTAAAATAACTGAACATTGATATGATAAATTGAGAAAACCCTGAAATAAATAGAAAAATGTATGACAACTCTTAGCATTCTATTTGGAATTCTAAAAATAAGCCGCTTTTAACTTTTGCAGTTTGACTGTTGAATTTTATGTGGTATAAGTGCGAAGAAAGCGATGTTTAATAATAAAGTTAAAAAGGAAAAAAATAATAATAAATTGTGTTAACAGGAATGAGTCTAAGAGCAGTCTGGATAAACTGTGAGCTCAGAAATTGTATAAAAGAACTTAACAAACCCTCTGGTGCGTCATTGCAATCTGATTCCTTTTAGATTTTATTTCCTTTCTTTCTTTTTTCCCATCTGGCTGTTTTTTCTCTTCATCAAAGAACTGATATATTTCTATAATGGAAGTATGTTTTAAAAATATAATTGTAATTTTATCTACTATAACATAGTTTTTTAAAGTCTGTAGAGTATGAATGGCAGAGACAATTTGTTGTTCCAAATTTTGCTCAAAGAAAATTTTTTCTCTGAGAGCTTAATAGTTTCTCTTTGCTAAATAATTATTTTAGAAAATTAATTAAAGAATTGCAAAAGATTCGAACAAAGATTTTCGTGTATGTTTGAAGTCTTTTCTTTATAATGTGACATCAGTTGCAAATATGCTGTAGCGGTATTCGCCATATACTTCCTGTTGGTAATTAAATCAAAAATAATCAGTAGAGCTGGCATCTGTAGGTGTGATGATAGATTGTCCACGCCCTGTATCATGACGTAAAGATAAACATGGTAATTAATACGGTATAGCAACGACGAATTGAAAGGACAGAGAATTGGCACTGATGTAAGGTCAGTGCACTTAAAAGAAATGAAAACCCTTCGCATCATATAACGTTATCTTATGCGATTAAATAGTCTTTGCATTCAGTGCTGATAATAAACAACTAGATTAATGACATTGAATGAGTTAATCAACTGATTTAAGAACAATAGCAACAATAAGTGAATTCTGTGTTTAGAATTCTGATCGAATTTCTGAGCATGCATACTGTGTAACTTCGAGGTATCGGAGAATGTTAATGGACTTGCTTAATATTTCTAATCTTCTCAAGAGCGGGATTCTTAAAAACGTGTTTACATATTTGTATCTTACGATTTTCTAAGTCCGTGGACTTTATTGCTTACTAAGTATACTTCTTTTTTAATTTGTTGCTTATTTAAGTATTGAAAGCAGCTATAATTTCTGAAATATAAAATGAAGACACTTCTTATAACATAAAGGTACTATTATAGTTCATAATTATTGAAAGGTCCAAGCATTAATAATGACATTAAATATATAAAACAATAAAATTTTTTTAAAAATTTTAATTATTTTTTAATTTAAAATTAAATGAAAAATAATAAGAAATAAATTTTAAATTTTCGCTTACTAATACGACAAATTTGAAATGAGGAAATTAAATGTTTTGTAACATCATTTCCTTTCTTTTAATGCAGTTACAGTCAAGTATCGTTTTCCAAATATTTTAAGTTAATGTTCTTTTTACGCTCAAAAAGATTAAATGTAGTATCAGTTTCATTATAAAACATATAATAAGGTTAAAAAATTATGATTATCACAGGATTATTGTTGATTAAAAATAAGACTTAAATAATATCAGAACAATTTCAAAACGTTTTTTGATCACCATTTCCATTACACTGTTAAATCATCTGCATCACCTTTTCTCTTTTTTTTCTTAAAAAAATTTATTCTTTAAAGATTTTGTAGTGAAACTTGATTGAGAGTATAACGCTTGGAATTTTAAATCTTTTGTTAAATAATGAATATTAAAATTCAAATAATATTGAATTGAGGATATTTATTGAAACTAAGAAAGAAACGTATATTGAAAACATTTTGAAATTTTTAACGTATTAATAATAGGTTAATATAAGTTGAAAAGCTAGTTTAGCTTGCAAGAGTTGGTGTGATTCTGTAGGAATCTTTGAATTACTATGCTCAGCCGGCTATGAGTGATTTTGTTGGAAAATCGTTCTTTAAAAGATGTCAAACAGTAGTAAAGTAAAATTTCTGTGATTCGTTGGCAAAATTTTAAATAATTTTTAAAATCTAATAATTTTTACTACAGATATCTGCACTTTTAGGGGAAAATATTTGGATAAAATTACATTATACTACATATTCTTGCATAAAATATAACTTTTTCCTGTTTTGTTTAATGCTAACTTCGCTCCTAATTACTGAAATTGTCCATAGGAGGACTAACGACCAGTTTATTAATTATTATGTAATAGCATTGAATCATGAATAGTATATCTGATCTTTTGTTATGGTGAATGAACTTATCTATATTTGGCGAAATGATTTACGTTTCTCTTTTGCTGAGATCTGACCCGTCAGTAAGCACATGGAGCCCAGTATGGTCTGTTGAAGAGCATTCTGCACAAACTGGGGTGTTATATAGTTTTTTAATTGCTCCTTTTTAGTGCTAGATTAGCTTTATCGTATTCTTTCTTGTCCGTAGATATTATCAGTAGCAAGTCAGTCAATCTGCGAACTGTTTCTAAATTCATCCATGAGCATAATAAACTCAGTGGAGTATACATCTTCTCTTGCCCAGCTTAGTTAAACTAACATATCAAACAACAAAACAGAACAGAAGCAACAGGTCATCTGGATAAACGTCCTTTAAAATTGAGTTTTCTTCAAAATAGAAGCAGATATTTGTTTCCATATTGCTACAAAATAATTAGCAAAATATGACACGCAATTGTATACCTTTCTTTAGAGCCAAAAGAACCTGAAGATCTTTAACGGGCTATAATCTATAGCTGTATATTTCTGAGAAACTAACTCCATGGTTTATAGATGATCCCATGATTAATATTTAGCCATTTTGACGTTTATTCTGTGAATCCGTCCCTTCTCCAATTAATTTAACGGCTCATTTGTGGGATCTAAAAGAATAAGATTAGCATTTTTCTAACACGTAATTTACAGTGCTTTAAGCACACAATTTCAATACTTGTGTCTAATTTTTGGAAATTCATGCATTTATTTAAGTACAAGTTTTAGGGATATTTTGACTTTGTTATACTAGAATACTGCTAAAACCGTATTCTTGTTTGTTTTAATTCTCCATACGTGTTGGTTTTTCTATTTAGAATCCTAAGGCTGCTAAAAGTGTTTCCTAGCAGTACACATAAAAAAGCATTCTCGTGTAACTTAGTGGAATCCTAAGTCACCTAGCTAGTTCTAGAAGGTAACTGAAATACAATTCACATGTCATCGATATTTTTCTGAATTTGTATGATATTTAGAACTTTTATATAAATTGCGCTACATAATGAGCTGCTAAATTATAAAAGTGGTATGTATATTGCGGGGGGAGGGGGGCGAAAAACCTTCCGTTCTACTGGACCGATTGACGAAATTTAAATTGCATTTTTCATGTCTCGAAAGCGCGACTTAAGATATATTTTAGATTTATATATATATAGATTTATATATTTATATATATCGACTTGGATATATTTTAGATATTGTTCTGATATAGGTATTTTAACACAAAATAGGACTTTTTCTTTATGCAAATGTTTTTCCATACTTCGATTCTAGACTCAAATTATACCTAGGTAATTAATTTCGTAATTTTTGGTGGAAAATTTATGGAGAAATAAAAAAATTTATTTTGGCGCATTTTTTTCACTTTGCGCCGAGGATAATTCCCTTGGTGAGCTTCTTAATTTATAGCAACCTGTTTTCCTTTCCTTTTTTCATTGTACACGAGGGGAGGAAGTCATCGTTCATACTTTTAAATAATTTGAACAAAGTGCTTAAACCACATTTGACGTTAATATCGTTTATAATGAATATGGAAATTTCAAAACGCGCCAATATGCAAATTGGCGTATATCTTATTAAATTTTGAATAACAGTTCTAGTTTTTTGCAGGTATGTTTAGAAGTACATCTACTTTAAAATAATGGTAAAATTTTTACAGAATGTAATTCAAAATTTTTTCGAAAAATTTATAAAAATTATTTAAAAATACAAATTTTAAACATAAATCATAAAAAATGGCCGAATTTTATTTGGAATAAATCTAAATTTCGAAATGTGAGAGGAAGCATAAAATAAGTTTAATAAAAAATTAGATATTAATAAATATATATGAAATTCAATTAAAATGGAGGCGCTAAAATTTGGAGAGCTAATTTTTTAAAAAACTACTCGCGCGATTTTTACAAAGCTTAACAGTTTGGCGTCATTTGAGTCGTAGAATCGAAATATATAAAAACCTTGGCATGTCATTTCAGAAAAAGTCCGATTTTGTGTTAAAATTCCTATATTAGGACAATGTTATATATAAATCTAATACATATCCTAAGTCGCGCTTTCGAGGCATGATAAACGCAAGTTGAATTTCGTCCCAGTAGAACGGGAGATATAGAACTGTTCCCTCCCTCCATTTTTTTCCTAGCAGTATACATGCTGCTATGATGAGAATTTTTATTTTCTCGGTCTTTATTATTCGTTATGTTGACTTTGTGACCCAGACTTTGTGAAAGAAAATTGTTCCCCTGGGTTGCCCTGCTATGTCTCCCTGGATCACCCTTAGGAGTTCGTTATAAATGTGAATCGTTTCATTCATACCATTCTTTACTATGCATTCGCAATTAGGGTAATAATTCTTTACTATGCATTCGCATTTATAAAATAAATAAAAAATGAGAACTATAATTTTCTTACTAATGACATGTCTTGTAATATTTTCCCATTAATAGATGCCTTCCGAATTAGTAGAAAAATCTCTGGATCTTAATAGTAAAACAAAGGGAAGGGTTCAACGCAAAGTAAAATAGATTCGTAGATCATTAAATTTTGGAGATATTTGGAATAACGCCTGATGGTTCAAAGTATTGAAAAAAATGCTGCTTGCTATAATCATTGCTTAAACTAAAACGCTAGCCATTTCGTGTTACATACTTTAACGCATTGTAGAGTTTACATATATCTTTTTTTTTACTTAATCACCCGATTAATGCCTGATATCGATTTGAATTGTAACGCACACCGACCTTCAAAACCATGACCATTGACACGCACGGCATGGAAAGTCTACGGCATGAGAAAGCGATCGGAAGTTCATCGCACTTTGTGCTGCTGTCGGGAATAGACTGAAAAAGCAAACCCAACGAAAACGGTATTGTTCGTCTTGTTTGTTTTAATTCTCTACATGTTGGTTATTCTATTTAGAATCCTATACAACAACAGCAATTTTTTTTTTTTTGACAATGCATTACTTGTTGCTGATAGTCAACACTTGTTTCTTCTCGTGTTTCAACTAATTGACGAACGCTCCATTGCGCGGCACGCTTGGGTGTTCCTTCTATGAGGGGTGAAGAGAAGAATAGAATCTTCCGCAGTGATGTGAATGAACTGGCGCATTCTTTCTGTGCGATACTTTCACACAACGGTTTATAATTTCTGCATTTTTATACACGAAGATCAATTATATTAAATCAAGTTCGATCGTTACTCCCACGACGTGAAAGTTCACGGAATGGAATGTTTTCCGTACTCAGACTTCCTGGCACCTTCCCACAACAATCGAAAGAACTCGAAATAGTGTGTGGGTTTGGAATTATCGGTCCTTCCATTCCACGAAAGCTCAAATTTATGATGGCAAATAACTTTCTGGACAGAGCATTTTTTTTCTTTGTGTATCGAGGATTTTTGTTTTCAGAGGATACTTTTCCTGTAAAAGTCTATAATTGTCTAGTAAAAGCAGTATAGGCAGTGCTCTTTGTTAGGCATGTACCATTGTAAGTCATTTGGTTTATTTTATTTATGACATTTATTAGTGATATTCTCTTAAACTTCAATATTTATCTATATCTGAATTTGATATGGAAACGTCGATATTTTCTTAACTGTTACAAAACATTTTAAAAGCGCTGTTTTAAATTCGTCATTAAATACTCGAAGGGTTTGGTTTTTGGCTATTACCCGGCATCCGCCGAGATATATCCTCAGTAATCTATTGGTGCTTGTTGGCAATGAAATATAGTTGCGATGTCAGCAGTTCGATTAAAAAGATTTTTTTTGACTTCCGGCGGGTCGTCTGCGTCTGAATAAACTCTGCTAAACAAATAGGAAAATAACTTCCATCGAATCACTTATCAGTTCTTTCTGATACTTTGTTGGCAATTGCTAATAGTGCAATTTCATCCTACACCTTCCGCCATGTGCATAGTGCAACTCCATTGCCTGAGAAGTGGAACACTACGATTTTTCAACAAGCGACCATATGCCTAGTAAAAGTTAAGGAAAAGGGTGACCCCAAAAATGATGCAATGGAGATATGCGCTGGTTGTAAATAATCTGAATTTGACAGGAGGGCAGAAAAAGAAAAAGTCATCACCACCTTCTTTTATCTCTTTATTTATCTGTGGCGGTACCGTTTCGTTCAAATTGATGTTTCACCTAAAACTTTCTCCCACCAACAGCAGGTAATTCGACCTCCCTCTGATAATTCTTTCTCCTCTGATTCTCTAATATCCTTTCGCCCAAATCACGTCTAACTCTTCTGCAACTCAATGGTAATCTCTCTGATAGCGCGCGCTTTTCTCTCTGCTGCGAATTGCCGCGCTTTTTCCTGAACTAAGTTAAGACGTTTCCTGTTTGAATTTTTACTACATGTAATTTGCCTGAAATATTTTAAGCGTAAATAGCAATAGCAACAGCGTAGCAATACGGCGTAAATAACAGTACTTTATGCTTTAAAATTTTAAGTTATTTGTTAACCTCCCTATTTAAGCCATTTTTGAGATTTTACAGAGTAAATGAGAGTTATGCCATATACATATGCAAAATATTTGTATCCATAATGTAAAATGAAGTAGAAAAAACTAGAGTTTTAATAAAAGTAAAAAAGTAACTTCCTTAACTTATTTATTAAAAATTTAAACACTTATTATAAGGATGAATAATTTTAGAATGTCTATGGAGACGAAATTTCAAACAGATTCTGCAGTTTAAGCGGTGGTCGCGAAGACAGAAGTTGCTTTAAACGTTTGATGATTGTTCCATGATACAGCTGAGTACTTTTGCAAATCAGTTCTGGGTTAATTCTCGACACAGCTGAAGACTTTCGTTTTAAGACAATTTATTTCCTTTTTTTTATCACGAATTTGGATTTTTTATGTAACCATGTATTTAATGTGTTCATTTTTAAAATTAGCTTTCGATATTTATTAATTTAAAATTGAATTTTGAATAAGGTATCTCATTTTTGATTGGGATGTGTTAACCTTGGAGGAAAATTGGGTGTTGGATTAACTTCAGATTATACCGTGTTTATCAGACGACAAATAGCAGAAATTAACTTATCTTCACTTTATATAGAGTAATAATCTTTGTAGGGAGACGAACTCAGGAAATTCAGCATTCAGCAGTCTTCCCTAATTTGGCCACAGCAGTCGCACGGTCCAGGAAAATGTACGTTCGTGGAGGATTTTATAAGAGAAAGCAGTTTTTTAAGTTATAAATAAGAAAACTTCGAAATCATGATGCAAGCAACTTAAAACCGACAGAAATGCAACGTGGGTGAACTACCAGTGTCCCGCCATTCATAATTTTGAAGTTAATTTGCAGGAAAATCTGCAAGTTTTTCCAGACTAAATATTTTTAAAATATGATTGCTTTAAACTCATAAACGAAGAAAAGTTCTTAGTGTCATATTAAAAACTTTAAAAAAATCATAGCATTTTTTAAGTTTTTTTTTAAAATTTTAATGAATAACTAAATGGCAGAATAATATTAAAATAAGAATTGTTTTAATATTATTCTTCTATTTAGTTAGTCATTAGAAAAAAAAAAGGACTAAAAGAACTTTTACACACAAAAAGAACTATATAAAATTTTTTCTCCTTTGAGGTTTGACTAGTCGCAGGACTTTAAGTTTTAAAACTGCACTTTATCCCCTCCGAAGGTAAACAAAAAGATAATTAGCTACGCAGTTATCCTTTCGCCTAATTAGCAGTCACTCTGGAACAATTAGCAGTGACTCTGGAACTATGGCATAATGTTGTGCAATCCGCCGCCATGGGTAGATTTATGTTATGTATAATTATTTTATATTATGCTTCTGAAATGAATATTTTAAATTTACTTGTCGAATTATAATTACGGAAGTAAATTCCCTTCCGCGTTACAGAATGATAAAAAGATATTAATTGGACAAATTTATACATTTTTTGGAAAATTATGCTGCAATATGAAACGGAAGGGGATGTATCGATTCTTAAGTTCCGGGTTTATGATGTCATCATAATATTCGTATTACAATATTTTTCTTACTTCCGTATAAATTTTTCTAAAATTGATATTACGGTGTACTCTGAATTATCCGGGCTATTGCCGGGGAAGAAGATCACGGATAATTGAAAAACATAGATAATCTGAACTATCAATTTTCATGCTTATAGTGTGCGTTTATTTCTTAAAAATTCAATATTTTTTTTTTGTTTTTGTTTTTGAGACGACGATTCAAATATTTCGGATTTCGCTATATATTTTTCGAAGTGCTATTTGATCACTGCATTCGTATCCCCTTTGGTCGACGAAGTCTGATAGAGTTTCAATAAAAATCATTGATGTCTCGGGTCTCAGCACGTTCTTCGCTTGTATTTTCAGTACCATTCTCTGCCTCTTCAGTTTTTGTGATATTTGAAACTATATCCGCATCACTGAGGGATTGAAAGCTCGGCACGATCGAATCGCCATCAAACCATTCCTCAGTGTTTGGCTGATCAACATTTTCGTATAATTTTACCACCGCCATGCACGGATATTCGAGAGTTCATTGCATTATGTATTTATTAAACTCATTCCCCGTATTGCAAAAACTTATTTCCAAAGAAATTAAGCTTACTGTAGAAGTCATCTGCCATTTTATAAATACTATACTTTTTCGTATTTTATTGATAGATTTTGCATTTAAATTTCATTTCATTTTTATTAATCTCAAAAATAGAAGACTAATCAGCATTTTAAGTCAATTTGCTATGAAATCTAGCTCGTCATTTGTAATTCTTTTCGTTTTATAAGTTTATATACATTTTTCTAGTATCTCATCTTAAACAACGATTCCTTAAATTTTAAAATTTTTCAAAAATTTGATTAAGGTTTTCTTTTAGATTTAATTTTGAAATGATTTTTTGCATATAGCTTAGTTTAATAAGCAAAAACTGAATAATCAAATAGCATTATCAAAAGTATAAGCCAGTAATATCTCCACTTTTCTATTATTGAATAAGGAAGAAGCTATATGTATCTATGTACGCACGTATGTTCCTTGCACTGTGGTAAAAAGGCAACACCTAAACCACCAGATTTTGAACACGTCTTCCAAAAATATATAACTCAAAGCTCGAATTTTTTATTATGCGAATTTGAAGAACTTTTGATTAAAAATTCAGCGATATGAAAGCTTTGTTTTGTCACTCGGCAAAACGCAATACAATTGTCTTTCGAATTTAAGAAACAAACGCTGAGATTTAATAGAAATATATTGCCACTGCCCGAATTAAAGTATTTTTATCTTCGACGTGGTGTTCAGAAAAAAGGAAGATGTTTAATTTTCTTTTCAAGTTTCTTCCTTTATAAACTAATTAAGCGATTTAAAAGCAATAAAACCAGGTTCATTTCAGTTATTATTAATTGCTGTAGTCTGTTACTTTGAAATAAGAATTTCAAGATTATTTTCCGCCGTCTGATTTGGCTCGTAACTTTGGGAACAACAGCTGCGGGAAAAAGATCGACTCTTTTATCTTTTTTCCCCGACTACTTTTTTGCTTACCGTGTTTTGCGTCGTGAGAAACGCTCGAGTAAAGGCTGATTTGAACTACAGCCTCAAATGGAGTAGAGAAAATAAATGCCGGACTATGATGACGACACAAGTTACGATCGCAAATGTGAGAAGCTGGCAATGACCTTGAAGCGCATATTTCATAGTAATAGACTCTAGCTGGATTCATAAAATTACATTAGCTGGATTCATCAAAATCATTAGGCGGCTAGACGCAGCTGCTGTTCTCTATAAATTTATCAAGTTTTTATTATTTGTGATAAAATTGTAGATGAATTTTTAAAGAGACTTATTTAATCTCTCGTTTTCATTAAATTATAGGATGAGTTTTTTTTCTTCTTTTAATGAATTAATTATTTAATGAGTTTTAAATAAAAGCTTATTTCGTAAAGCTTTCTTTTTTATTTATTTACTTTTTTACTATTATTCTTTCTTCTTTAAATATGAACAAAAATGTTTTGCGTAATTCAGCCTATATTTTCGTTACTGAGGAAATAATTTTCATTTCATATGGTAAAGTATTTTAATTCCTTTTATATTGAATCTAGAATTTGTTAGAATAAAGCAACCATGTGTTCCAGAATGTGCGAGACAGTTCTGCATTTGAATGCAGTTTCCGTCTTCGTAATATTTCGTATCCTGTAAATATTCACTAAATTTGTTAATGTACTTGATACGAATACTGTAAGAACCCACTTAATATTGTGATGAAATGTTTCTGTATTGTTAGAAATATGTCAACTGTTTGTGCTTTCGAGATATACGTTTTAGGGAACTAGGTCTTTAAAAAGTCCGATTTGTAAAAGAATTTCTAGATTTCTCTTCCAGGTGCATTTTTTACTTTGAAAAAAGACACTGTAATTAAATCATCGGAAATGCCCCCCATCAACCTAGCGATGCAACAGCTGAATTATTGTAGTTCGGCCTGAGTTCAAAATCCCAGCAAACGCTGTTGCATGGGAATTTTCATGGTTTTACACATGTGGTTCATGAATAACATCGAGTTTCCCTTAAAAAGTCTTGCACTAAGACATGTGTCCTTTTGGGCAGTTAGCACTCGCATATTTTTCGTACTGTAAATAACTCAGTCCAATCCAAATCATCTGAAGAATTTTAAATACACTTACGTTTTAAAAATATTGTGGAATGTAAACACTTGGAGAAGAGCTTAACTACCGAAAACGAAGTCTGGAATGTATCTAGGATGCATGGAGATCCTACAAACGGTGGAGATTAATTCCACCGTAGACTTCATTGGTTATCTAGAGATTATTTATCCTATGCTCACTCGTGTTTTGTTAGGGGAGAAATATGTGAAATTCTGTTATAATGTAATGGTCAGTTCTTCGACCTCGAGATCCGATGGTTCCGAATTCAACTTCACTGAAGAGTATATAGAAAACATTTTAACGATTTTTTATTTCTAATATATCTCATCTCTTATGTCTTGAGTTCAACTTTGGGCAAAGCCATCGTTAATTCTTTAATGATTTCTTGCTCTAGATTCCTTTCGTCTCTATCCATAATGTTTACTTTACCTTGAAATCGATCAGATAAAGTCTTGTTTTATTAAAAACTCAAGGTAATGTTTTCCAATAAAAATGGAATATGCAAGTAAGACGTGAGCAAATGTAATAAAACATTGTATGAGCGTTATCAAGAAAAGTCCGATCCCTGTAAAAACAAGATGTAACTTGTTCGACGTGCATTATCTAGAAAAATCACCTAAACATATGAGTTTAAAAAGCAAGGAAAAGAAGTTAACACTTCCGAAAATAGTGCATAAAGTCTAGGCCAGCACAGAAATCAGTTTGCTCTATTTTTCTCAGTTTTTACTTCCCCCCCTTTAACATTGCCAATTTAGAACACGTAATCTTGAATCTGATAACCACAAGAAAGATTACCGGTAAATAAATTCTTGCGAAAAAGAGGTACATTTTTATTCTAACAGTTTTCTTGGTATTTGCTGTGTCTTCCATTCTTTTGACGCGATAGTTCATTTCTAGTGTCACCTTCCTAATGAGAAAGGTACGTATACTTTGATTTTACTTTTATAAGCATAGCGAATTCGCACCTTGTTCTGTATTGCTTTGTTTTGTATCTATTTGTAAGTCTTATAAAAATTAAAATTCTAGTTTCCTTTCCTTTCAAAAGAATGTTTTATTTGCATGTTGCAATCTGAAAGGAATATTTTTTTTTAATTTTCGGTAAGTGATTTAATATTTCTCCGAGCCATTTTTATTTAGGTTGATTTACAATCAACTCCTGATTAACCGGAGCCTGTCTAACGAGAAGTATGTTTATTGCAGAGCGCTACAAAAATTACTATCATAAGCCATCAGCGTAAAACAAAACTGCCTTCAGTAAATGAACTCTGAAAACCTTTTCTTGCGAGTTATTGTTCAAGTTCTCTGGTAAATACCATTCTTCAAATTCATTTATAACTCAGCCGAACGGTAAAGCCGCTGAACACTGGTAGCACGGTCCGGGGTTAGCGTACCAACGTACGGGTTGGCTGCATTTCCGTTTTAATGTTTTTTCCCATGTGTAACGTGTATACGAGCCAGTTTCCCTTAGAAAGTCCTACACGAAGGCGTCTCTCTCCTTAGGCAGATAGCCCTGGTGTGCATTACTGTAATCTCAATAAATAAATCAAACCTAGGCAAATAGTACTTGCGTTATATTCGAATAATTTACACCTAATCTATTTACTTAAAAACACTAGTGCAAATAGCCTGTTCGCCAGTATTAACGTGTATACGAGTTAGTTTCCTTTCGAAAACCCTCTACGAAGGCATCCTTCTTGTTAGAAAGTCAGCCCTTGAGTGCTTTGCCATAATCAAACAAACCAAACCACAGCCGAACAAGGGCTGTGGGCAAAGAAAATTCATGAGTGTTCGTAGAATTTTTCTGGGTACATAGTTTTCTGGGTTTTGAGTTAACAGTTGTTTATACTTTTTTTTTTGGTTTAAAACCTTTTCTTTCATAATTATTCGAGAAAGAATATTAGCACAAAATTTTCAGCGTTTGACCTGGGTTAAGAAGGTTTTTAATTTAGAACTTAAGCTGCATTCTTACTAACTTTAAATATTTCTAATTTGATGTCTATAACAGTGATTCTGAATTTCTTCAAAAACTTCCTTTCATCCGTTTAATCTAAAGACAAATGGCATTCATAGAGACGTGCGTTTGCCTTTGGCATGTAATAAGCTTGGATTCGTCTGGGAATCGAAACATATAAGTGCTGAATAGTGTGTAGAGGAATATTGCACCATTCTTTCATGAAGATATTGTGAAAGTTGTGGGAGAGATGCCGGTGGTGGATATCGATTCTGGATTGAACGCTCTAAAATAGACCATAATGATACCATTATACTGAGGTCGATGAACTGTGAGAGCCAAGGTAGATGTTTCACATCATCCTCGTGTTTTCATCAAACCATGATTTAGACAAGTATCTCTGCGTGAATAGTAGCATCATCATCCTAGAAAATTCCATCTCCTGAGGAAATAAAGTCTGCATTATAGTATGGACCTTTTCAGCTAAAGCTTCTTAACTTCTCCCCAGTGATCCTACCTTGTAGTGTTACAACGGGGCCAGCAGAAAACCACGATACGGCATACCATGATGGATCCACCTCCACGCTTGACAGTTGGAAGGAGATAATTATTACGATTATACGCTTCTACTCCAGACATACACCCAACGTTTTGAAGGATGATT
This sequence comes from Stegodyphus mimosarum, assembly GCA_000611955.2. Classification (NCBI taxonomy): domain Eukaryota; kingdom Metazoa; phylum Arthropoda; class Arachnida; order Araneae; family Eresidae; genus Stegodyphus; species Stegodyphus mimosarum. Next base: position 58,107 of record KK113049.1, on the reverse strand, counting down.
CGTCTGACCATATAATTGTCTTCCACTTATCAGTTAATTGACTAGGTTTTGTACTTATGGCACCACTGTAGATGACGTCTGGCATTAACATGTGTGGACAAGTGAAGGTGCCTCCTAATTGCAGTTATTGACACAAGAGAGCTATCCACATCTGATTAAGCTCTGCGGTCACCTTAGCTTCAATTGTTTTCTTTTGCGACTACGATCTACTTCAGTACTCGTCGGTCTCTTTCACTCAGCTTCTTCCGTCCAATATTTTGCTTTGCTGAGCATGTCTCGGCCCGCTGTGTGTACGCTATCATGACTTTAGACAACGTACCTCTAGAAACGCCTAACAGCTCGGATTTTCGGTCACAGTGGCTCCAGCTAGTTGGGCTCCTACTATTTGGCATCTTTGAAACTCTGTGAGGTCTGACATTTTACGCTTATGACAAAAATCCAAGGCGTATACAACTTCAGTAGAGCCACCTCATACTACCATGATATATACTTTTCATATTTAAAAAAAGCTGATGTCTAGGATTTATATTTCAATGCTTACGAAGGTCATTCTTAAATGTCATTTTTATTCACAGGTGTTTCCATTATTCTATAACCACCTGTATCATTTAATTGTAAGAATTATTATGCAGAATCAGGGCTTATTTTCTAAAATTAGAACAGCCGGAGCCCTATGAAAAGCCAGCAGGAAAGGTGAACAAAAATAAATAAATAAAATAGCGAGTAATTAATAATTAAAATTAAATAAAAACAGAATAACAAATACAGAAATATAAGTTACAGTTAATGTTAAGAAGTTAATTAATAAATTAAAACATCCAAGCTCTTCTCATTTCGGGCTCCGGCTGAAATTCTAAATTCACTGAAAAACTGGCAGATTCTAGAACCGGGCTCCGATTAACTTACTCCAGCTGAATTTAAGCCCTGGGCGAACGGCTTCAGATTTTTAACTGCGTTTCTTCTGTGCAAAAATCAAAATCTATCTCGAATAATCATGATGCTAAAAGCGCCACTAACTGCTGTCAGTATTAGTTTATAGCCGTATCATTTGTATTTATTACACTGCCAGTTCTTATCTGCTAAACAAACTGTGTAAGAACATTTAATCATTTGGGTTCACAACATAGCTATCTTTTGACACAGCAGAACTGGGCTATATTATCGGAAGATGAAATAAAATTTGCTAGACTTTTATTTCAGTTTTATATAAGAATCAGAAATAACATTTGCTTGATCTATATTTTAACATTATATAAGAATCAAGAGGTAACAAATAATGCGAAAACAATAAAACTTTCTGTTTCATTTATTTATACGCCTTCGCCATTTCGGAAAGTGTACGACAAACAAATTTTTCCAGTTTGTACCAAATATTAAAATACGACGCACTACTAAGCATATTAAGTGGAAATTGGAGTTTTCGCTTTAATATTGGGAGTCATTACCTGTCCTTGCGGAACTCATGGCCTATTTTTAGGAAAATAACATTTGTCTACGAAACGCGAAGCGCTTGCTGACGGTGGAAACAACCCAAATGGCCGATGACACACCTGCTCTTTCCGCTGAGTCACACTATGCAACAGGATGCATAAATATTCTCAGTTGGGCTTTATTTTTTTTTGTTTATTAGAGGGTATCTCAATAGACCTAATTGAGGGCGGGATTGAAAAGGATGGGTGGTTTACATCATGGGCCTGTGTGAAATTTTGCTTATGCCACTGATAAGTCTTATCCCTTGACTGATGAGTTTTGAAGGAAGTTCTCCCTTTTCCTTCCCTTTTCTTCTTTATTTGCGTTTTTTTTTTTTTTTTTTGAAAGATACAGGGGTCAGGAAGTTCTTTCTCTTCGTACAACTCTTTATATGCTTCTGAAAAGAAATATACAGCTTGGCCATCTCTAAGAGCTCTGTGCAATCGATTTCTGACAAACTGGGGGCGGATTAAGCGGGCCCTATCTAAAAAATTGTTGTTTGTTCATTGTGAAAAGATGGAAAAAATAACTATCACAGATCATCAGAGTAAAGCAAAACTGCTTACGGAAAATACGAAGGGAAAATAAAGTCGCGTCGGATAACAGCGATGATAATAGATGATTGGCACTGTTTACAGGTTATTTTCATCCACAACAATTCACAGTTTAATCGTACGTGGACCAACATACAAATTATTATACAATGAAAAAAAAAGGTTTTAATTGTTGGCCTTTGATGAACCACACGTATTTTCTTACGCATTTCTAATATTTGGCATTCCTAATATACAACACTGTTTAAGTTTGCAGTGAGCGGTATGAGGAGTCAAAACTGTAGCGAGCTGATATCTCTGTGTATATAAGGTTACGTTTTTATTGGGAAAAGCTATTTTTCCTTTCCTCTTTTAAGTGCAGATGACTTCTTTCAGTTACTGGTGGATTATCTTTTTCAAAACTAACCAACTTTTTCCACGCGCGTTTAAACTGTGGCATTATTGAAGTTTTCCTGTGAATAAATGTCTCTTTGATTCAGTGGTTTCTATGAATGCGCTCGTTATTGTCATTTATAACTCAGTTCCTTCATTTCTAATGATGTATATTCTTCTGTTATTTACAAAGTGTCCTTTTGTCTTCGAATACCGATTTAAGTTACGTAACTAAGTAAATTTATTTACAGATTAAATTGCTTGAATTAATTTCAACTGGAATCGATCTCAATTGGAATTTCTAAATATCAACAGTTTATTGAAACGGAACACGAACGCTTATTACACTTACAAAGTTACATAATTGAACATTAATTCATAATTCCAAGGTTAATGGTTAAAGTTCTACGCATCGATAGTTCTCTATCACATACAAAAGCAAAGGGAAATCTCCATTCTAAGGAAGAAGCTACACTCACTCATCCGCTCACACATGTAATGCTGAAACGTGAATAAATGAATAGAACTGCACTGTTGCCAACCGCCAGAGTTAAAATGTTAGAGCTCGCACCAGTCCGTAATCGATTTTTAATCTAAAGCTTTCGAGCTCAAATTTTGAACATACACTGTTTATGGATGACAATGCAATGTGATGGAGATTTTTCAAAATTTTAGTTTTAAATTTTAATGTTGAAACGATTTTTCACTTATCTTCTTTTAAGAAACAAACTAAAAATCAGATAATTTTACTATTTGCGCCATTGGATAGATCGGAAAGAAATATTTTTAATGAAATTTATATGAAAAGTTTAGCATATTACCCGATTTGGGTTTCGAAAAATCGCTGGATTTTTTTTTCGACATCCATTATTTTAAAATTTCAACATCTGAAAATGCATTAGTTACAAAATTTTGAAATTTTCACAGACTGTAAAACAACTGCTTCATCCTTTTTTAAAACAAGAATGATTAAAATATATTGGCGCATTTTCTAAATTAAATATATATATATGCTGCAGTATGAAGTAGAAGGTGGAAATTATCGATTCTTCACTGGGCTTCATTTTGAAACGTAGTTTGAAGGTTATGATATCATTATGTCATACTCTTTTTCTCCCTCACCTTTCTAGAGAGAATTAATTACAAAAAAATTAAGCTTATTGTAGAAGTCTTTTGCATTTTATTAATACCGTTTTTCTCTCTTTTCATTATACATAGACTGGACATTTACTATTCGTTTCCTTTTATCAGTCTCAAAAACAACAGAGTTTAAAGATTGATTAACTTTAAAATTATTTGCAATCTGTAGTTCCATTTTTAATTTTTTCTGTTTAATAAGTTTATGTACATTTTTCTCTAATTTTAACATAAAGCCATTATTCGTGGTTGTAAAGCGATTTTTCAGTTGAATATATAATAATACGTAATTCAGAGTAAAAAAAGAGAGAGAGAGAGAAAAAAAAAAGTCTGAAAGGTTTCAAATTTTAATTTACGTCCAAAGGGGCGTTTTTTAACGTTTTGTGTGTTACCTTTATTTATTAAATATCATGTTCTTCGCACTGAAACCATAAAATCCAGTTCAACAGCAATATCGCAAAATAATTTTTAAATGAACATATCTTTAGAATTTCGGATACACAGTCTCGCACACTGGAAATGAAATTTTTTTCCCCGCACAGTGTTGCCATTGCTCGCTTTGTAATCGTTGAGTTTCTTAATCAAAAATTTAAAGTTGAAATGTTACAAAATAAGAAATCGATAATAAAACAAATTCCAAATTCCGGCTTCCAGATGCGCATATTCGGGTGGAAACGTCCGTTGTTCAAAATTGGATGGCCCTCTAGGTACCGTTGTTTTATGACATTTGGAGAAATATACATACATTTATGCAGATTCTCCATTATTTAATTTCTAAAATATAATACAGGGCTGCAATATTTTGTGGCAACAGTTTCAAAAGTGATTCAGTTTTTTAATATTTCCGACGCAAAATCGCAAAACGAAAACAATAGTCCTTCAGGGACAAAGCCCCTTTGGACTAATAATTAAAAAAAATGTTTTCATAAAATAAGCTTTTATTTGAAGCTCATGAAGTAATTAACAAACTAAAAGGAGAAAAATTATTTACCATATTGTTTAGTGGGAATAAGAGATTAAATATAATTCTCTTTGCAAACTTTATCTGCAATTTAATATCACGAATAATAAATGCATGGGCACCTAAATAACGAAATATGATCGATAATCGTATTGCGCTGTCAAAAGCACAAAGCATTATCTTTATAAATATATCAAAAAGTCCCGTGCTTATATTATTCGTGATATAAAATTGTAGAGAAATGTTGCAAAAAGAATTACATTGTATTTAATCTCTTATTCCCATTAAACTATATCATCATGATTTATTTATTGAAGTAAGCATCAATGCTTAGGCTATGCTTGTTTTATGATGTTCCAGTTATTCCCAATATGCACTTGCATTATTCAGCATATGTTTCGAATGCAATCTGCTGTAGCAGCATCGATTCTACGTTTATGCTTTCAACAGTCAACCATAAAGCGGAAATGTTTTTAGGATAGGTTGCAAGGTATTGCATTCTCTGCGCGTACTCTTGTGGTGTGAGTGGTTAGCGTAACTAGCTAGCAAAGTCATAGATCCGTGTTTCAAATCCTGGAGGAGCATAATTGATTTCTCATGCTTCCCGGCTACGAAATACCTGCGGTCTCTAAATGAAATGTAATCGAGGATAGCCAAGCACCACTTAGAGTTTTTCGACGGGGATTCACGCCTGTACCCAGTTGCCCTCTAATGAGTTAGCATGCCTGGCTAGTAATTGGGAGATCCGTTGTTCGAATGCCTTCTACGGCACAGCTGATTTTTCTTGTTACCACTTCTGGGGGAAAAAAAAGGAATCTTTACCATATTTTTCCCCCTACCTAAAGTTTTCAGTATTTATGAAAAAATACGAATGACTCCGCTTATCTAGAAATCCATAATAAAAAAAACTTAGATATCCTCTGAAGTTATGGAAAAAAATGGAAAAGATAACAATGTTTGCCGATTTAGTTATATTACGCGATTTCGCAAACATTTCAAAATGTTCCTTCTCGAGTTGCCAGATGATATATTCTCAAAAGAGAAACAAAAAGCATTAAAAAGTATTCTTAAGAATTGCGTTTATTGCTTTTAAATCGCGTAATTTGTTACTGAACATCAGACGAATTAAATTTGAAAGTTAAATAGTATCTTACGTTTTACTGAATGGCAACACTGAGCGTGGAAGATAAAAATATTTCATTTCAGGCTGTGGCAACGCATCGCTTTTAAATAGCGAAGTTTGTTGATTAAAAATTGAAGAACTAATATCTTACTTGCCACTGCTGTCTTTCAAATCCCTGAGTTTATTAATCAAAATTCATTAAATACTTACAAGATATGAAATAAATCAAAAACAAATTCGGAACTCAAAATTCTGGCTTCAAGGTGCAGGTGTTCGGGTCGAGTACTATATGTGTTCAAAATTTGGTAGCTCTAAGTGTCGCCGTTTTTACGCAATGGCAGGAACCAACAAACATGCATAAAACCCATTCTTCATTATTTAATAGCAGAGATTTGAAGAAACTCGATATTTCAATCACGAAATTGCTCAGAATATAAGGACATGGAAAAATTAACTGGTCATCGAACTAAGGAAGAGACATAGACTTTTAAAATCTAATATCGAAACGCCGTACTAAAATTGAACCCAAAAGAATGCCTCAAAATTTGTAAGCAATTGCTTTTGTCTAGAAGTGCGCAGAACGTCATTGACGATGAATCTTTTCTTGATTCTTAACTGAATAATGACACTAAAAATATTATCCAGCATTGTTTAATTATGTAATTGTGCTCCTCAGGTTAAGGCGTAAGATGAAATTCCTAAAATAATTTTTGTATGGCAGGCCGTACACGAACGGGTCAATGTTTATTGACAAGTATTTTCTCAGAGAGTTGTAAACGGTTCCATTAACTTAAAGGACAGCATAAAATAGTTGATTTCTTTCTCCAAACACCATCATAAAAATAAAATAAAATAAAAAATCTGAAATCTTTCAGATTTAAATTACGTCCAAAGGCGCGTTTTTTTAACGTTTCGTGTGCTACCTTTTTTTTACTAAATATCATGTACTACGTACTCAAACCATAAAATTCAGTTCAAAATCAATGTCGCAAAATCATTTTAAAATGAACATATCTTTAGAATTTCCGTAAGTCTCGTGCGCTGGAGATAAAAATGTTTTTTTTTTCCGTACAGTGTTGCCATTGCTCGCTTTGAAATCATTTAGTTTGTTAATCAGAAATTCGTTGAAATGTTACAAAACATAAAATCGATAATAAAGCAAATTTCAAATTCAAAATTAGGGCTTCCAGATGCCCATATTCGCAGTAGGATTACGTCATTCAAAATTCGATGGCTCTAGGTTTTATCACAATGCGAGAAACATGCATACATTTATGCAGATTTTTCATTTTTTAAAATTTAATGCAGAGCGATAACATTTAGTGGCAACAATTTGAAAAGTGAAACGGGCATTCAGAGTGATTCAACGCAAAATCGCAAAACGAAAGTAATAGTCCTTCGGGACTAAATCCCTTTGGACTAATAAATAAATAAAAAACTATGCTTAATAAAAGAAAATCTGATCTGAAAGGTTTCAGATTTTAAATTACGTCCAAAGGGGCGTTTTTTTAACATTTTATGTGTTACCTTTATTTATTAAATATCATGTTCTTCTCACTTAAATCGTAAAATTTAGTTCAAGAGCAATATCGCAAAATAATTTTAAACTGAGCATATCTTTAGAATTTCCGATACACAGTCTCACGCGCTGGAGATAAAAATATTTTTTTTGTGCAATGTTGCCATTGCTCGCTTTGAAATCCTTGAGTTTGTTAATAAAAAAATTCGTTAAAGTTTTACAAAATATGAAATTGATAATAAAACAAATTCCAAATTTCAAATTTTGGCTTCCAGATGCCCATTTTCGCAGTAGATTATGTCATTCAAAATTGGATGGCTCTAGGTACCGTTGTTTTATCACAAAGCGAGAAACATGCATACATTTATGCAGATTCTTCATTATTTAATTTTTTCAAATATAATACAAGGCGATAATATTTGGTAGCAACAATTTGAAAAGTGAAACGGACATTCAAAGAGATTCGACGCAAAATCGTAAAACGAAAACAATAGTCCCTCAGGGACAAAGCTCCTTTGGACTAAGAAGAAAAATCTGAAAGGTTTCAGGTTTTAAATTACGCCAAAGGGGCGTTTTTTTTAACATTTTGTGTGTTAGCTTTATTTATTAAATATCATGTTCTTCGCACTTAAACTGTAACATTCAGTTTAATAGCAATATCGCAAAATAATTTTAAATTGAGCATATCTTCAGAATTTCAGATACACAGTCTCCGGCGCTGGAGATAAAAATATTTTTTTCTGTACAACGTTGCCATCGCTCGGCTTGAAATCCTTGAGTTTGTTAATCAAAAATTTGTTAAAGTTTTACAAAATATGAAATCGATAATAAAACAAATTCCAAATTTCAAATTTGGGCTTCCAGATGCCCATATTCGGGTGAAAACGTTCAATGTTCAATATTTGATAGCTGTAGGTATCGTTGTTTTATTACAATGCGAAAAAAAATGCGTACATTTATGTAGATTCTTCATTATTTAATTTTTTTAAAATATAATACCGGGCGATAATAAATATAATACCGGGCGATAATATAACAATTTGAGAAGTGAAACAACGCTTAGAGAATCAACGCAAAATGGCAAAACGAAATTAATAATCCTTCTGGGAAAATTGCCTCTTTAGACTAATAAATAGATAAATGTTATTTTATTATGCGCAAAATGTTATGAACTATATGAACAACAAGAAAATCGATTTTAATTATATTATTATAGAAGGTTTCACATTACAGTCATATTTCTATTACACGAACTATACATATTCCATAGGATAATCAATATGCCGATTAATACGGGAAGAATGAATAACGCAGATAAACTGCATCTGAAAAAGTGGTCGAAACAGCTACTTTATAACATACCGATTTGAATTAAAGTACAAATTTGATTCAGTTAAGCAAAGATAGTGCAATAATAATAATATTTATTATAGCAAATTTCATCAATCATCACACATTACAATCTAATACTTTGAAAAAGATTTAGCATAAAACGCACCAAAGAATTAAACATATATTAACAAATTTAAAAATATAACCAGACAAACATTTAAAAAATTGAAATCTGGTTTTCATATGCAGTTTAACGCTTGAAACAATTTCAAGCCGAGTGATGATGTTAAATTGGATTATATTTTTATCGAAAAAATATACTAAGGCTATCCTCCTAAGAGGTAAAATGCCTTTGTGGAGAACTTAATTAAGGGTATCTGTATCTTATTCGTGTTACATTGTGAGGAATTGCTGCTTTCCCTCGTGCTCTGTGGGGTAAGTGGTTAGCACATCCAACTGGAAACTGAAAGATCAGTAGCTCGAATCTTGCCTAGGGCATAGATGATATTTAGATAGATTTGGATGATTTCTGTTTCAAAAAAACTTTATAAGTCTCCTTTACAACATATGCTGAAAACCACGGAAATACCCATTCAGCCAGTCCTTTCACCGTGATTTGAACCCGGGTTCAAACTATCTCCCATTAACAGTTATATTCACTCATTTTTTGATAGCCTGCTAATGACAGACCTATTAGTTTAAGGATTCATTCTCGAACATTCGAGTAAAAGGATGTAAATTCATATATTTAAAACGAGCTGTTCAAAATAATAGTGCCAAACCGCATAGAGGAATTATTACAATATTATTCCATCGTAAATAAACGCCACGAGGAGACTTTAGGCCTTATTAATAAAGTAGATTCAAGACGTTACTGTGCATTTTTTTCATTGTATTGTTTGTGCAAGAGCCTTTTAGTAAATATATGAAACATGTAGAGGGAAAACCTTTTTCGAAATACATGAAATTCGTGTAGAGAAAAAAATGTAGCATCTTCGAAATATTAATAAATATTTGTGTCTTGTATCCTAAATTCAAATTGAGCTGTTGACAAGAGTTTTTTTCTTTTATATAAATATATAAGCAACTAATAAACATTTACTAATATAAATAGAGTGAACAGTTTTATTATTTAATTTCAAAGCACACGTTGCAGAGATATTAGGTATTTTTTGAAAGCAGGAGACATGAGAAATGAGCAGCGCCTTCGCCGGGACTTGAACCACGAACCTCTTACATACGCGCCGAGCGGGCTAACCACTACACCACGAAGGCATGCCAAGAAGGCGGGAGAAACACCTTATAACGTTACAAATAAAATTACATAGATCGAAGATTCTTGTTTGGTAAGTTACCGGAAGTAAAACGAAGCTCGCCAAATATTTTGAGGAAGTTTGTCTTTGGCGAATAACACCCGATATTTTTTTTTTTGAATTAGCTCTGTTATTGTTATTCAGCTGTTAATTCTGACGGACGTCTTTCTTTCTTAATGTGTAGAATTAGCTGTGATTTTTTTGTCCTTAAACCAGGTTAACATCCTAGGTTGAAAGACCTTTCTTGTTAGATGTACTATAATCCTAAAGAAAAAAAGTTCCTCCCCCCTAAATAACGTGTATTTACATGAGGAAAAGCTGGTATAAGAAACATTATTGCGTAAAGAAAACGTGTATTTGCATACAGAACAGCTGAAGTTAGCTTAACTTCTCTCAGCTAAAAATGCGGAGTTATCGGACTGTTTTCATTAATACCAGAATCAATGAGCAGTTCTTTATTCTATGCATTCTTGATTGAATTTTTGGTTATGCCAAATCACATTATGGATTCTGCCTAAGGGAAAGAATGTCTTCGTGGGCGATTTTTAAAGGAAACTGGATTGTATTCGTATTATGCATGGAGTTAAAAAAAGATTCAGATTTTCATGATCGCCCAAAAGGATTTGTTAAGTTTTTTTTTAGCTGTCCTTTCTTTTTGAGCTCTTCCACTCACTGCTGCTAACCCACTTCTTTTTATAAAAAATTATAAAATTTTAAAAGCAGCATATGTTTAGAATGAACGATGTAGTGTTTGAAATGTTTACAAACAATTTTCTATTTTTTCCAGTCTTTTCTCAGTTCATCATATCAATGTTCAGTTTTTTAGTAAGATGGCTTGCAAATTAAAAAACAATTTTTTATTAAAATTTTATGTTTTAAATTTATTGACTGTCATGTTCTTCCCACTTATTCTACATAAAATTCAATTCAACAGTAAAATCACAAAATTTTAAAAACATATCTTTAGAATTTTCGATAGACATTCTCACGCGCTGGAGATGAAATCTTGCTCTCAGATCTTTGAGTTTCTTAATCAGAAATTAATTTAAGTTTTAATTTAATTTAATAAAATTCGAAATTCGAAATTCGGACCTCCAGATACACATGTTCGAGTGGGGGACTACGTTATTCAAAATTTGATAGCTGTAGGTACCGTTGTTTTTTCACACTGCGAGGAACATACATACCTACATGCAGATTCTTCATTATTTGAATTTTTTTAAGTAATACAGGGAGATAATATTTGATGCAGACAATTTGAAAAGTGATAGTCGACAACGCAAAATCCCGTTTCGAGATTAATAGCCCAACGCCCTTTTGGGCTGAAAAAAGAATCGTTCATGCAGCTAGTCCGTTCGCTGACATCTGAACTCAGAACTTCAGTGATCTTACATTCTCTGCCGCTGGTGATCTAAATGTATTCTTGAAGATTATAGATGATTAAAACAAAATTATTTTTATTGGAACTTCGATAATTTGCAATTTTCGATAATTCGAAATGAATGTATAAGATCATTAAACTTTTCGTATCAAAAAGCTTCTAAAAGTCAAATGAGCTTTCCCCGGGATGCCGACCGCGGATCTTCCAATTGCTGCCTGGATATGTGCTAAGTATATGCATTACGAGAGTACGTAAGAGAGTATGCGATGTTTCCTTATACTCTCAATTACTTAAAAGCATTTGGTGATCCAGAAGACCCAGTCGACATAATTGAGATAACGGCAAATTTCATCGGCCGCGTTTTAGTTCGTGCTTCACATTAGAGACCATTAGACTTTTTGGTTTGGTTTATTTGATTATGGCAAAGTACTCGAGGCCTTCGTGGAGAATTTTCTAAGGGAAACTATCTCTAATACACGTTACACATGGCGAATCTGGCAACCGTTCTTCCATGATTTATAGACTTGACAACAAACAAACATCATTAAATAGCAAAACTTATTATGTCTGGTAGCTGAAAAAACAAATATGACAGGGAAGTAAAAAGTCTGGTACAGGCATAGTCCTATTAACCACGTAAAACGTTAGACGTAAATCTTCCTTCAGAAATAATACTTTATTTACCTGCCTAAAATCACGTAATACTGTTGAAGAGTCCTGAAATGATTCGCATCTTGGTTTTATGTGCATCTTAGTTTTATGTCTAGTCTTCGAGTATTCAGTAAAACCACAATACACCGAAGCAAATAGGTAGTTGTTTTTAATCTTTCATACTTACTATCTGTATTTATAAAAATTATAAATTCGTAATTCTTGTTAGTTAATTCATTTGTACTTGAAAGTAGTTTGATTTTAGATTCCGATTAAAAAACACTTATAATAATATTTAAATCAGGTAAATGAGGTTGTCGTAAATTTTGCATTGAACTCTATAGAATACAACTAAGATTTGCTCCTGAACAAGACGAGATCACCCTAGAAGCGATACAGTTCCGTTGGAAATACACGCCAGAGTAAATTTGACTTTTGCCTGGTTTTAAATTTTACATTGTTGTTGTGTTCGTCATAAAATTAAAACTTCTATGACTAAGAAACAGTTTCAAAAATAATTATAAGAAATAATATAAAATAAGAAATATAAATAAAATAATAAATTAAATAAAATAATAAATTAATTTCAAAAATAATTATAAGAAATAATAATAATTATAAGAAATAATAAATTTTTATGTCTTAAAAATTCCTTGTTTACAGTTAAGTGCGTAACAAGATATAACATGGTAATTGGTAATAAACCTCTGAGAATTATTCCGTATACTAAAACAACATATCACCTAATTTGAAATTAAATGTTTGTGAATCTCTTCATAATACCATAAGTGCTAACCAAGGCTACGTAGACTTAATCCTAGTGTTCCAGACTCTAGAGACCGCAAAAATCAATTCATAATTTCTGAAAATCTTACTTTTCTGGTTATTAGTAACGGGAATTTAATGAAAATGTGTATGGGGGTGAGGGGTCAAAAGATCATGAAAAGAATGTTGAGCCTGAGACCATTGATTCCCTTAGTACTAGTCTCAGACCTTTTCTGAACTCTTTAATGCCTTTTTCGAAGAACTAGTATTGCTCCATGTAAATCATATTTTCATTTTACCTGCTTAATCTTTGCTTTATAGATACGCGTATCTGAAAACGCTTCCGATACTGGAATAATACCGGGAGTGATATCAGTGATTAACTCAAAATTGTAGTAATGCGTGGCAGTTATGAAAACAAAGTAAAAAAAATAATCTATATAGTATTTAATTGAAAAATATTGTTAACAATTTACGCGCATTTTCTATCAATTTTATCCTTAGATTAAGCTATGTAAATGAATTAAGTATTCAAAATAAAAGGAACGCAACTTAAATACTGAAAGAATAATTATCATAATTGAATAAATTAAGTTATAATTTATATCAAAGACCTATATGTACAATAGAACTTGAACAATGTTATTGAAACTCAAGATGAACTTGTCAATGAGTGATTTGTTATAGTAATTTTTCCATCGTTCCATCGAAAGCAAACCTTTCTTTAAATAAATAACTAAAACAAAGTTTGGTTAATTCGCCGCCGGTTAATAGCGAGTTAATTGTATACACTGTATTCACACTCGCCTAAAGGAATGAACTCTTTCTCTTGATTTACGTCCTGTATCCTTTTTGCGTTATGAAAAGTCGATCTCTCAGAAAGTTTTATGTAGCTGTTTGTATTGCATTTGCAAGGGGAAACGCTTAGATTCATTAAGGAATAAGTCAGTCACAATAATTCCATCAAAAATCAATTACGCATTCCGTATTCTGTGTCTGCATTAATTCTGTGTCCATGATTCGTGGAAAAATTCGTCTTTATTATTTCTAAATACTGATTCAAACAGACTTTTCCAAACTGAACCCGGACCGTTACTGCTCCTAACGGTAGCTTCTCCGCTGTACCGGAAAATATCTCCGATGTTTTCGTTCGATGTATCAGGAAGAACGGCCACAGCGGTCGCGGATCGTTTTCGTTTGTGCACGAGGACGTTGACCTTGCTATGATGCACGCAGATAAATCGAAACCGAAGCAATAGATGAAGAACAATACGGAACATTTCCGGAACTTCTTTTCTTCTTCTTTCTACCCGAGAGTGAATCTCCCCCCTTCGCGCAGCATCACGTGAATGTGTAAAATGGTCGCGTTTGTTGGGCGGGATCACGTGACTCTCCCTGATCTGCTGTGGCAAAGCGCTCGGTCGAAGCAGAAGCAGAAGAGCAACCATCAACGGAAAGGGAGCATCAGGTGAAAAGCGTTATTGATGTGCTTGCAGGGAACGGTTCGTAGTCGTGAGTGTACAACCAGGTAGGGCTGTTAATCTTTTACATTTTCCTTACGATGTGAGTGAATATTTAAGGTGTGTCCCTCTCTTTGATGAACGATTCAGTAGCTTTACATTCTCTTTTGTTCTTAATTCTTAAATGTAGTATACAAGTTGCAGTGAATACTAAAATCTAGCATCAACTCAGTAGTCTTTGCTTCTTGTTTTGATTAATTAAAAAATTAAACCAGTATATATCCGGAATAATAACATGGATTTCCCTAAAACTGAACGTGTGAACTGTTTGAATATTTTATGTCTAAAATGGATAAAAAGATACTTGAAAATATTAGCAGAATATAGGCACCTTCTGATTTAACGAGGATTACATCGGCGGTTAACTCAAAAGTACTGTTATCTAAGAGCGTTTAAAAAAACCCAAGAAAGAGGTAAAATAACCCAATAATTGATTTTAATCAAAAGATATTACTCACAATTTTATTATATTTTCAAGTAGTTTGATCCGGAGAATAAGTTTATTTACTTACATAAATTAAATCTATGTTCAAAACCAAAAGAAACACTCTGTAAATAACGGAAGAATGAGCATCATTCGAAGTGAAGAAAATGTTTTAAATGACAGCAGAGTTTGCAATATTAACAATAATATGTACGAGAGAATCTGAAACAATGCTACTGGGCTCAAACTTCCTTGAAAAAGTCAGTCAAAACTTTCTGTTTTCTAACACAGTTCTTTTTTTTTATATTTATTTTATTTTTTTACAGTGGTAAATTTCAGATGACGTAAAATTATGTACTGCTATGTACGACATTCAATTACATAATACCGTCAAATTATCTGCGATCGGTGTTGTTATGGCACTTCAGTTTCTTTCCCGTTTTGTAGATGCCACAGACAGTTTTGATTTATGCTATTGGTTTGTGACAGTAATTTTTTTTTGTTCCACAATAAATCAATTTTTTTAGAAAGTAGGGATTCAGTCAAGAATTGAATTGTAAGGAATATTGAAAAATGCAGTCAAAGAACAAACTACTTAATTAGTACACCTTTCAGTGAAAAGCGGCTAGAATATTAAAAAAGCAAGAAAATAAAATGTAAAAAAACTGTCAATTATACTGTTTTAATATAATGCATTAAAAGTTAATTTTTTTAAAAACATTCTTCATCACAGTAATTCTTACTGAAGAATATTCTTCACACAGTATTCTTTGTCACTGAAAATAAAAATCGACAGATATTTTTAATTGAAAGTTGCCAGAAAAGATTTCAGATAAATTCATTTATCATTTTTAAATGTGTCATTTCTATGCTACTTCTTCTATTGTTCCTTAAAGTTTTATCTCCAATACAATGCTTTTATGGGCGCTCCAAGCGTTTATTTTTAATTATATATGGCCAAACATATTATGGTTGATAAAAAAATATTTTTTATTTTTTAATACATTTTACTAAAACTGTGCAATTTAAAAGGTCTTTTTACATCTGTGTTATTTTTCGCTTTATTATGAAGGAAGATAGTTATAGCCTCTGAACTCTAATCAAGATAACAACGAAGTATATGACGTCATTTTTTTCAAGGTCTTTTTCTGTTCGCTATTTTGAATGCGTTTGTAATGTCTAAGAACAGCGGTCTCCAAACTTCTTTGATCGCGTACTCCTAAGACGAAAATAATTGGAAGTTGTACCCCATATAATGTAATGTACATGTGCTTTAAAAAAACGGTTTAGTTAAGATGTTGAGCTTCCCAGACGCAAATGAAATCAGACACAGCGATGAACGATCTTCGCACTCAGGTGATACACGATCATCTATCTACTCGTAAGTGATCATGAGTTTAATTCTTTCTCATGTACTTCCACATATGATTCCGCGTTCCCCACTTTGCATACAATTGGCCTTGAAGACTAAATAAAGGCAATCTTGATCTTGCTGTTGCCACAGATACTATATACGTGAAAGAAACTGTCTTTTCAGCATACATAATATGTAGTGTTTTTAGTTTGTATTTGTATACTTTGATTCAAATGATAACTGCAGCTAAAGCTAAAAATTCCTTTTAATCACTCTACATTCCAGCATATAAATATAATGTCCCTGTGCATTGTTTAATGCAAAGTATATGTAATGGAAATTTAGACTTCAAGGTAAACAATCGCTGTCTGTTATGGCTGCATGTGATGCATAATTTAATAGCTTTGTTCTGTTTTACCCTAGTTTCATAATTTACATCAGAAAATTATTATTTTTTCCTTTCTATTTTCGTCCTTTACCCTTTATTCTTCTCTCATGTCTCTATGTCTCTCTTTTTATTTGGGGGGGGGTACGGTTAATAATAACGCGCTTTGGCCGCAAATAAGGTTTCAAAAGAAAAAATAGGAAAGAGAGAAATATCACTTGTTTATTAGTCCAAAGGGGCTATTTGCCCTGAAGGACTATTAATTTCGTTTTGGAATTTTGCGTTGAAAACTATAAACGGCGAATCACTTTTTAAATCGTTGCCACCGAGTATTATCGCGCTGTATTATATTTAAAGAAATTAAATAATGGAGAATGTGCATGAATGTTTCTCGCATTCTGATAAAACAACGGTACCTACAGCCATCAAAATTTGAATAAAGTAATCTTCTATAGAATATGGGCATGTGGAAGCCCTAATTTGAATTTGAAATTTGTTTTATTATCGTCTTCACATTTTGTAACACTTCAAGGAAGTTTTGATTAAAAAACTAAACGATTTCAAAAGAAGAAATGGCAACACTGTACGGGACGGGGGGGGTTAATCTCCAGAACGCGAGACTTAGTATCGGAAATTCTAAAGCGACTCTCATTTTAAAATTATTTTGCGATATTGCTGTTGAACTGAATTTTATGGTTTGAGTACGTAGAACATAACATTTAATAAATAAAAGCAACACACAAAACGTTAAAAAAAATGCTGCTTTGGACGTAATGTAAAATCTGAAACCTTTCAGATTTTTATTAATTGTTAAATTGACAATTGCCTATGGAAGTATTTGATTAAATCATTCTTTGTTATTAGATGCCAAAGTTTGTTTCTTTGAATCATTTTTTAAGAAATTTTGAAGAAGCATAAAATTGCTGTAACGTACCCCATTTCGTGTGAATCATTTTAAAAATTCAATATTCCTAGGGGTATAATGCTGATCGTGTAACTTCGCTTTATGCTAATTATATAATTTTCTTTTATTTTTTCATTTATTTATTTATTTTTTTATATCTAGTCTATAGAATATCTTTAAAATTAAATTCTTGATAAGGCTTTAAACATTTCACAATCGTTTTTTGCATTTATTTTTTAATTTTATTTTTGCCATTAAATGAAATTACGGTATCAACATTTAATTTTTAAAAGCAGAAAAGAAGGAGTTGTTGCGGCAACTTTAGAAACTTGGTGTGTCTTTATTTTTTAATTTGTCATTGGAAAATATATTATTTTTTACTCTTTGATTTGTTAATTTTAACGTAATTGCTTATCATATTTTGGTCACATAAAATTTATTCTTCAAAATACCGTTTTTATTTTTCTTATCCCCCTCCATAACCAGAATATTTTTATGCCACTTTATAAGCCCGGAATTAAGCATCTGGACCTGTTTTTAAAGATAAAGAACCTTTAGATGCCTGATGAGATAATTGCTTTGATGACTCAAAGCAGGTGTTAGATATATGCTTACAATCCAGCTTAATGTCTTTTTCAAGGTTAGCAATTTGGATATTGTAGAGATAAATGTCTCTGGATGGAGAAGTCTGTCAAATGTTCATGGCCAAAACATTCTGTGCTTCATATTTCAGTGTTTCAGAAAAGTATTTTTTTATTGTTGTGTAACATAGTTATTGGTTTTGATAGCGATATTTTGTAATTAAAGTTTAATTATATGTAAAGCATTTCAGATTTTTTTTTCTGTTTGAAGCAAGGCATAAAAGTAATAACACTGGTAATAAATTTACCTTCAACCATAATCATTAAAAGAATTTTGCTGCAGTTTATTTTAAATATCACGTGGAATTGCTATGAGAGTTTGGCTATAATAAAATGCACTAAAAAGAAATATTCGTAATAATTTTTATCTTCTACCATAATCATTTAAAGGAATTTTATAGTAGATACTTTAAATACCATGTGATATTGATATAAGAATTAGACTATAATAAAACGCAGTGGGAAAAAAATCCAATTTCATGTTTTATATGGATATACATATTTAAAAAACAAAGAAACGAATCTGCGCGAATGCTGCTAGATCGAAAATAACAAAATTCATAGTTGTAACTAAAATGAAAAATTATAATTTCTTCTTTATGATGGCCCCAACCAATTCTTTCTCTATGAAACACGTAACCAAAAGGAGTACATGTAAAATTAAAAGCAACTTCAAACACGTAAATAAAACTGAAAGTAATATAAAATAAAATAATAAAATAAAAAATATGTATTAATCCCCACTGTTTAAAGCTTCAAATAGGACTTGTCAAAGGAGAAGTGTTCTGAATCCTTAAACAAAGTTGATTAATGAGTTCCGAATACATGTTTCGTTCCTTTGAATGATTTGAGACTCAAAACCGTTTTATTAGAATCTAAGTTTCACTTTGAAACAATATTTTAGTGGCGCTCAGATCTCTTACATGCATTCGCCACCACAGAAATACATATATACAAGTAAACAGATGTAGAAGAAAGCACGCCGCATCTGAATTTTAAGATTTAACTATTGATATTGGCATTGGTTTTGGATAATATTATCTAAAACCTCATTTCTTATTTCATGTTTCTCATTTTCAAGAAATTAAAGTATTTTGCATCATTGTTCTGAGTTTTGCTCTTGAATGCACAAGTAACAGAAAATACAATAAAATATGCCTTAATATTTTTATTCGTTGAAAAAGAAAACTATGTTTCAGATTTTCTCGAAAAGTATGAAACATTTCTCTAAAATTAATGCGAATGTGAGATTGAATTATGACTGATTTAACAGTATCCTTGCGAGAGTTCTGTGTGTGCCTGTGTGTGAGGGTGACTGATTTAATGTGAAGTCCAGTGATACCTTTTTAAAAAATAATCGGTAAATTAAAATGTCTGTGAGATTTTAAAAGTAACACTTCTTTGAAAGGTACTTAAACAGTTAAATTTCGACAGTTTTGAGAAGAAAACATACATGAGTTTTTTTTTTTAGACTCGGGAAAAATTAGAATAAAATACTGTTCAGCTTGTATGTTTATTTCTTAGGTTATAGGTTGCTGCCTTCTATGCTAATACTTAATTAA
Organism: Stegodyphus mimosarum; assembly: GCA_000611955.2. Classification (NCBI taxonomy): domain Eukaryota; kingdom Metazoa; phylum Arthropoda; class Arachnida; order Araneae; family Eresidae; genus Stegodyphus; species Stegodyphus mimosarum. The sequence continues at coordinate 38,739 of KK113049.1, read as the reverse complement.
ACAATTTCAGCTTTTATATTGTAAATAAAAACACACAAAATCAATCATCGGACATATGCATACTCAAGCTACCTCGGATTGTCTGAAATTCGGCTAGGAAAAGGGAGATCATATCCACTTGATTTAAATAAATAAATAAATAACAAACACATATATACAATTTCTCAAATTTATTTGGTATAATATTTACTTTTAAGCCTCCTTTTATATTTTAATAAATTTAATATTGTGTTAAAGTGAAGGGAAAAGGTAGAATGAGCAAAGCCAGATTTATACGATGTTATTTTTTATGTTATATCACTTATTGAACTAATACTGAAGAGTTTTGCACAGAAAGGTGTATTATTTTAGTTACACTTCAGTACTGGTTTCTCCTACACTGAGTATGAAAATAGGTAGTAAAAGTAACAAAACTGCTTTGAATTTTTTTAATAGTTTTTTTCTTTCTCTTTGAGCATATCTTTATATAATTTAAGAGGCTAATAACTAAAGCATATATTTCGTGCCATGAATAAAAATAGCTTCTTAGATTACGATTAATGTGAAATATAGTATTAAATTTGAAATATAAAATTTAAAACTTTTTATTGATATCATTACTATACTGTTATTTGCAGAAGAGCAAATAAATACCTGAACACTCTCTAAACGACTACCAGCGATTCCAGCTGATTTTTGTCTTTTGTGGAGGGGTTCGCTGAACAGAGATGATGTTCAGCACGAAAGTTTATTTATTGTTTCATTCAGCTGAGCAAATAAATACGTGAATCCTCTCTAAGACGACCACCACGGTTCCAGATGATTTTGGTCTTTTGTGGAGGGGGTTGCCGAAGAGAGATGATGTTCAGCCCCAAAGTTCATTTATGGCTTTTTTCAAAACTGGTCGTCTTAAGGAATGTGTTGTCACAAGCAGATTCAGTGTACATATTACAATATTTAAATAATAACAAAATGCATTTCATATGCTACATGTGAAAATAATTTCCAGGGTACTGAAAGTTCACTGTATGTCGGTTGACTCCTTCTGTTACTTTTTGAAATGCGTACGTTACACGCATTTCCTGTGTAACAAAGGAAATCCAATAAGCTATTGTTGTATTATATCCTATTTCCTTTTGTAACTGAGACTGACGGATTTTATGGTTAAACATGTGTTATGTGAAGCATGTCTTGTATAAGTATGAGTCAGGTTTCGTATGACACTCTGAATCAAAAAATAAAATGTCATTTCTGATTATCATCCCCATAACTTTTTAGTGCCCATTTGTCGAAACGAAAGACTAAACGTAAACAAAAAAACTTGATGTATTCTCGATAGCAAATGCAATTTTTATCACTTTTTATTAAACTGGCGATTAAAAAGTCACGTTATAATTTTGCCTGTAGTATCAATGCCCTGTTAATCGGAAATTAAGTCCGCTTCAAAACAACACAGTGTTAATAGCGGAAAAATAAACATTAGGAATGCAGACTTAAAGTTATAAATAAATAAATATATAACTGACTGAATATATAACTGAAATAAATATATAACTAAATAAATATATGACTTTATAAGTTATAAATGGCATCAAAAAACAGTATTTACGACAGGACTTGAACATTATTGAATATTTTCGACAATAATTTTTTTGCCACTGCCTAGTAAACAAATAAACAAACATAACTATTTTTCAGGTAAGGCCAGGTAATCCCCTCCCAATGCTGAGTTGACCGTACTATAAAAGTAGAAAAATTTTAAAGCTTAGAAGACATTCTAACTTGTAACTTTTCACTTATTTTCTTATATTAAATAGGGCCAAACACTAATGTAAGAAAATAGAGGGAGGGAAGAGCCCAGTATCTCGTGGCATTTCTGTCATTCAATTTCACTTTCATAATAGAAATAATGATGATGATAATGATATTCAAAACAAAATGGCGGTAGTGATAATAACAATAGCAATTTTAGTAATAGTAATAATATATTTAATAATAATTGATAGCAATAATAAATTTTCATGAAATGTGGAATAAAATGGAATTCTGAATAACTGAAGGTCATATTATAGCGATGCTTTCGTAATTAAAAGCTAAAATATTTTTTGGAAACTACTTGAGAAACGTACTTTAAATTCTTCGCCGCGAAAAATGGTAGGTGAGAGAAATTGTGAAGGCCGCCTCGGAACTTGTTTTAATCCGTGTCAGTGTGGCACCCCCTTTTAGGTTCCGGATGTCCTGTCAAAAGGTGAGATTCTTTTGAAATGGTGAAAACTGGGTGAACTCAGATAACCGGAAGTAATAATCTGTGATACAAGTAAATCGATTGATTTCGAGTTTTGTTTTATTTTTTTATTGAAAGGCTGATGGCTGATTACCCACGCGAGCCCCTAAAACTTAGCCGACAGCAGGACATTTACTTGACACAGAACACTTAGATGAGAAGACATACTCGTTGCCTACAACTCGTTGACAGCTTATACATGTAGATAAAAAAAACGCGACCCTGTTTTAAGTAAAATCTATCCATATTTATGTGTCAAAGAGCTGCTTCCAGGGTGCACAATGAGAAGGTTTATGAACTTAGTCGTCTTTGCGTAATGTTAAAGAGACTGTGGATTTTAAAATTAGGACTGAAAAGCAGCCTTATTTTAGCGTAGATTTTTGAAATCAATTTCGAGCGTAATCAGACATAGGTCTCCACGGACATTTAGCCGGCACAGACATTTAGCCGACAGCACGCTTAACGAACATTTCCTAGTTACATAACGAAAAGGTTTATGGACAAATCGTCTTTATTTAATTCTAAAGAGTCTTTGTTCGTCTTTATTTAATGCTAAAGATATTATGAATTTTAAAATTAAACAGAAAGGCAACCTTATTTTGGCGTGGATTTTGGATTCAATTTCGAGACTAATCAAACATAGGTCTCCACGGTTATTTAGCTGACAGCATGTTTAACGGGCAACACATTTAGCCGACAATACATTTAGCTGTCAATGCGTATATATAGACAAAGAAAAAGCGATTATGTTTTGTAAAATTTATCCCGCAAACGGCTGTTTCCAGGGTACAAAACGAGACGTTTTATAGATAATTAGCGCATTTTTATATTAATGTATTGCTCTGTTAATATTGCTGTATATTAATGTTAAGTCTATATACAATGTAAAATTAGACAGACAAGCAACCTTATTTTGGGGTAGATTTTTAAATCAGCTTCCAGAGTAATCAAACATAAGTCTTTCAATATCAGAAGGAGGAAAGAAAATTTCAGCAGTCGAAGGAGCGAAACGATTTTGTATGGCAAGAAATGAGAGAAGGAACGCGAAAACAAATGTAATATCATCTAGAGTAATGAGACTTGAAAAATATTGAAATATTTTGAAATAGTAGAAAAATAATGTCTTTATCTAAAGAAGAAACATTTTTGTTAATGTGGAAGAAATCCAGTTCTACGAATAATTTTTGCAATTCTACGGATAATTTTTGCAGATCCAAAGTCAAAATTATGGTTAAGCGTTCAGCTGTGACTAGCTATCAAATATATTTTTATTTCTCCTTTCAAACATACGATTCATGTTCCCTGACGAAAATTCTCAACGCACTTTGATTTGGCCGATATATGTTAAAACACACTGACATGAGAGGTCGAAATTCCACAAAAATTAAAATCAAAGATGGTATAAAAGTATTAACAATGAAATTTACTGATAAGTAAGAAAATGACATCAAAGTTGAACTTACGAAGAATTCCGTAAATAGAAAGATTAAGCACCATAATGGCAGTGACGATTATTTTTAATTACAAAATATGTCTCATACGGCAAGACGTACTTATTAAAGTACGGTAATGCGCTATACGGTATTTGTTCTTCCTTTTATTTGTTATGCACTTTTAAATATGGATATCTATTAACACGTGTTTTACAATATATAACTTTTCTTATTGCATGTAAAGGTTCATAATTGTGTATGCAAGTTGAGAATTAAAATAAATGTAAATCACCGCGACCGTCTCCACCCAGCGCCAACGTACAGTTTTTTAAAAATAATAAATACTGGCATATGCCAGATAGCATTTACTCACATAAATGTACTTTTGGGGAAAAAGAAATAATCTTTAGATACTAGAATTCCTAACTGATGATACACAGAGAAACACGCCTAGGTGGTATTTAAAATTAGGCAGAAAAGCAGCTTTAGATTGGCCTAGATTGTGAATAAAACTCTATGGGTTTCAAGAGTGATGAAACAAGACTCGTCTTCTTCACTACCGACAAAAAGAATTTGTTTCTGAAAAGTGGCCCACCTTTGATCTTCCTGGAAACTGATAAGGGTTTTATCCGATATTTGATAGTGTAAGGTTGCTTTTTTGCTTAATTTTAAAAATCAAAAGTTAGTTTGTTAGCATATGGAATGAGTATGAACAAGTGGCCTTTGAACAATCCGAATCTGAATTGGGAACTCACTTATACTCACTTAATTTTTAAGTAAATGCAATGGATTTTTTTTCAGTAGATCCGAAATGCATTGCAAAACTCTCAGAAGAAATACATTAACTAGAAAACTCGAAACGAATTAGGAAGAAGTTGGATCTGTTATGAAATGCTTAAAATAAATGTAGATGTTATTTCTTAAAGTATAATACAGACCTGAAATGTTACAGGGAAGTTTTAATTTAAGATAGACTTCAAATGAAGCTCTTTATATAGTTCTTTCTACTTTTTTGGGGGGGGCAATGGACTTACTCACATCTACCTTATTTAGTAATTGTATTTGTCCGAAATTCATATGTTATTTGTGCTCATGAAATCGTTTATTATGAGAGCACAAAATTATTCTCTTCTGTTTAAAAAGAAAAATATAATAATTATTGAATCTCTTCTTAAAAAGAAGCGAGTAAGTTAATCTGTATTAATATAGAATTAAAATATCTTTCATGTAGCATATGCTTAGTGAACAACCATCATATTTTTTTTCTTCCTGAAAGATAAACAATCAGATTATACTCAGATTAATTAGATTATATCTTCTTATCATATTACTTTCATGGTTTTATGATTTTTTAACATCCGAAATCAGGTTATTTTTACTACGCGAGTTTTATATCCTTAGAAGAACAGAAATCCTTGTCATTTTGCTTGCGGTAAGTATTTGCTGTAAGCGTAAGCGATTTATTGCAAAAATTATACAACTATGTCTTGAGTAATAAATTGAAAAAAAAATAGTGCATAAATGCAAGAATGGCATTAATTTCTGATGGAATAATCCCATAATAAATATCCTTTCCTACAATTTGGCATTTCCGTTTTGAACAGCTCACTTTAAATATGTGAATACACGTTCTGATCTTGGATTTCTTTGCTAGTTCAAGAATTAACACTTCGAAATCTAAGTTTGAGAATAGTTTAGTTTGTAAACAAGGATAATACTTTAGCTGAACCTATCATAACTGTTAACTTAATTTTTTTTCAGGTATTAAACTGGAACATGAATAAGAATTGCAATTGTTTGAAATCTGTCTATCTGAGAATTCTGGGACGTGATTTTAATCCTCTTGAGCTTGTATTAAATCTCCGTTCATGGTTAAGATTTCGTAACTGTTACCAACTTCACCTTGAACTAATATAATTCAGCTTTGCAAATAGTTCAATAGATTTAGCTTTTGTCTGCTGTAGGTTAATAGTTTCCTGCTACTTCGGTCGAAAATCTTTAAAATATGTTTTTTCTCGACTGTGAAAACTGACAACATTCTTTGAATGTTTAATCTTATATTTGCATCAGAAGTTTGGCAACGGTTTTCAATTTTGTTGATGAATAATTCTTAGTTTTTTATTTTTTGTTTCATATTTGCCTTCTTATGAGCATTCCAGTTTTTTTATATCCAGGTATTGCTAACTTTTTAAATTTCTATTTTGTTAAAAGTTAATGGTGGAATTTACGTTTCAGATTCAGATAAACCTAACAGAAGTAGAATGTGTGTCGAATAAGCTAACTTATCATCAATCTTTGAGCCTATTTTAAAAATATACGCTTAAATTCTTGTACAGGTAGATTATAGTTTAAAATTGCGGTAAAAGTTTACAATTGGATGCCATTTGTTTTTTTGGCGATTCTTTTTTTGACACCAAGATCGGCGCCGGAAGGCACAATTTCAAAATGGCTGCTACACAAAACCAAAATAAGAAGTCAAAGAATTGCACAAACTCGGTATCCATGTACACATCGATCTATTTTCACTTAAAGAAACATCCCAGAATTGCACAATCTAGGCATTGCGCACTGTCTTAACTTTGTCCATATACACATCGATTTATTTTCACTTAAAAAAAATCAGGAAGCTAAAACAAAGTTAAAAATATCTTGGTAACCAGAAATGGGGTTCCATCGCCAAAACTGAACAAAATTTGTCGCTAATCGAAGGGGCACCCAATTCTACACCAAAGCCCAAACTGCTTGTAATAAAGTTATGAATATTTTTATTGTTGCAAAATGGTATAAAAGTATAATACAATTCAGTACATACTTTTGAAAAAACTCAGTCTCCACGCAAGGAAGAATAAAATAATGTTCTATAATATGCGTCATGGCTCCAAGGAATTAATTTTTAACAGCTTTTGGGCGCAAGCAAATAAAATAGAATTTCATGACCTAATTTTGTTGCAAAATGTGTTTTTTATATTTTGTTTTGCAGGAGAAAATTAATTTTTTATTAATATAATCTTTGTGGAAGGAAAATATGATTATTATTACTTCTGTTGATATCACCACCACTCGCACTATTAAATTCATTTTTACCGTCATTATTTCCGTTATGAATTTTTAATAATATTATCTTTGTGAAAGTAAAATATGATTATTATTACTTCTATAACCATTTGAACTATTAGTTTTATTATCAGCATTATTTACGCTATTAAAACTATCATTGTCAACATTCTTTAATAAAGTAACATCAAAATAATATACATATTATCAGTACCACTTCTAAACCACATTTTTCAGAAAGGCAAGTATGACTATTACTCAGAACTTGATATCAGCTCCTTGGTAAAGCAGTTTTTTGATTTTGCAGGGCCCATTAATTTCACTTCATTTAATATATTATTGAATGTATTACTTTTCGATTAGGGATGCCGGCTGCCGTAGTCTTGGGCTTGGATTCGATTCTAGAGTAGGCGAGAAAACATGTTTGAAGTGAATAATGTGTTTGCGGCAAGGAGCTTTTGAAATACCGTCGAGCGAAAGGTTTCTGAAGAGATTGGTGGTATGGTAAGAGGGGAGGTATGAGACTCATGGATCCGTCCTCTGCAATGCTTTCCTTCAAAGCTGGAAAAATAACTTCTCCTTTCTATGGAGTACAATTTGGCGTCGCCTGTGGTACACTCTGAGCAACTTTATTGCCGCCTAAAAGACCACTGAACTGGCCCATATCCAACGAAGGCCTAACTGGCGAAATGAAGTTCTGTGCTAGTTTCGAAATAAAAATAAAAAATATTTTCGGAATTATAAGTTTCGAAATAAAAAAAAAATTCGATTTGTCTTGAATTTTGCCAAATTTGCAGTAAAATGTTGCTAATCTTCCAGAATATCTTGTTTAATAACTGATTTTGCTTGTACTTACTTCTGTGTTATTCTGAGACCGTTCAATCTGGTTTATATCGGATATCAGGGACTGTAATTTATCTAAATTCGTAAACCTTTTTTTATTCAGTTATTTTCTACTTATTTAGAAGTAATGAATATATTTTTATAGAAACTGAAAAAATTATTAAGTAGGAAATGAAAATAATATCGTAGTTTATAAAAGCATTTACTTGCATGTGTCCAGCAACTTGATTGCAAGAATTCGATATTAGTCATATGCGAAGATTCGAGAATTTGCCTGTCTCACAAATAAAGTATTTAAATGATGCTGAACACGTGAGAAAGCACAAAAAAGAAAGAAACTGTTTTTTTAACAGCACTTTGACCTTGCTTGATTATGATATAAATAATTTGTAACTGCAGTGAATTTTTTTACCTATAATTTCGAGAAGCTATCAGTCTTCTTTTTTACTATGAATTGTGATAGAGGTAAATGATAATAATTACGAAACATTTGCGAATAAAAATAAAACTAACCTCAGCTCACCTTATCCTATTTTCTTAAGAATAAGAGTGGGGTGGGCGACGTATGCAAACTTGGAAGAAGTGAGAAACACTTTGTTTATAATTTTTTTGTGTGTGTTAATGCTTGACTGGTTTTTAAAAATTATTGATTAAGATTTTTTCACTGCCATTTCTTTCTGAGTTCGAACGGACATTTTTGATACGTTATTTTCGTTTTATACAATTTTGTGTTGGCATCCGTGACCATTTTCTGCTACTTCCCATGCAAAGTTTTTGCGATTTTTCCACAGAGCATTAACATTCGCGATTTATTTTCTTTCATTTTTTATATGCCAGCGTAGAATGAAATTGGGGCTGCTGGAAAGAAGATTATGCCTGTGTGCCCTTATTTAGATCATCCTAAATGCTTTGTATGATAGTGCCGTAGAATTTGCTTTTATTAGAAGGTAACAAAGCATATTAACGCAACCTGCTTAGAAATGCCTTCTGGACAATGTTTCTAAGGCAAACTACCTCGTATTGATACACATTGGGTTCGTTTTGTTTCATTATACCAAAGCACAAGAGGGTTATTTGCCTAAATAGTGCTTGGTATCCACGTTACTGATAGGAAAAAACTACGAAAAGGTCTATGCATCCAGCCCATTCACCAAGATATGAACCCGAGTGAAACTACCAGTATTCAGTGACTTTACCGCTCGGTCTCTTGGTGGGTCCATTAGTGCCGTGCTGTGATTATGTGTAGAAAAAGCACTTGTGTTCAACATAAAGTACGCAGCTTACAGGGGTCGTTGATGATAGTTTAATCGATGCATTTTACTTAGTAAGTTACCCTCCAAATACTAATTATCATTATTTATTATTTAATAATCATCTATATTTCTTAATCATTATATCCTTTATATATGTAGATATCTTCTTTATTATGTTTACTCGATTTTCGCAGGAGAGGACGGCATGTATACAAAAAAATTTTTATAACTAAAAAATGTAATTATTCCAAGAATTTTCACTCATTATGCCGCAAAAAAATTTATCAGTATTAACATAAAGAAAAAAATTTAGAATTTGTTTTTCACAAAGAACAAAAATTGAAATTGATCAGTAATAACATAAAGAAAGAAATTTAGAACTTATTTTTCACGAAGAACAAAAATTGAAATTTAAATAAATAAATTTCTGAAAGCTTGACAGAAAAGAGAAATTAAATAACAATCAGTTATAAAAATTAAAGTTTACTGTTTTTATAATCTTGTTCGTATTTTAATGAGCATTCCGTAAACTACTACTTAATATATTCTAAAAATAATTGTGCTATACGTCTAAATAAACTTAAAAAATATTTCAGCTGTGAGGCAATAAATTCTCTTAAAAGACAAGTGAACGATTCTCATAATAAGTGCGTAAAGAATTACTGCATTTCCCCCTTGCGTGTTGTTGTGATCTAAGTAGTTGTCATGTACTTTTAGAAGATCCCTGGTCCGAATCTCGGCGAGAGCATCAATAGATATTTCACGCTGACTGCTTACGCAAAATTTAACTGCTTCGCCTGAACTCAAATGAAGAGGAAATTAATTTATCATCACCTGGATATGGTCTTGTGCTACTCTCCAGTCTGTGTTTAAATGAACGAAAGCGTAAGGAATTAGCTTAGGGAATTAATTAACGTAAGGAATTATCCCATTGCGTGCTGTCGTAGTGCAAGTGGTTGGCACATCCAACTAATAACTAAGATCAGTGATTCAAATTTCGCAGAATCAAGATCAGTGCTAGAAGATCAGTGATTCAAATCTCTCAGAGAACATCAGCTGATGTTTTCATGCTTCCCGGCATTAAAAAAAATTCTCAAACGAAGCCCACATATATTTATAGCGGCATTGAGTGAAACTATTGCTGCCCGAAGAATGCTCATTACGTTTAGACTATCCTGAATGCTTTCTATGTAATGCAATCGGCTGAACGCGGGAATTGAAAAGAAGGAAACTTCCCAGAAATCAGTTCACAGTTTAGAGGGAATGTTAATGCTGTTGTTTGGCTCATTTAACATAATGGATAGCACCATGTGAAATGAACTTTGTATGATTGGTTATATTACGCATAAAAAGATCAGTTGATACTGTAGTTAGTGGAGATTGATGCCCTTGTCTTAAAGCCAAGCTAGAATCTTTTATGTATGCTTCTGATTATCGATGCAAGTGAGGCCACTTAAATTCCACCATTATCAAAAGTCTCCTTGAAATGCTGGAGGAAGCTAAACAGATTTCCTCGCAAATAATACCACTAAGCTTTCTCGTTGCAAATTAGAATACTGTTATGTAAAGTCATACTGTTACCGCTAATTTAATTCTCTAAAATTTCTCAGAGCCACTTTCCCAAAAAAGACTTTTGGATTTTAGAGTCCGAAATCGCTTGATTTTTCTCAAGATTATCTATGAAAGCAAACAAAGCTGTTTCAGTAATGAGACATTATGACGCGCTACCGCTATGCGTGTGAAAACAGATGATCTGTAAACATTATGTTCCATTTCTTCTCTGAGCATGAAGGGCCGCGGCGACTCATCTGGTATACGTTATCGATAAGCATAATGTCAAGAATATTCTTTGCGTTTCTCAAGTCGCTAAACGGTATGAGTTTCACATTCTTTGAGAAATAGCTTGAGAATATATGAACCGTTTTCTTAGTTATGTTAGTGAAAAACATAAAACACACAAACTTTAGAAAATTGTTCAAAGGTGACTGTGTGCCATTTGTCATTTGCTGTTTCTCGATTTCGTTAGACGGAAAGTTCGATATTCATAAACATGGTAATTATTAAAAAATAAATAAATTTTTTCTTTATTTTTTCCCATTAAGAATTATTCTGTTGCCGAAATTTTCTCTTTATTTCTTAAAAATATTTCCAGCTTGGTAAGTTGGCATCTTTAGAATATGTAATAGCACCAGCATAAGTATTAAGATTCGAAACCGGTTATATCATACTAGAAAGACTTTTTTTTCAGAGAAAGCAAAAAATCGGAAGGCTGTAATTGTATTTAGTTTCACATGAATACTCATCAGACCTCGCTATTTGAGAGAACTGCGTTATCAATTTAAGTAGTAGTTTCAGAAGTTTGTTGCACGCTGTTAACTATGAAGCAGCTGCGTTTTATCACCTGCTTTCAAAATAAATTTAAGCCATCATAAAAATATTTACAGCTGCCGAAAATAAATTGGCAAGATAAGGCAATATCATTGCAAATACTCAGAACGCGTTTTAGAACTCATTTTTTTTAATTAAAGGAATAGCACAAAGAATAAGCGCATATTTAAAAATACCCTAATACCTCTACAGATACTAAAAATTTCATTTGCTTATAATTTTTCACACGAATTTATTTGTGTGGAACTCTTTAATTAATCTTCAAGAATTTTGTTTATCGCTTTTATTTTCTAATAATTGTTATGGAAAGACCTTTTCGGTTTTATGGGGCGAGGGATCATGAGAAGTCATTAGTGCTTATTGCGGGATTTCAGCCACGAATCTTCTACTTGCCAGCTAAACACTTACATTAGAAGAGCGCGCCCAAGGAAGAACATGATATTTTTTGACTGAAATGTGTGGATATCCTGCTTTGTAACAATTCGCTTTACGCATTTTCTGTTTTACGAAAGATGTTTAAAAATGCTATTTGCTGATTGCTGTTTACATTATCTTTTTGCAGTATTTTATCTGTATCCTCGAACAGTTCAGAAAAGAACTTCATTTCCCGCATTTGCTGTCTATTAACTGATGAATACAGATATTTTTTAGATTTCTTTTTGCGAAAATTTAGTATACTCACAAAAAGACCTGTTCTTTTTCATCGAAGGAAATCCAAAGAGGATTTTCTCTTTTACCAAAAAATAATAAAATAAAATTAAGTTATGAAAAGTAAAAATGTTTTAAGTGTTTTTTTTTCTTGGCGATAATTACAAAAAAGCGTGATTTTGAAAAGCCCGTCTAAGGACAGATCTCCAGGATATTTTAAGTGCTTTCGAAGAACTGTTTGCCATAATATGGAAATCTAGATCCGTTTTTAACAGTTGATCCGAGTCTCAATGTAGCGCCTCTTAAGTTTTTTATTAATTTCTATGTTAATATATATTTTATTATGTTATTACATCTAAGGAAACTGAGATGCTTAGATGCTTTTGTATCCAAAAATATATTGCAGACACTTAAGCACTTCAATTATCGCTGATTACATCTTTCGCATCTAATGCAATACATTTACAAGCATATAGAATTCTTTTTGAGGGTGAGCAGCCACTCACCTACCGTTGACCGTCATCGACTTGGAATTTCATTCCATTCATTTACCCATCTGTCACCTGCAGTGAAGACACGCTTTGCAGAAATGCTTGATCATCAGCCTCTTATGATGAACACATTTATAATAAATATTACTAGGATTTTCGTTTACTTCAGATGTTAAGCGTTTGAGTACTGTGCTTTCACACACTTTGCGAAACTTGAGCTTATCTTGAATGATGTGATGGACTCATCCCATTTAACGTCAAATAGTGTTCCCATTAATGCACATTTATTACCTCCGTAACTATGATGAGCTGTTATTCCCGTACTACCGTTAGTGCAGCAGTGTTGCCAAAACCTTTTCAGCTGAAGTAGTTAGAGAATCAAAGAATTGCAATAAGCACGTGACGTCAGAGATCAAGTGCTTTTGTGATGTTATATAAATTCATAAACTCACTGACGTCATCACAAATTCAGTCTCCGAAGGTTCCATGGATTACGGAATGTAATTCGATTCTTGGATGTTATATTACGTATATTAATTATGATGAAACTCTTAATGTTAAATTGCCAATTTTCATTTCTTTAAATCTCTATTTCTTGCTTAATTAATTTTCAGTTAATTTAGGCTCTTATTTTTTGGTTAATTTTTATATCCACTGTTAGACAATTTCTCGCGTTTGTATTGCTATCATTATTGACAGAAAGTTACCTTCTTTCACTGTTAAATTTATTTATGTTGCTGTTTACAGTGAGATAGTTATTTCAATTTTTAACAGACATTCACGGCTTAGCTTCTAAAAGTTTGACACTATTTTGTTTGAACTGTATATATCAGTTATACTTAAAAATGTTCTTATTAAAATTTATCAAGTAGCATTTGAAATAAATAATAATAAAATGTTTAAAGTAATTACAGAACAAACACAGTGAACACACTCTAAGACAACTATCTGTTTTCAAACATTATTTATGCTTTAAAGAAGTGCCGTTCTTCAAGTTCTTTAAGTAGCAAAAGGTAGCACAACGAAGTGATGTAGAAATAGAAAATTAGCAAATTCTTATAAACGTAAATTTTAGTAGCACAAATTTGTTAAAAGTAGCAAATTTGCGAAATATCCCTCAATCTAGTAATACTGAGCTGCAGTGTTGTCGTCCGTCGGGCCTGGCTAAGAGAATCCTATACACGTGAGACACCAGTCTTCGTCATCTCAGTTCATTCGTACACTTACCTGAAACTCATAAACTTGTCACTGAACTACATTCTTATCCGATGATAGATCTATATAAGTTTTACTCCTTCAGACCAAGGCGTTTTGTTACGGAGTACTTTTGCAATTAAATGCAATTACCTCCACATCTTCGTTAATAAAATATGAAATGGATAATAAAGAGCATACGCTAAAGAAAGTGAAAGAAAAGCCGATGGTCTAAGGTAAAGCGATCGACAAGAAAGTCCTCTTTAATGGACAAAGAAGTTAACTACTTGGGGTTAGCCACAGAGAGAAGAGCGATTAGCCCTTTGCGTCGCGTAGCAGCAAAAATTTCACATGACTGTGCTCCTCATGCTTAGTTCACTACTAAAAGAACACTACCATTTTGCACAATTGTTTCCCATGTTTAACCATATATTGATAGCTCCACGACATACCCGACCTGACAATGATATCAATCGTACCCGCGATTTTTATTGCAGCTTTCTGGTGTTTCTACTGGTCAATATAATATTTTAATTATGCCCAGTTTCTCATTTTCTGATACTCAGTTACAGCTATAAGCAGTCAAACATATTATCGCATTATAAGCCTTGCATATTAGTTACAACAGGTTACAAACTTTTATTTTGGGCATGGAGACTAGCTGGCTCATAAGTTGTAGATGTTAGTTAGCCGCTAGCTGATAGACCGAAGTAATACCACTACCTGTAATTGCTTAATTTAATACACTATCGTCGGTATAATTGATTATCTCCAAGCTTTCAAGTGTGTTTGCTAGCTTTCCAAAAGCTATTATAGATCTTAAATTAGAGTATTCGTTACACAATGCTTTGAGCAGCCTACTAACAATCCGCAGTTACAGGTAGTTTAATTATTCCTTAAAATATGCTGATAAGAAAGTATAATCTGTGTCTTAAATAAATGCGCATAAAAAATTGAAATTTGAAACTTCAGGATCAAACAACATTAAAAAATATTTCACGAGATTAACTACTTCTATGGAATTTAGTTTTTGAGACAAATACAGTGTATTTATTTTCCTTTTGCACTTTCGTGAATTTATTATGCAGAGAAAGGAAATAATTTATGGATTCATTAAATAATTTTTATACAAATTAAAATGGGGCGCATCGTTATATTTATACTTTCTGAAGGTAAAAATTTGTATGTTATTTGAAACAATACTAAACGTTATACAATCTAAACAGTGGATCCGATAGCTTGACGATATGGTCGCCGAAACCACCTGATTGTGTCCAAGAATGTGAGGATGCATCAGAAATTATGTTTATGTTCTACCTCTGACTTGTGACATACAGGAACTAAAAAACAGAATTGTTGATGCTGTTATCATGACCATTGTAGGACACAACACGGTGGAATAGGAATTAAACTTTTAACATTTGTCGATTCATACCGTAATTCTTGCACTAAATATATATTATATATGAAAAAGTGTGATGGGAGGGGGAAACCTGAACAGTTTTCTTTCATTCCTTATGGATGTGACGCCTAATATCAATTCCATTGTGTAATAAATTATGAATGCATCTTCATATTATTTGTAAGCACCATGCTTTAAGGGCATTTTTGCATGCCACATGATACGCAAATTATGAGAGCTCTTACATATACGATGATTAACTATTTAGGTAATATATTATCTAATCAGGTAAAAGACATCTTACAGCCTTTCATAATGAAAGATGGTAATTGACTTTAATCCAAATGGTAGTGCTGTCCAGTACATCTTTTAGAGACAGTCACTTAGGATGTTAATAGTGGTATAAAAAAGAGGTGAAAAGCTGGCTTTCGTTTCGAAGTCTTAATCCGATGTAACTAGAATCATTGGTGAGGTATACTTTACGCGCGCACACACACACACTAAAAAAAAGGCGGGGTCAGCTCTATATCTTCCGTTCTACTGGGCCGAATGACGAAATTTAACTTGCGTTTTTCATGTCTCCAAAGCGCGACTTAAGATATATATTTGATTTATATATAGCATTGTTCTAACGTAGATATTTTGACACAAAATCGGACTTTTTTCTGAAATGACCTACCGGTTTTGTTTTTCATATTTCTATTTCTACTGCTCAAACTATGCCAAATTGTCAATTTTGTAAAAATCGCACGGTTAATTCTTAAAAATAGCTCTCAAAATTTTAGTTTCTCAATGTTAATTGAATATGGTATATATTTATTAATGTCTGTTTTTTCCCTTTATATATATATATATATATATCGATTTCTTATTTCACAGTTCGAAATTTAGGTTATATCCAAGTAATATTTAATATTTTCTGATGTGTATTTAAAGTTTGTAATTTTTAGTAAATTTTGTTTAGTAAACTTTGTTAGTTTGCTTGTTTTGTTTAGTTTCGAAAAAGTTTTGAATTATGACCTATAAAATTTTTGTCATCATCTTTTCTAGGCATACCTGCAAAAAATTAGAGAGAGAAAATTAATATTAAAATTTCCCAAGAAGTATGTGAACTTATATATTAGCGCGTTATGAAGTTTGGTTATAAGCGATATTAACGTCAAATATGGTTTACGCGATTTGTTAAAATTATTTGAAAGAATGAATTATGCACATTTTCCTGTCGTACACAATGAAAGGGAAAGGAAAGGTTACTATAGATTAAAAATTTCATTGCGTAAGGATTGGAAGGTCTGTGTTCTTCAAGAATGAAAGTATTTGTACGCCAATAGATAAAAGAAAAACGTGGTGCAGTTTTTGAAATCAGGTGAAACTCAAACTGGTGTTTGTTTTTGAGAAATCTCTGCGCATTTCCTGACTATCTGAAGGTCTCTGTTCTTAAAGAAGCGAAATCTCAGTGAAAAAGAGTTTCGCGAATCTGTAATTCTGTTATAAAATATAACACAGAAATGTTATGCTTTCCAATGGATTTATTAAAAAAACATTTGTAATGTTTTTGTGTTGTTCATAATTGTTATTGATTTTTTGGTCTTGTATGGGCTTTTGCGCCATGGATGCAGTAACTTTCTTATTCTTATAGAACCTCAACCGGGGGGAAGAGAAATGCAGTTAACCTTCTATTTACTTGTTCAGTATTTGATTTTTAGTTTATGAATATAAAAAAGCTACTTTTATTCAAGTTTTAGTACTTATCAACATTTTTAACACTTTATAAGGTATTTCTTGGCATGCCTTCGTGGTGTAGTAGTCAGCACGCTCGACGCGTATTCGAGAGGTCCGTGGTTAGAGTCCCGGCGAGGGCTGTTGCTCATTGAGCTTTCTGACAGAAACTCTGTTCTAGCTATTTTTGATTAAAATACAACACCGATGAAAGATGATATATTCCGTCATAAAATAAAAATGAATATTAAGAACTAATACATTAGTTGTAACAGGGAATTCATAGCTTTTATTCGGAACAGTTACGCTCTTTCTCAAGACTGTCACGCCATCGATTCTGCAGTAAAAGTTTCAAAAGTTCTAGAGTTTGTGAAATGGTGCTATGTGTGTTAGGAGTTCTGCAATCTGAAAGAGAGAAAATATTTCAAAGAGGAAATTGATATAGCCAGATTGAAGGGTGGGAGATTTAAATGTTTTAGTTCTTTTTGCTGTAATAAAACAATGGTCGATGAATTCAACCAATGAATATTTAATCCGTAGCAAGTAAGGCTTTGCCATTTGGCTGCGTAACAGTCAAATTACAAACTGTTTTATATGCAAAGTACAACAGCAAGATTAGAACTTATTTTTCAAGTCCATGTATTCAAAATGTGTCAATAAACCATCTTTACTGTAAAATGATGTGTTCAGACTAAGATACGGAGTTCAGAGTTATGAGAACAATAAATGTATTAGCTACAATCACCTCCTCAAAAGATGAATCAAAGTGCACATTACTAGTTTTTAACGTGTAAGTCAGTTTCACATGAATTTGAAGCTTTTAAAAATAAGCAATCTGAAATAAATCAGTTAATACAAATATATAAATAAATTAAAGCTAGTTAAATTAAAACTTGTATGAGATCTCAAGTTTACTCTTAAATAATGTTCTTTAGTCATTAACTTTTTATAGCAGTTGTTTTATTTATGATATACCATTTCGTATTTCTGAACAATTTCAGAGCAACATATATCCATTCTTTTTTTTTTCCATATTCCTCAGATTAAAAAAATGCAATGTCCCCTTAAAATTTCTAAATGTTGCTCTTTTTGTTTGCAGAATGCACCGGGGGAGATAGATTGCAAACCATTGACAGTTTTGCTGTCGTACTTTTCATAGACCTCTTTACATCTTTTGTTCTTCGAACTAAAAGGAAGTGGAGGAACTCCGTCTTCCGCAGCCGGCTTTTGTTTGTTTATGTTATTATTTTTTGACGGGCGACCTGACCGTCAATCGAAGAACAAGCATGAACCGTTTCAACCGTAAACAAAGCGACCTCATCCCCGAAAATGGCTCTGCGACCAGTTAACCGAGTGTGCTGTGAGCATGCGAACCGGTCTGAGCCGTCTCTTGAAGGCTCCGTTTTATTTTTTCAACCTTCGGAAAAGAGCGATGAATAATTTTCTCGCTTTGTTACTGGCACATTGGCCTTGCAGAAGTTTTTTCTCTCTGCGTCTGTCATTCTCTTTTTTTTTCTTCTGTTGCTATCAGCCGTTGTTTTAGCAAGCGAAACGGAAATAGTATTCTTTATTGTTGTTTTATTTGGCTCTTGTTTCCGATGTTATATCTGTTCGCCTAATTGGCGATCCAGATTAAGTTATTTATGTGATAAAGATTCAGGGATTTTATATTATTTAAAGGTTATTTGTTGTAGCGTTAGGAATAGCATGCAGATCACGTTGGTATAATATCATTGGCAGCGTTTTATGCCGCCATATTTCATTTGGTCAGTTGTTACGTAAATGCAACAGCTTATATGAAATACTTTGCTCAACGAAAATGGTACTTTGTTTACAAAGAAAACATAAGCATGCGCAGAATTAGACTATAAGTTGTATAAAATTTTTAATGTCTTTTTAATGTCACAATTAATTTGTACACCTTATTTTTAATGTCACAATTTTAGACCATTTCAATGGAAGGCAGTTTTGACAGTAAACATTTTATACTTCACTAATATTACGAATATGTTATTATCGTAAGGTGTTTTAGTGCAGCACATTCACTGTTTTGAACATCACTTGTGATTCTTTGTAAAAGTTTTTCACTGTGCCTTTAAGATCTCGTGTGTTCCTCAACATCAGTATTGATGTTTTCTAGAAATGTACCTCAAAGATTGAACTAATGTTCAGAAAGGTGATTATCCTTATGCATGTATTTAAATTTGGCTTGTTTTAAATTGGGCTGTCATTTTATATCATATACTTGCAAATAAGCGTTAAAAACAAGGATAAATAGGCAATGACGGGCTTATGAATTTGTGAGTCTGTGGGATTTTACTATTTAATCCTAAAGTTCTAACTTAGAACCGCACGAACACTAACAAGCGAATAATCGCTAAGTGTGTGAACAGAACACGTGAGACTTAAAGAGGGTTTTACAACCCTTTATTTTTCAGTATATTTACAATCAGTTCCTACTTGGAACTTAACACAAAGCCTCCACTCGGGCTTGAACTTAAAATAATAATAATTTAAACGAAAACTAGCTTAACTAAGCTATTTGAAAGGTATAGCCCAAGCTATCAGATATCTAACTAGTTGGCCCCTAAGTATTAATTAAATCGGTGAAGCCAATCAAGAGCCTAAGGTATGGCCGAGCGTGCAATAGCTAAGAGAGACGTAGCCAAAAGGCAAACGCGCTCTAGTCAAGGAATCAGACTCTCTCTCTCAAAGTCGGTGAAGCATCGACTTAAATAGTATTCTTTCTCATTTGCGTTAACTGGGTTTCTGAATTTACATTCTGGCAGGAAATTGTAAGCTGAAATTAGAATAAGATAGGAAAGATACAAAACTTAAAACAACTGTTAATAAACTTGGGAAAAACCTTACAAGTCCATGACACTTGAACTTTTGGAAGCTCTCGAATTTAAGACTAGGTGTATGTTCATTATTTTTTAAACAATCAATTCGTGCTTTGTGGCCTCTTGAAACGCGGAGTATCTTGTGAATGAGATTTGTTCTACTCAATGAATACGCCGCTGGTAATGCACGCTTGTGGAGGTAATGCGCAAAAAATATCATTAATATGCAATGGATTCTTCCTTTGAATTTGGTGGTGTCCGGCCCGAGAACCTGGGCTTCGTGGCCTTTTCTCGATCGAATAGTTAATATTATCAAAATAAGTTCTCTTTGTGGAGACCAGCAGACTGCCAGAGCTATGCCAGTAATGGAGCTTGTAGGTAAAAAGTGAGAGAGAACTCAATAAATAAAATATTACTGTGAAGGTGGGTGAAAATTATTTAGGCAATCTAAATCTGTTAACATGAACTGTGAAAAGGCAGATTTCGCGACTATTCTGGGATGTTTCTTAGTTGTTATGAAGATGATTACTAATCTTATGTTTCGAAGAATAAAAAGTTCCATATTTTGTGTTTTTTATTTCCTTGTACAAGTAAAGGAAATATTGTAATCGCGAAAAATTTCGGTTAGCAGAAATATCTATTTTGAACATACCCGAATCCATTTTGATAATTATTATTTTTTTTGTGACAGACGTACATATGAACAGAATAAAAGACTCTTTATTCCAAAACGAATTGTAGAATGGATTTACAATGGATTTTTTTCGTGCCATGTGTACGTACATGTGTATGTATGTATCTGGCATAAAGCAAAAATTTCAGACTTTTTTCTTAAAAAAAATAGCTTAAAAGTGTACTGTGTGCATTCCAGAGCGTTCGTTCACTAAACGTTAAATCGTTTCTGCATCTTAGCTATCGAATGCTTAGTAGCGAGAACATCTTCATATTCTTTTACTTTGGATGCAGAAATAATAATTAAAAAAAAACATATGTTTTAAAAATTCCGAATTAAATGGTGCGTGAAACAAGAAAACCCTAACATGTAGATGATCTATTTAAAGTGGACCGAAAAGACCATTTCGACCGGAAAAAGAGAACATATCCTGTATTTGAATACTTTACAGTAAATCTGTTTGTTATGTGGTATTAAAAATTTCTTTTCTCTATGTATCTGGCAGCATTCTTGTCCCCAATGAGACGCATATTTTTAGAAAATTAAACAGTAAAATTATGAAACTATTTTATTAAACTTGATGAATCTTTTGATAAATGCGACAAGTTTTAATAAATCTCATTTTTTAGATGTAATGCGATTTTTTTTTAAGATTTAATGCGATTTTAATTCCCCAAAGCTCTCATTTTTCGTTAGCATTTAAAATATAGAACTCTAAAACTATTTTATATTATTCTTTAGAAATCGAAATGCCCATATTTTGAACTAACAGTAGCAATGAATTGTTATGGAATAAAAAAAATTCCATGTATATTGCATTAGATATTACCATCAGTGACGTTATTGTAGTATCTAAACATTATCTGAACGCGAAATTTAAGAAGAAGAGAGTCATTATGACATCATATCATATATATTTCCGTCACAGGACTTTGTATGGCGTTTTTCGTTTTAGTGTTGACTTAGAATGGCAAAGCTGATATGGGAACTCTTCTTACTTATTCCATGAGATTATCCTCATTTAATGACCTCAGCTGGAAAAGCCTGAAATGGGGCATAATCGATAAAGTCTTTGCTGTTCGGTGTTTTAAGAGAAAGCATATCTTTTATCATCTTTCAATTGATAAAACTCAGTTTTATTACAATTTTTACTGTCAGCCGGATAATTGCTTTTATTTTATATGGTGATAAACAATGTGTTAATGGTAATGGTTTGTAAGCAAATTGTGGCCTATGCTTGAATGGTAAAGATGGTCGATAGACAGATTAGAACTGCTTGTTTGCGCTGACAGCATTTCTTATTAAAAGTCTTTATCATCAGGTAAGCAAAAGCAAAAATTCCGTACGGTTGTTCAGATTAAAATGTTTGCTCTCAGTACTGAATTCAGAATTGTCCTGCTTTTGTTACAAAGCCTACACACCTGATTTTCATTTAAATTGGCTATTAATGTTTTTAATCCCCATTGAATGTGCATTATCTCACATGAATTCCCAGGTTTTCAAATTTTAAAATTTTATTGCCTGTAAATAAGTGTGCTCACATACTAATTTACAAATTTTAGTAGCAACAAATTTAAACTACTTTTTTTAACTATATCTTTTAATAGTAAATACATTTCATTACTGAATGCATAGTGCATAAATGAAATTACATTGAAAAATTAATAACAGTTCTCAAGGTAATTAAAAATTAGCTTTTGAGGTAAATTTAATTAAATTAAACAAGATAAAAAAATTCATTTTAAAACTAAATTGTTTTTGCAAATATCATCAGATGGTTGCCAAAGTGATTGAGTGAGTACCACCACATCTAATTAATATTTTAACATACTGAAAAAAGTATACCTCATAAAATAATAAATAACACGTTCATCATATAGATCATTATTTCTAAGCATTTTAAAATCGCGATTATGTTGTACTTAGTTTAGTTGTAGTTCATCGTGACCCACAAAATAATATGCTTTTTGAAATTATGTAGAAATTGGGAACAGTGAGAATTCTAGAAGAATGTTATCTAATAATGAAATAATGATCAGTAAATATATGTAATAAATCTTAGCAACTAATTAATAATTATAAATTAAGTAATTTTAAATAAATATATGTACTCATAGAAAAATGTACCTTTGAATTTTTTCGAGGTTTCCCAAATAAATTGTCACCGACCCATTGCAACCGAAATTTGGGAATCATTAACACAAACCAATTACTAGAGGAAAATAAGGAAATATATGTATATATTTACATTATGTACAAAGAAATTATCACGAAGCAAACATTTGTATTCGGAACAAATAGGTCACAATCCGTGTTACAGTATTAATTTTGAAGTTCGCTGTCATTGACATTCAGCTTTTGAAATAACAGAGTTTTAACTGCGCTATTAGTACAAAATTATTATTATTATTATTTCGGGTACTATTTGTTTGCTATTTACTGTAAAGGGGCATGGACAGGTCAAATAAAAAAAAGAAAAAGAAATTGAAGTAGGAAGACAACGACGACTAGAAATCATGATGTGAGAATAAAGACGCATCAGCGTACATCCGCATAGTGACGTCAAAGTTTATCTATGACATCAGAATTGAAAGAAGCTGCGGTTTTTCCATAGTCAGTACGTGATCGTGGGTTCAAAAGCAGAATTAAATTGATTAGGTGTGAAAACATGAAAGTCATGTAATATATTAGAAATAAGTTTAAGATTAGCTTAATTTTTTTTTAACCGTTAAAGCAAATACCCACATTCATGAGTCAAAAATCTTGAATATGAAACGAATGTAAACAAATGGGAAATGAAGGAATGTAGAAACTATAAGATTCGAAAAATGGAAAAAGTTGTGTCTTCGCTTGCTCAACGTGTTATTATTTAGAGCAAGCATACCAGGGTAAGGGAGGGTACTATAATTCCTTAGAACACAATGTATATATATATATATATATATTCTTAATTGTGTGTGCGCGCGTGTATAATAATTAGATATAGTTGACGCAGCAATCTTAGAAAAGAGCAGCAAGCGGAAAGCGAGTTGGCATCAGAGAAGTGAGAGTGAATGAGATGAATCTAAGGTGAAAACCCGTTCAGAAGGATCTAGTTTCCGTTCAGATTCATTTTGATTGGTTACTTAAGTTTTGGTTCCGAAATTTTAAGTTATTATTGGTTGATTTGCTAAGTAGTAATCATGTGAGAAAAATCAGATTTGAAATAACGCATTTTGGAAGAAACTATAATAAGCAGTTATGGAACGGGAAAGTAACCAAATTAAAATGGAGAATTAAGGTATTATTTCAAATGAAAGCTATAATTTTGATTTAGATGCATTTTACCATAAGTACTTGTATGCCTATTGGTATTAAATATTTTTATATATAATTTTTTTTTAAATTTTTAATCTGAAAATTATTTTGAAATGCTATACTGCAATCTGAAGTACTCAAATTGCCATTTTTAAAATTTAAAATTTAAAAATTCATTTATTTATTGTTAATTTAACCCTTTCGTTTGTTCTTGTTAATAACATTTAAAATCACGTTTGTTTTGCAATCATTGCTTTTCTTGTATCTGTTTTGAAAAGTAGAGCTTCCATTCAATATATCTATGCGTCGTTCATTCTATTCTAAAGCAGCTGTGTTGGAATCTGCATTCAAAAAGTTAATCTGATCAAAACAATGTGCATGAATCGGTCTTTTATTCATGCTCCATCATCTGCATACAACTTAATCACTGGAGCTTCGCCGAGGAACAAAATTCGCCGGATGGAATGTGGTAACCGTAAATTCTTTCCCAGTAAGGAAGTGCTGGGTTGCTCGCTTTACAGATTACCCTGCATCGTATCAACTTCATCACGTGGTGCACGTCGCTACGCATCTTAGATTATAAAATAACAATCCACTGGGAGAATGAGGAATAGTTATTTCAGTTGCTTTGTTCTCTGAGGGGTTCAATTTGCGGCTGATGATGTGAATTGTTTGTATCTTTATTAATTGGAAGAGAAATCTCCGAATCATCTCAGCTTACGGTCAAGGACCGTTTTATGTTCTGAAGTCGAAGTTCATATGTGAAGCTCTCATCTGAGTATTTATGAAGGAAACCTTTTTGTTTGTTCTGTGATTATTCAGTTTGGAGAATTTACTTACTGTTGGATGTTGTTACTGACTGAAACTGAATCCCAATGTTTTTTCGTTAATTGAAAGAGTTCCCTTAAGGAAGGTAAGAAATATACTTATTAATACTGTCATGATACAAACGCTTTGAGAATTGACACTTGATCCTTATTCAGTACTGATATGAGGATGTATTTAGTACGAAAATAATTTGTACAGTCCTAAACTGTAGAAGTCCTTTATGAAATTTTTCAAGCGCCGTGGGGCTAGGAACTTCCGAAGCGAGTAGATTAGTTAAGGATTAAAACTTTTTGAAAACGATGGTCTAGTGACTGTTGTTTAACTTTCTTATTTCCAATAGGTCATATATGTACAAGCAAATTCGTGGCCCTCTGAGGTGTATAAAAAGAATAACTAAGACACCTTTGTTCCACCGCTGTTAGAAAATACCACTAAGAGGGAAAATCAGATTTCATTAAATTTGCACTACATAAAAAACTAGAACATATTGCGTAACATACACACGCAAAAAATAATAATGAAAGCATTAAAACAAACAACATAAAAAAACAAAGCCATCACATTTAAATGCAAATACTTGTAATGAGTTAGGGGAAGGACTAAAAAAGAAAACTAACACTGATTGCTTAATGATTTGTTTTATTATTATTATGATTCAACTTCTCTAATGCTTTTAAGAACAGTTTGATTCTTAATAAATGTTCAAAATATAGACTGGGCATTTAGAGTCTTGCCTTACTAAATCTTCTTCCTTCTCTTTGCTCTCTGACGCATATTAATTCATCTTACAGAGCCGTTCAGCAATTTACATGCTGTGGTCATTCATATGAATAAAAATTTCAGACCCCTCCCACTGAAATTTTTAAAATATATATATATATATATCTAACACTCCACTTCTCCGGCACAAATATTCTTCATCCTGCGTATCATTTTCATCATTCCCGCGCATATTTCATGCTAGCGAATTCAGCTTTTTGAAATAAACTTCTGTGAAATTCAGCGTTTTTTGAAACAATAATCTCGTAGTAAGTAATAATAATTTTCTTTCAGTAACTTAACTACAGCAACATAATGCGTCGCATTCGATTCAAAATATTCAAAATTATGAATTTAAGCAGCTGTGTTTGAACAAACATATAGAAAGCAACCCATAGAGATAGTGTTTTTGGAATTTCTCTCTTCGAAGGAAACAGAAGTTTAGAAAAGACGCTTTGTTCATATCTTTAAAAACTTGTAAAATTTCACAAAAGTATGTGCTTTTAGAGTCATGGGGATAGACAGCTAAAGTGGGAAAAAACTGGATTGCACTTTATACGTCCTTAGAAAGAAACTTGCTTTTGCGGGCATTTCTAAATTTGAATTCTGTTGAAAATGAAAATTTGTGTTTGCTTAAAGGAACTTTTCAACTGGTATGTTTTTATTCTGATTTTTCTGGAAGAGTTTTCAAAGGCCTTTTTCCAGATGAACAATTTCGTTTATTTATTTAATTATTTACTTTGGTATTCTGCAAAATATGTGCAAAATAATATGTACAAGCATGAATTATAAATTTAAAAAGTTCATTTATATGTACTTTAGGGAGAATTGATTACACCTTGGAATGATAATAACTATTTGCACAAAAGAAAATTTCATGGACTCTTTTACTGTTTGTCAGTAAAACTGTTAACAGTGTAGAATTGTAGTATCCAAGGCTACATTTATGCATAAATTAAATAAACTGTATTTTAGGGGATTTGTCACTTAACGTTATGAGTAGCTGAATAGCTTTCTTACAAAATAATGAAAATATAAGATGCTTTTACTGATAAAAATTTATAAAATAATATGTAAATATATTTTGTTTATTTTAAATACATTAATTATATTTATCTTTAATTGTAACATTACTTCAGTTGCTCAAATACTTAAATTTAGATTTGTTTTTATTATTTACAATGAGTTTTACTAAGTATAGTAATAATACAGTCTTATAATAAAATATTTGTGTTTTTTGCTATATACGCCTATTTAATTTTCAAATAAAAAACTTCTTCTTCATCGAATCTGTACAGTTTTATTTTAGGACCTCGAACAGTTTGAATAATTTTTTTTTAAATTTCGGCTTTCATCAAATTTAAAACGTGTGTTTATTGTGTCAGTGCTTTTATTTTTATCTCCATCGAATCATACATGCGCTGTATGGCTTGATGATAATTGTTCAATTTCTCTTTTGAAATAAATTGAGGTAGAGATAGCTAGTAGTAAGCTGTGTCTGCCTCAAGTATTTGTCAAACGTATTTCCTGAAAAACGGTGTGCTTGCTAAATCCCCAATAAATATCAATACCCCAGCAGTGCCTTCTCTACTTATTCTCGAACCTTTAGAAGAGAGACCAATAACGATCTTGTCGGGGCAGCATACTTATCATCCAGCAATTAAGTTCTATGCTCTAGATTTCTTACTTAAACGTCTAGAGCGCTTTTGTTTGTATTAAACGGTGACACCCAGACAATTACTTTGATTCTTTTTCACTTGTGTAAACCTTATGTACAAAAATATTCGATAAGTGAGATGTTCAAGACTTAATTATGAAATAAGTTTATTGTTAAATAATTTTCCGTATTGTAGATTATTGTAAGTCGTTTTGAACGTTCTGAAAATGTTTCAGATAGGCTATTATGTTTGTTAGGTTAAGCTTAAGAACACGTTTTCGACTATGATGTTGTCAACTTAGGGTAGATTTCTTAGGACAACCTATCATAAGCCAAGGAATATATGGGCATTCTATCTCCTAAAAGCTTTCATTTTTCTGTTAAAACTGCTGCAACAATTTAAGGTTTGATACTGTTTATAAATGTTTTTGCTTCTAAATGAAGATCCTCGTAGATAGTGGATGGTAAAATGTTGGAGGAAAATTCCTAATCACAACTGCGGGAATTATGGAGATTTTCTCGCTTCTGGGAACTGTTTTTAACTTCACCACAATAATTTGATTCCTGTTATCCGCGATTCAAAATTGGAACTCTACATTCGTTTTTCGTGCTTTGTCATTTTCGTGCTTAGTCTCTTCATTTATTTATTATTTTTTTCTCTGGAAGATGCTGATTTCACGGTCGAAAGAAATCGTGATAAACCGCCTTCTGCTAAGAACATCAAAACACGGAAAGATGCTACAGCCGCGAATTTGCGGAAACTTGGTTTAATCAGTAAAGACTGACGTGACATAACAACAAATTAATCACCAGAATGTCAGAGCTTTCAGAATGATTCCACCACCTGCCTATGTGTTCGGCTAACTGCTTGCTAAAGGTGGTTATTGATGGTTCTCGAAGCATATTTGTAGCATATTTTGTGTTTCTGTTGTTTGGTGCTTTAGAGAAATATTGCATAAGTATATGCAGAGATGAATTTTTGAAGAGCTGAAGTCAGAAGTGACGAGCCCTATGGAAGGCCGTCAAGAAGAAATTATTAAATCCTTGATAAATAGTTAAATAAAAGAAACAAAATATCAGACCTCGTCTTATTTGGGGCTCCGTCTGAACTTACAGTTTCATTCAGAAATCTAAGAAATAGTTCAGCCGAGCTTCCGACTGAAATTAAGTCCTGAATATACAATACAATTTACTATTTCAAGAAATGAGAGGAACAAAAAACATTCTCTTTCCAGCCCATCAATGAAAAAAATAAATAAATAAAATAAAACGATTAAAGCATCACTAATGAGAATAGAGACAATGCTAAAAACATTATGAGAATATGAAAAGAAATTTTAAAATAGTAGTATATCTTCAAAAACAAAGAGAAAAGAGCTCAACGCTTTCTGCCTTTGATGTCCTGCCGGTATAATTCCAGCTGTCAAGCAGAATACGACTCGGGAAAAAATTTTCCCGAATCGAATCCGATAACTACATGACAACAAACGTAAGGTTTCCACAAGTGACATTTTCGCCCCCCTACCGCTATCGTTCAAAAGTCTGCAGTAGGTCTCTATCGCTGGACGTGCACGACCAAAGTAATTACTTTTACTATACTTTCGGGAAAGAAAAAATTATTCGCTCTCATAATTTCATTGAACTACCTGTAGAATGAGCCTTTGACAATGTGTGTAAAGGCTTTTCTTTTCTTATAAATCTCAACCTCCGTCAAAGGGTTTGTTGCCCACAGAAAATCAGGTATACATTCAGAAGTTATAATCGATTTTTAAGACATATTTATTATTAAAATAAAATTTGTTGCTGAAACTTTGTTTCTCCTAAAAGAGCTCCGGTGCGCTAAATCAAAGCTCCCGCTAGAATTACGATTTATTTCAAAAACTGAGAAGTGCCGGGAAGAGAAGCTCTGGGTATATGAGATTTACGCGTGTGAAATGAGAACAGCGTCAGATATATATGTTATTTCTGCATTTAAGCAGAATTATTAAAACTTCTCATCTTTGTTCTACTAATGTTCTTCTTTTTGACCATCCATCATATCAATTCTTTTTTTGTAGCTGGGTAATTATCGTAAACTGCTTCTTTAAGGCTATTTCATAAAATTTTATGAATACAAATAGTTTTTTTGCATTCATTTTGCTGTTATAATCAAGATATTGACAAGTAATAAACGTATTTGCTTTATTCGCGTACCTAAATGCATATGTCTACTTAAAGAAGAGAAAAACAGCCTTTCTAATTTTGGTTGAGCACTAGTCCCTAACTTATGTGTTTATCAAGTGAAGAAGACCACTGAACATTTCTAGTTCGTTCCGATTTTAGATTTTACCTGCCGAACGGGATAGTTGCGTGGGGTTGCTCGAGTATAACGTGACTGTGAGTCCTTTACATTAGACAGCCTATGTTAAAGTTACCTTTTCTTCTTCTGATGCATATTTGTTGCAATGAAATAGTAATGCTGTTGATGCTGCAGTGATTTGCTGTAGTAAATAACTTAACCCCAATTGCGGGTTAAGAGTTGAATCTCTGTACATGAATCGGTAAAATATTATTATGCGAGAAACGAAAGTTAGAATACGAAAATTTGAGTCTCATTTCGTATTAACACTTGCCATAGTAGGGTTCTAAATACAACAGGTCTGAAGTAGACTACGACTCTAACTCTGATGTGAACATCGTTGCACAATAACAAAGTTTTTTAAGGAACAAATATTTTTTTAAATTTTAATTGCGTTGTACTGCAAGTAAATAGAATAAAATGCAGATTTTTCTGTAGACAGATACAATATGTAGTGATTCAGTGAACTCAGAATTACGGGGTGATAACAACAGAGTTATCTAATCATATGAAGGTAAATGAATTAAGCTCCTTCTTTAACATCACTAGCATATTTAAAAATTCCCAGTTTCATCTATTAATTCGGACTCTCACGGGAGATTTTCTGTTTATCCTTCTCAATATCATAGTTCAGAGTGATATCCAAATGTAGAAAATATAGCATAATACAATGATATCTACATACACAAGTATCTTGAACTGTCGCTATCTTGCATCTTTCTCGCATACAATAAGTATCCTGGATTCCTTCATAATTGTGCCCTGTCGTAAAGGTGTTTGCACCTTTATGGAAGTCCAACACTGTTCGAAAAAACTGCAGATTTCCCAAGCGTACCCTGATACAAAGATTCCTGCACTTTTTTTAAGTTAAAAACTGATCTTCATAAAGGCACAGTCATCTTTACATCGGGGTACACTTGTGAAATTTCTTCTTTTCCAACCGTGATCGATTTGCTTAAATGTGCCAGTATCTTTATGAACGAGGCTGCATTGCGAACCTGTTTCATGTATACATCCTAGTATATATGTAAAGGACTTGTATGAAACTAATGAATTGTGCATGCAGTCGATTCCCGATTTACGGGAAAATGTCCACGGTTAATCTAACTGTAGTTTAAAAAACACGCATTCACAAAAGAAGAAGAATCACATTATAATCTATACAGTATCTTCTCCCTCCTTCCAGCATGCCTTCGTAGGGCAACGGTAGCACATTCGGCGCGCATTCGACGGGTCCAGGTTCGATTCCTGGTGAGGGGCATTGCACATTTTTCACGTCTCCTACATCAAAATAACCTAATGATTCTACAGATTAACAGAAAAATACTATCTGCAAAATAAATTCATTAGTTACGTAAAATAAATCAGTAATTAAAAAGAATGGAAGCATAAACATACTGGATGGCTGAGTTATAAATTACATTGAGGAACATTGACCCTTGTAAACGAACATTTACGAGGGAACCTAAATATTATTGCTTTCAAACTCGAGGAAAAGTTTTGTTTAGAACTTTTTGTCTTTTTGGCTGAGTTCATCATCTGCTGTAACTACTGTTAACCAATACATTTTTCTTTCCTTTTTGTTAGAAATATTCCCCGAAGGCATTCCTTCCCTTAAACAGATAGCGCTTGTGCGCTTTGACATATTTCTGTGACGTACCCTAATCTATCTTTTTTGTGTTTTCTGTACATAGTTTTGTTTTACCCTGGCATTTTGTGAAAGTAATTTTTCCATCGTTCCAAAATAAGCACACGTGACATTTTTTAAAAAACTTTAATTGGATTGTGATTGCTATTACTTTACAATTCCTTCATCTTTTAGTGTTTAGTTAAGAGTTTATATTTTTAAATGTTACCTATTTTTCAAAGAAAATAATTAATTGCATCATGCTATTAAGTGTCACTTGATAGTTTAAAATATAACACTTCCCTGAAGAAGTTTCTCTTTCGTTGTCATATATTTAGGAACTACTCTGATAAAATATCAAGAACGAAATTAGATTCATCATACAAGATACTTCAGCCGACTCTTCTTTCTACACTGATTACATTTGTCACTTCGGTGTGCGCGTTAATGCAAAACCCATGGACAAAGTGACAAATAGAGTTGATTATCACGAATACAATGCAAAACATCACTTAGAACCTCGCTAACTCCCCTTCTCCTTCTGTCGGCGAACGCGTGGTTGTTTCCTGCTGCGGCTGATTTAATTCGAGGCCGCGAAGGCCTGCATAATTAAAAACAACTCTGCTTCGCTATCAGATGCGGGAAAGTTCTCTGTCATTGGATGTGTGGCGAAGTAAGAGAGACGGAAAGGCTAGAAGTCAGCACGAGCCGGCAATTCTAATCATAAACAACTGCAGGATAACGCCGAGAAAGACTTTACATTTCGTGTGTTGCCGTTTTATCATTAAATGCCGGTACCTTTTAACGGAAGTTGGAGTATATTGAATAACTAGCAACTATAACTGTTCTACCATGGTAAGCAGTTGTAAATAATTTTTTCTGTAGCTGTGTAATGCCATTCTTACGATTTGACGGTTCGAGTTGAGAAATGGATATTTTCTTTGTTTCACCGCGTTATACTTTACTAAGTTTGATTTCGGATTACGAACCTAATTAGGTAACTTCGTGTAAAACGTTTTTAAAAGAATGCTGTGTTGCTCGAATTCATGTTATACGAAGCAAGGAATTAATTTAGAAACGAGAGTTGTAATTTAAAAAGACTCTAAAATTTTTCTTTTGTAAATATTAAGAGTACGTTTATAGGAAGTATCAACAACTGATCGTAATCACACTTTTTCTTTGTCGTTACTTACGCGTTATTAAATTAAAACATTTTCTTCTTGCCTTTCTGCGATATCTATGAAGCATCTTGGCTTTTACGACTTTAAATAAATAAAAATAAGAGATTTCCTGGTAAAAGTCGTAATATCTCTTACTGTTTTCAGTTTATGGTCTTTTCGGTAGGGGGTGAGGAGGACCAATTAAAAATTCATTCATTCTTAATCTGGCGCTAAGCAATTGTGAGGATCTGTCTTGAAATGTTCATTTCTTTCAGTGTTTGGATCTGTATTAAAAAAAAAACTCTGGCTGATACGCTTATTAAGGTTATGCCTTAACGTGTGTGGAAACATCGTTATTTTACTTTAATATTAATATATTTATTTTTGATCTATAACTGCATTTCTGTATTTGTATATTTTGACCTTTTAATTAAAATCTTAATCTCGAAACCACGCGAAAGCGACGAAATTTTATATGAAATGGTACCGCTTTCACGTATTTGCCATATTTTGCGAAAGCATTTTTGCCTCTGAAGACGAGGGACCTGAGCCTAATCGTCTTCGAAATCGCTTAAGTATCAATCAAAGTTTGCACCAAATTAAGGTTTCCACTCTGCCTAATTCTAAGTTTTATATGAGCATGTGTTTCTAATCCAGTTTCATTTTACTATATAAACTTGAAGACCTATAGTCTGCATAAAATTGTTTAGATGAACAGTATATTAGATTTCTTCAAAATTCCCAGTGTTAGAGCTAGGCAGTAATAATCTGTAATCGTAATTGTCTTATAAAAAAGGATTTTTATGTATATATACTACATGAACCTTTTTACTTGAAACAAGCATCATACAATTGCTAAATTTGAAGAATTTTTGTATTTGTAAAAGTTATAATCTAATTTTCTCACGCATTCAGAAATGATACATAACGTAATAGTTACGTTTTTCGGATATCAAAATGCATTCGCAATAAAATAATAATAATAATTATATAAAAAATATTTAAAAAAAAAGTCGATTTCCACAGTTTCCGGTTTTCTATATAACCTATAGTTTTTAACTCGTCGAATAAGCTCATTACGGCTGTAACATCAGGCCGTGAAATTTTGTTTATTAAAAACATAGATTTTATTTCCTTAAATTAAGAAAATATTGTATAGGAATAATTTTCTATGGGCGAATGATTCCATGTTTTGAAATCGCATCAGCGATAACTAAATGAAAGGTTAACTTTAATTTTCAGAGTTTGAATAGATTTTTAGAAACTTTTTTTTTCTGTAACGTCAATAATAGAATAAGATTTCAAACATGTCGTTATTTTTTTTTAAATTTACTTCTATTGAAAATATTTTCCATTTTTTAAATGTAATTTAACCATTAATTTTCACTTATAATGGTGGATGAAACAAGGATAATCTATAGGGCAAGTGTGATTCCGTATAATTTTTCTATAAATATTATTAAATAAATAAGTTTTGTTTTAGTTAGTCAATTTTCTCTAAATTACGCATATGGGTTTTTTGAGGTTATCTTCTAATGTAAATCCGAATCAAATTTCTTTTAAAAATTCTCCGTGAAGTCCTTTCTTCTCTTAGGTAGATAGCCCTCATGTGCTTTGCCGTGTTTAAATAAACAAAGTGAGTTATGTAAATTCTCTATAGTTTAAACTTTATATTTATTAAAAATGTTTTAATTGACTTTCTTTAATTATCTGTAAAAAATTGTTTCGTATAAAAAGTAAGTAGTCTTATAAGATCACTTTTATAAGTGATCATTTTTACGTATTTAATTTCATAAAAATTTTTCATTTTCCCTTGTATTATTTCTATACAGATGTTTCGTCATTAAAACAACATAACTCTGCTCATGGATTATAAAAAAAATATAGTAAATGAGTAATACATATGAAATTTTGTAACATATTGCAGAAAGTTTTGAATGAATAAATCTGACTTTCGAATGTCAAAGAATTCTTCAGAAGAATTTACGCGCAAATGGATTGTAAAACTGATAATTAATAATTAGTCATGAGTAAAGAAGGTACTTTAGTGAAAAAGGAATGCTTTTCTATCAGAAATAATAAAGCATATTAATTTAATAGCCTTTTTGTATGTTGCATTACTTCGTAAGTAAGAAATTTGAAAAAAAATAATCAGTTAATTAGCATTCTCCAGTAAATTCTTATTTTGATACCAACAGCCAGATTAGGCAATTCGTGCTGAAGGTCGCAGTGGCTATTAAAGTTACAGCCGTTTGCGTTCAAAGAAATTTGATGCTCTGGTTGACCTTCTGCTGAATTAGAAGTGGTTATGTACAGTAAAATACCGTTTTTTTTAACTCTTTTAAATCTGTTTATGTATGCTTAGTTTTAATGTAAAGAAAATGAAGTAATCAAGTTGGTCTTTCCCAAATCCTTGTTTTTATTATTATTATTATTATTATTATTATGTGTGTGTGTGTATTGTATTTCAATGAAAACATGTAGCACTAAATGTAAGCATAATGTTACATAACGGTTACTTCGACGAAAACGTAAGAAACTTTTAAAATCAATCTGCTAATATAAAGAAAAATATACAAGTATAAAATACACGTAGTAGTAACATTTGATCAAATGGTACTTAAGTATGAGAAACAGAACATTTCACTTTAATATCAAAACTAGAGAGAAATGTTGTGAATTAATTTTTAATGCTTTTATAAATTATTTGCAATTTAATTAAGCTCTTTCACTAATCATTCGTACACAAAACCGAACCCAGAGTTTCCAGTTCAGATCTGAATTGCACGGAAAGAAGTTATCGTGAACTTCTGCAATCTTAATCCCTCGCATGTTGAGGATATGTGAATCTTACAACATACCTTCAACAGTTTTAGTTGAAGAAGAAGAGTTAAAAAGTAAATACTTTATTTTACCTCCTTTTCCGTTCGATAGATAAAGCCTCAGATAAAGTTACTATGCACCTTGATGGGGGAACGCCATTGTGAAGACGTTCCTAAATTTTTAGTTACTATGCTGTGTCAAGAAGGGCAAAAAAATTGTTATCAAAACTACAAAAACGATGAGCGTGATTGTAATATTCGACCTGTTTTCTCCCGTTAAGGCACTCTTGGTGAAACTTAAATAAGGAAACAGTAACTGTGCAGTCTCTCCGTCAGACAAGGATATGAGACTGATGAAGGACTAGTGACTGTTGCAGTCCTGAAAATAGTAAAATATTTTAAACAACTTTTTTTTTTAAAAAAAAGATCATTTATGAAGTGGAAGATCAGTGATTATGTTTGCATTTGCAGAATTGAACAGTGTTTTGGATCATCAGTAAGCTGTTGGATCAGTAAGCTGCTGGAAAGTTTCACCTCAAACTAACTTTCCAACACCTTAACCAACAAGACCTTTGTTAGGCATTCCTATAAAGCTCAGTGAATGTTCACGGAGACGTAAGCTTTTCGAAAGTTTCACCTCAAACTGTCTTTTCAATTTTAAAACGAGACCTTTGTTGGGCATTTCTATAAAATTCAATATATGTTTATGAACGTGTTTATCTTAGTTCGGAACCCACTTCTTTTCAGTAAAAATCGAAGCTGTTTAATGAACGTAACTGTTTAAAAAAAAATCTATGCGCAATAAAACAACTTAGCACCCTCCCTTCCCATTCCTAATTTCATAGGTCTTTGTATTTTCTGCGTTACTATACGTTGCAGATTCTCTGAAATACTTTTCACTGTCATTTTGATCAACTGTGCTTAAGCATGATGGCCACCCATCCTGAGATAAGATGAATTTTTTAACAATCGTATAATATATGAGAATCTTTCACCATCATAATCACTATTCGCAGGATTGTGTAAAACAAAGAGGTTTTTAGTTATGAATTACAAATTCTCGAAAAAAAAAAAACACCCACTAGGCTAGAAACACCGATAGCATAAAACTACGTTGCTTAAAAACAAGCAGCTCCACATTAACATATGCCGATTAAAGAACAGAAGGAACTTCTAGTGCGTGATATGATGTGTATATATTGAGCATAAGATACAGAATGTTTTCAACAGTCCTCGCAAATCTTATCCAAGATCTGTATTAGAACATGCAGCGTTGTATCAGTATATGCTTGTTGAGGACAGAAGACTCTTGATGTACTTCTATGTGACTAGGACCAATATTTGATACGAAACATCGCGTAGAATTGTTATAAGGTATTTTCTCCTCCTTTCCGCATGCCTTCGTGGTGTGATTGGAAGTATACTCGATGCTAATTCGAGAGGTTTAGGGTTCGAGTCTCGTCGAAGGCATTGCATATTTTTCTCGTTTTCTACCTCAAAAAAACCTAATAACTTTAGAAATGAGGTCCGAACTAAAAAGAGGGTGGACGATAATTCGTCACCACCAGGATTTGGCGACTGGGTTCCCTAATCTCCAGTCGCCCTTTAAAAGGGGGAACATATAAGATACTTTTCTCCCTTCTTTCTGTATGCCTTCGTGGTATAACTGGAAGCAATACTTGACGCGTGTTCGAGAGGTCTAGGATTCGAATTCCGGCGAGGGTACTGCACATTTTTCGTCTCCTGCTTAAAAAATAAAAAAAAAAAAAAAAAAAAAACACCCCCCAAGTTGCTTAGGTTAGGATAAAATCATATACCATGGGTTAATTTTAAATCAAAGAAATGCGACGTTTTGTGATATCCTAAAGAAGCTGATTTTGCATAAAGACAAAATTTGTTAAATGATTGAGGGTAGTAAAGTAAAGTAATTCGCTAAAATAAATTTTCATTTATTGTCTGCTGAGGGCAGGCATCGCATAGGAAACTGTGTTGGTCTTGGGTGTTCATAATTTGTTAATAAATCAAATTTTGATAAACTATTTAGGATATTTTTATAAATTCTCGACCTCAAAATTGTTTTAATCTCAGACTGCAAAATTTCTCTATTTATCCTGCAATTAATTCTGCGAAGTTTCCTTTTTTTTCCGGTGAAAACGTTATTATCTTTCTTGCAGCGTAATATCATCATTATTGCACGAAACCATGCTCTTCCTGGAATATCAAATAATTCCAAATACCGAAAGAAATCGTTTTCAAAAGATAGCCCATAGAAAAGTTTTATTTATGGATGATTGCGCATGGCCTTGTGCAACAGCTGATTTTTGAAGATGTTTTTGAAACTATAGTAACTGACTAGATATCATCATCAACTCATTCCTTTTACCTAAATTCTGTTAAAAATCCGCGTAACATGCAAAAGATGTGGATTACGATTCTTTTAACTGCTTCTAAAATCTGTACCAAATATTTATTATAATCCATGATTGAAATTTCCTGCCGCAGTATTTCATATCAAATAATGTCTAAAACTTTCTGTATTTTAAATTTACTAGCATTTTTACGTGAAATTCTTGATTTATGAAATTTTAAATAGCGAATTTGTTTTATCAATGCAAAATTTATCTGTATTGTGCATTCCATTTTATTCTGTCAAATGCTATCTGAAATTAAACTTTCCTTTGTAAATGCATTTCAAACAACTGTATGCCGATATAGTATATTAAATCAACAGTTAAATCGGTTACACTTTTTTCGGGAAAGCTTTTTCCAACATTCAGACGAAAAAAGCCCTTTTCTAAAAGCCCACATAAGGCTAAGTAAATAAGATCGCTGAACACTGGTAGCTCGACCTGAGTTCAGATTCCTACGAACGGCTTTGCTGCACTGGGTGTTTGACATGCAACATAAATATGAGTCAGCTTCCTTCAGAAAGTTCTTCTCAAAGGCGTCTCTTTCCTTAGGTAGATAGCTTGCTTTGCCGTAATTCAGTCAAAAAATGGCATCATCATCTTTCCATTACTAAGATACCATCACTGAGCGAGAGAGAAATTTCCGTTTCCAGTTCTGTTAGTGATATTCAGGATAATTATTATATGCTTTCGGTTAACTCCCTCATGGTGTTTGTATGATCAAAACTTTATCATCGACTTTTATTTCCTGATAAGCTATCGAGTTCAAATTCTGAGCACATTATTTTTTGTGGAAGACAATGCAGTGTGGTGCAGTATTATTATATTACTAACATATAAGGCATCATGAGCGATTCGAAGGATGTGAGATTTTGAATGCTAGCCGACATCGCCTTTTCTACCATTCGGCCTAACACTTAGATCCTTCCACGACAGCTATGAGTTATGAAGCTGCATTGATGAAACCTTCGTTCGCTGGTGAGAGGTAATATATCCGTTTCATATCAATCCACCCTATTTTGTAAATAAATCGGAGATTTATAATAAAGTAAAATAAATGGCTACACTTTTAATTAAATCAACCGTGTGAAACGGATTTACCGTCAGTTCGTATAGTGAAAGCGGCTTACACATTACTGAACACTGCCGATATTGTTCCAGGGTCGAAGCTAAACACCAACTGGTTAATTCAGTCGCACGGCAAATTACAGCATCAACGTCGGCTGATCCAGACCCATGGAATGACAAGGAAATCAGGAAAGACCGGCTGGAAGACCGTGATATTAAACCCATAATTGAGTTAATGGAGACCTCAAACAGAAAACCTACCTGGCAGGATATT
Source organism: Stegodyphus mimosarum (assembly GCA_000611955.2). NCBI lineage: Eukaryota > Metazoa > Arthropoda > Arachnida > Araneae > Eresidae > Stegodyphus > Stegodyphus mimosarum. The sequence continues at coordinate 297 of KK113049.1, read as the reverse complement.
TCGAGCTATAGTCCTACGACAAAACAATATTGGGCTCTCTGGGACTCACTCCATATTCGAAACGGCGTCTTGTACAGAAAATTCGAATCGGATGATGGAAAAACATTCCGATGGCAGCTGGTACTCCCAAGATCCCGAATCCCGGACGTCCTTAAAGAACTACATAGCAGCCCTGCAGGACGTAACTTCGGAATAATGAAGACCTTGCAGAGAGTTCGGAGGCGTTTCTACTCTAATAATGCAAAGGATGACGTGCAAAAGTGGTGCCGAATTTGCGATGCCTGTGCAAGTCGGAAA
>KK113048.1:4205-25316 GCA_000611955.2 Stegodyphus mimosarum | reverse complement strand
TTTAGTGACGTCACAAACTGTTGGCCTTCTCGATGGGGTGCGAAAGATCGCCCCTAAACCAAGGCCATCTAGATGGCATTAGCAAGTAAGGGGCATTTCGCCCTTGGTCGTGAGAAGGCGCGTTAGTGAACCAAGTCTGCTTAATTTAATACTGATATTTTTTTTTTCCTATTTCTATTATGCCTTTAAAGTGCTGTGTACCATTATGCCGAGGAAATTATACTAACGGTCCTAAAGTGTCAGTATATAGATTTCCAAAGCAACAAGATGTATTAAATAGATCGCTAAAATCGATACCGCGAGAAAATTATACCATTTCGAAGTATTCTCGGGTAAGTTAAGCCTAACTTGAAATTTAAATTTATTAAGGTATTTGCTTCTGTATTTAAAAGAATGGATAAGTTAATATTAAGGAATTTCATTTCTATACTATACATTATGCATAATATTGTGTAATCACGTATCAGTTAGTATAATTATGTATCGAATTGTGTGGTTAATAATTATGTATCGAATTGTATGCTAAATATTCCCTTACTTTTTAAAAATCTCCAAATTTTTACTTTTTGATTAATTTTATAACTTGGAACTTTTAACTTCATACGTATATGGCAGAAAATGAAATTATTTAACTTAGTATTTAATATATTTTGATCTTAAAAGTTTTTCTAAAGGAACTGTGAAAGCAATAAATATGCTTATGGTTTTTTAAATTGTAATAAAAAGTGCATAGTTTTGTGTAGAATAAGAAATAATTTAGGTTCCTAATGCATGAAAATTCAAATATTATTAAAAGTTATGTCACTGAGAATCCTTTTTTCCCCCCTCCCAACTGGGAGACAAACACATATGTGCTTGCTATTACTTGTTTTGTTAAAATATAAATTGCATAACTAGAAATCCTACTTTTATTACTTTAAAATTAGTAGTTAGGTTTATGTTTACATTTGCGGGGTTTTAGGTCTGTGAATTACATTTTCACGAGAAAGATTTTCAGCGTGTTTCTGAATACTACGATGAAAAAACGGGGAAGAAAATGGAAGTTCCATTAAAACAAGTACGATTGAAAGAAAATGCAGTTCCTTCAATTTTCAGTGCTTGCCCCAAATACTTGTCTACAACAAAATCATCTCGTGAAGAGCCGCTGAAGAAAAAAGAGAGAAGGGAAAATGAGCAACTTGAAGCAGCAATATCTAAGAACATAGCAGAAGAGCAAGTATATGAAAAGAAATACTGTTATAGTAATCTGAGTGAGCTTTCATTGTGTCTAAAAAATGTTAAGATACCTGATGATTTAACAGCTGTGGTTAAAAAAAATAGTATATTTTTTCTGAGGATAAGCACAGAATGTGCTCCTTTTATTTCTACATCAGTCGTTATTCATGATGATCTGCAAGTAAAAGCATTTTAGAGATATTCCATTAACAAAAAATGAGTAACCATGAATTCCCTTTAAAAATTAATAATGTGCATAATCTCTGTTCATTGCTTCAAGAAGTTGCAAAAATGAAAGGTGATAATAACGAAAACAGCTTTAAAAATTTATTATTCGTAACTCAAGGCCTTCTTCGTGAATTAGAAAAAAATGCTCCTGAACATAAAAAGAAAGTAGTTCAGTTTATATTTGAGCAGCTGTCATTACTTCTTTTTCATAAAAATAATAATAGGTATAGTTCTGATCTGTTGGTATTATCAAGTTTGATGTTTTCAATCTCTCCACATTGCTGTAAATTTTTAAGAAATAGTGCATATGTTACTTTGTCACATCCTTCTACATTGAAAAGATTGTGTTCTGAATATAATGTAGATCCCAAAGTGGAGCAAACTTCTGAAAATTTCCTGAATTATGACGTCTAAGGAAAAATTCCGCTTTTTAGAAGAAAACGATAAATATGTCACTTTAATGGTTGACGAAATTCACATTAAGCCATTCTTAGATTTCAAAGGTGGAAATATAATAGGAATGGCACATAATTGTGAAAAAGATGCTAATTCTGCTTGTGTTTTCATGCTGCAGAGTATTAGATCTTCGTATAAAGATGTTATAAGTATTGTTCCTGTAAAATCATTATCAGCGCAATTTTTGCATGGATATATTATGAAAATAATAAAAGGTTTAGAAAATTTAGGTTTTCGTGTAATATGTGTTGCTACAGATAATAATGCTGTAATTTATTTAAAAATTGTGAATTTCATTACGGGAAGGAGGGAGGGATGGAGTGTTAATGCAAGGGACGTCCGGTATCCTATTATGTCATAGCACTTTTCCTGACATAATTAGGCTCTACCACGTACACTCTGGTAGCGAGGATTGGAAACTTCGGCCAACACCTTGCTATTTACTAAAAATAAGATAGAATTGTAATTCAACTTGTGTATATATATGTGTATATAGAATTAGTTTCTTTAATGGAAAGTTTTGTCCTTATAAATCTACCCTGCTAAAATTTAAAAGCTTCTAAAAGTGTTAAGTGACTTAACATATGAATATTATTAGTATGGAGGGAGATTCCAACATTTTCTTACTAATCAAAAGTCAACCAGTACTTTAAAGCATTATTTTAACTGCAAACATACAATATAAGACCATACAAAAATTAATAATACATAATATATTTTGTGCATATGAATATGTTTCGAATGTTATATCCGCGAATGAATTGAAAATATATATTTTCATCTCTCTCTCTCTCTCTGTATACATAATATAGATATATAAAATAAAAAAAATAATATGTATCTACATCATTAGAAAATAGCATCCTGTTAGTAAAGCTTTAAAAATATATATACTTTAAAGCCAAGTAGTAGGTGACCAACGGCGATTGTCGGCCGCCAGTTTGTGACGTCACGATCTCGTAGTTGGGCTTCTGTTTAAGAAGGCGTTGGCAGACCGCTCTGCGACCCCATCCGATGAAGCCTGTTCATCCATATGCTGGAAAAACAGCCAGACCGCCCATATTGATGTTGAAACTCATACTGCAAGCATCACGACCACCAAATCCGATGATAATGCTTAGATTTTTGGTATAAAATCTGAAAAATTGTCCCCAGCTCTGACGAAAGCTACCACTGCTGCTGAGCCTAAGACTAGTAATTTGGATACTTCTATCCCTATTAAAAGTAATTTTGAAGCCTTAGAAGCTCTTTCTGCCTCCGAGTATGCACTGAGGATTGAATCGAGAAACCTCCTCAGGCGGAAATTGAAAATCATTAGTTATGAGATAGTCACCAACCACTTCGGTGAATGAGAAATCAGTAAATCAGAGTAGAGCGCCGCCGATCGTCTGTCCCCGATCGGAGATCTACTACAATGAAGTTCGAAGCATTTTCACCAAACATGTTGTAAATAGTTATACGAGAATATTAACGACAGACAAGATCACTATAATTTTTGATAGGCTGCAAATCGAGAGCTTCCGCTGGTTATTTTTTTTTTAAAGGACCTTCAATTTAGTACGTTTCGACTGAAAAAGGACTCGCACCTCTTAAGGTTGTCATTAGAGGTTTTCTTTAAATTTAAAGAAAGAGAAATCCTCGTGCACCACAAAGTCATTAGAGGGTTATCAGACGACTCTGATGTTGAAGACATCAAGTGTGTAACGATGGTTTCCCAGTGAATAAAGTCACTCAGTTTTCGAGGAAAATTGCTGATTCAGAAGAACCATGAAGACACTGAGAAAAGTCTTTATTTACAAGCAGTTTTGAATATTTTTTATTTATCAACCTTTATTTAAATTAGACGTATAAAATATATAATTTGTTCTAGTTATGGTCTTCTAATTGACATCTCAGATTTTACATATCTGATAGTCATTAAGAAATATGCTATTTGATGAATATATTTTGGAATTTTAGTTGCAAAAGCACAATCATTAAACTGAAGTTATGAAATTGTGAGTATTACATTTAAATGCTGTTTAGAGTGAAATTTACCAACAGCTAAAAGATGTTTTATATTTCTCTTTTATGAAAAGTGCATGAGTTTGTTTCCACTAAAATTACTGCTGCTCTTAAAACTGTGATCTACTGAACATATTAGTGCAGTGTTTTTCAACCTGATTTACTCCTAGAACCAATAAAATGTTTCAGTGTTTTATTGCGGACCAGTAAGGTTAGTAATTTTGACTATTGGCATAATCTTTACATGTACAAAATTGCAGAATCTGAATTTTGAAGGATTTGCGAAGTGTTTATAGACTAATAATAAACACTGCCTTAGTGCACATAATAGTGGTGCAACAAAAATGATTTATATTAATTGCCGGATTGTCAATATGAAGCTATCAGTTTACTGATAAAAAATGTAGGTTATTTTAAATTTTGCAATTTAGATTGAATCTTTGATTTAAAAAAAAAAGAAAAATATTTAGATGATGACTGTGGTGTTTAACATATTTTATATGATCTTCTATGTTACATTTTTCATTCTATATGTAGTTTTTACATCTAGATTGAAGTATGAACTGCTTGTATAAAAACCAGGCTTGATATTTATCTTAATTAAGATGTGGTTAACATAAAAGCAGTGTTATGAGATAACCTGCAAATTACTTCTTATAAAGAGGCTTTTTGGTGAATTTAGTTCTTGTTATAGCTGCATATTTTATGCATTTATAATGGTGTTGCTGCACCATATTGGTCATATGTGCTGCAGAGTTAAGACTAATGGGTTTGAAGAGAAAGAAATGAAAGTTTGTTTTATCCCCTTTAAGAAACTGTTAAGAATGCCTGACTAATTAAAACCTTAAAGGAAATGATTCCCTTTCCATCTTTGATAGTATACACACACACACATATATATATATATATATTTCAGAAGATACTAAGAAAAAAAAACATAGATATGTTTAGCTGTTGATGAATACCTTTATGGGGTTTCTGTGGCTGCTTGCACACAGTAGCTAAAGCTTCCCACATTGAAGTATCATCCTTCTACAATGCTTTTGTGAAAGATGTGGCTTGGAGATGCTAAGAAAGTTTAATTGCTGAGGGGATTTTACGAGGAACCATATCTCAATGTGATGATTACACTTATTTTGCAAACTGACAATTCATCTATTGTGCTAATCTCTGTTGTCACTCAGTGCCAGCAACCATTAAAAGTTTAAATTAAATTGATTTTTGCTTGAACTTGAATAGAAGAATTACTAATAGTAAATCTCTTTCGTTATATTCTAGTGATATTAATAAAAATTTCAAAATTTTGAGTTCATCAGCCGTTCAGAGGGCGCTGCTCAGCATACGCATGCGCTACGGATTTGCAATTCTAATCATTTGCATATCATGCGCTACTTTGCATTTCCTGAAAATTTCAGCTCACTCGCGTAAGTCCTTCATGGTGTTGCAATTTTCACAAACGTGAGTGTATTTTGGAATTTTAGTTGCAAAAGTACAATCATTAAACTGAAGTTATGAAATTGTGTTACATTTAAATGCTGTTTAGAGTGAAATTTACCAACAGCTAAAAGATGTTTTATATTTCTCTTTTATGAAAAGTGCTTGAGTTTGTTTCCACTAAAATTACTGCTGCTCTTAAAACTGTGATCTATTGAACATCTTAGTGCTGTGTTTTTCAACCCGATTTACTCCTAGAACCAATAAAATGTTTCAGTGTTTTATTGCGGACCAGTAAGGTTAGTAATTTTGACTATTGGCATAATCTTTACATGTACAAAATTGCAGAATCTGAATTTTGAAGGATTTGCGAATAGTGTTTATAGACTAATAATAAACACTGCCTCAGTGCACATAATAGTGGTGGAACAAAAATGATTTATATTAATTGCCGGATTGTCAATATGAAGCTATCAGTTTACTGATAAAAAATGTAGGTTATATTAAATTTTGCGATTTAGATTGAATCTTTGATTTAAAAAAAAAAGAAAAGAAATATTTAGATGATGACTGTGGTGTTTAACATATTTTATATGATCTTCTATGTTACATTTTTCATTCTATATGTAGTTTTTACATCTAGATTGAAGTATGAACTGCTTGTATAAAAACCAGGCTTGATATTTATCTTAATTAAGATGTGGTTAACATAAAAGCAGTGTTATGAGATAACCTGCAAATTACTTCTTATAAAGAGGCTTTTTGGTGAATTTAGTTCTTGTTATAGCTGCATATTTTATGCATTTATAATGGTGTTGCTGCACCATATTGGTCATATGTGCTGCAGAGTTAAGACGAATGGGTTTGAAGAGAAAGAAATAAAAGTTTGTTTTATCCCCTTTAAGAAACTGTTAAGAATGTCTGACTAATTAAAACCTTAAAGGAAATGATTCCCTTTCCATCTTTGATAGTATACACACACACACACACATATATATATATTTCAGAAGATACTAAGAAAAAAAACATAGATATGTTTAGCTATTGGCTGTCAATGAATACCTTTATGGGGTTTCTGCGGCTGCTTGCACACAGTAGCTAAAGCTTCCAACATTAAAGTATCATCCTTCTACAATGCTTTTGTGAAAGATGTGGCTTGGAGTTACTAAGAAAGTTTAATTGCTGAGGAGGTTTTACGAGGAACCATATCTCAATGTGATGATTACTTATTTTGCAAACTAACAATTCATCTATTGTGCTAATCTCTGTTGTCACTCAGTGCCAGCAACCATTAAAAGTTTAAATTAAATTGATTTTTGCTTGAACTTGAATAGAAGAATTACTAATAGTAAATCTATTTCGTTATATTCTATTGATATTAATAAAAATTTCAAAATTTTGAGTAAATTATGCTTTTATCTCAGAAATACATGTAATATATATGTTACTGTGAAAGACCGAAATTGGAGAATGTCGACTTTCACCAAATACGGCGGTGAAAGATCGAATATAACATTGCATTCTTGTACATTCGGACCCTCACCGGTGTATGTCAACAATGACAGATATGATTTGGTGTAGGTCGAAAAGAGAGGAGTATACAAAGAGGCGACTGGCTGTTTCCCATAAATGCAGTTGTAAAAAAGCAAGGTCCTCTTGTGCAATTCACAGTATCATCTTAATAGTTTAAGTTGTTGCAATAAATAAGATTTGAATCACATAATTTGGTAAGTTTTTTATTACTATTATTTTATTTTTCTCATTTAGAACGTACTGTATAATCAAGTAAGTTTTTAACTTATATTATTTTCCTTTCTCATTTTGAATGTACTGTGTGTTTTAAGTTCTTATGTTATTAAAATCTTATTTTAAATCTCAAGTGCGTTTTTTCGCGACTGAATTACGGAGAAGAAAATATAATATTATTATATATTCAACATTCATCGTTAGTACATGGTGAATGGTTACCGGTGTAAGTCAGAAATAAGAGTATTTGGAAAATATTTCGGACATACACCAAGCGACTATGTGAATGTTGACATTCACCGGTGAAAGTCGACATTCTCCAGATTTCGGTGTTTCACCGTAACATATATATAGATAAAGAGAGAGTATGAAATAATCTGTTGCACTTGTTCTTTATTTTAGATTCATCAGGTAAATTATGGAGACCTTCTGACAGATCTGTTGTCTGCAGTAGGCATTTTCATGAGACTTCGTATAAAGATGGATGCAAACGAAGAATCTTTAAAAAAGGCTCTTTACCAACAATCTATGAAGATTACCCTAAATATATGCAACCAAACTTACAATTAAAAGGCAAGTTAAAAAGTTCAAAGTTTTAGACGAGAAAGTGGCAAAGGATAGTAACAAAGATGACAGTTCATATTCTATGGATGCCGCTATAAGTCCTCTGGAAATGCTAGGCGAGGTTTGCAGTACAAGATATGAAATTCAGTCAGAAAGTGCTTTATTATCTGAATAAGATATGCAGAGTAATTTTCATAAATGCAAAAATTCCACCTCATTGCAAACAAAACTAGTTTCACGCAAGCTTTGTATTTTGCCTAAAAAAGTTAGAGCACTGCAGAAATCATTGCGTGCATGTAAATTAAAAGTTAAGTCTCTTAAGCAAGAAAACGAAGTAATGAAAAAACTGGTTCAGAAATATGAAAATAATTTTAAAACATACAACATACATAAAATAAAACATGATGCTGAGAGTAATAACTTAAAAGCAATTTTTTTATTAGAGCAATTGTAGACTTTTGGGAACAAAAGAAAAACTTGGAATGATATTGTATCAAGATATTGTGTGATTTGGCACAGCCAGTCTCCTAGAGGTTATCGGCTAGTACGCAAACTTAATTTATTTTTGCTTCCATCACCATCTACTCTAAGGGCATATATTGGATATTCTTGTAAAGATCTTTCTTTAACAAGTTTAATACAACAACGTTTGTTTCAAGAGAGCAAAAGATTAAATCCTCTACAAAAATTCGGGTTACTAATTTTAGACGAAATGTCAATCAAGCCATCCTTAGAGTATGTTAGATCCGTTGATAAGTTTGTTGGGACTGTTGATATGGGAGGTTTTGAAAAAGAGTTAGGTATACAAGATAAACTTGCAAACCGTTTGTTGTTTTTGTAGCTTTATTTAAACATTATCGGTTACCAGTAAGTTGTTTTTTTACTAAAGCATTAAAAGGTGCTGAATTATATGAAATTACATTAAATCTTATCAAAGAGCTGGAAGATTTAGATTTCAAAGTTATTCGCTTGGTAGCTGACAACAGCAAAATTAATGTATTAATGTTCAACATGTTATCTAATGGTGTTGCAAAACCTCAAATAACTCATCCTGTCAATTCAGAAAGGCCATTGTTTTTGAGTTATGATTATTGTCATGTAATAAAAAATATTCGGTCTTTATTTTTGGCTAGACAATTCAAAATTTGTGGAAATTTTATCTCTGCTAAATATGTCAGAAACCTTTACGAATTTCAGAAAAAAGATATTATTAAACTTGTTAGAAATCTATCTCGAAAACATGTTTATCCAAGTAATTTTGAAAAAATGAATGTTCGTCGTGCAGCTCAGCTTTTTTCAACAGAAATGACAGCTGGACTTCCGTGTTTTACAAAAATATGGCCCGCAGTTTGGTATCGAAGGGTTTTCAAATGCTTTGTCCACTATTGAATTTATGGAGAGAATGTATAAATGGTTTACTCTTCTTTATAATATTCAAAATGTACAGTATTATATCATTTCAAAGAGAGAAGATTGTAAACCATATTTTTCCATTTCTGATGACCGCGTGAATTGGCTGGAAACTGTATTTTTACCTTTTTTAGAGGACGGGAAAATGTCTTGTTCAGCAACAATAGAATTTTTAAGTGTGGAAACTTACAATGCCTTATATATAACTACTTCATCAACTGTAAAATGTGTTAAGTACTTACTTTAGAATGGTTTTCAGTATGCATTAACAAGAAAATTTTCAAGTGATCCTATTGAGTTATTTTTCAGTAGCCTGAGACAAATAAGTGGATCGAATGACCAATATTCTGTGTGGTCAATGATATTGAAATAATTGGTATTCAGTAATAATAGTCTCAAAATTTCATATATGATTGTTATGTGTGTATAATGTGCTTATAGATTTGAACTAACTGCTCTATGTTTTGGGATTGTACTTATCCTGTCAGATTTAAAATACATGTCTGTACAATGCTTATAGTATTCTCTTTAAATGAAATTAATTGTATTATTGTACTTATTTAAACGAAATTATTGTAATAACATTGATTTTAAAATTGCTTGTATATATGACACTATTTTCTAACCTATAAGTGCATTTCACTCTGATTTATCAGGAATGGGAGTAGTATACATGGATTTATATCAATATATATATGTGTGTGTGTGTGTTTAATAGTAATAATATTGCTTTATGAAATTCATTAATTTTATTTCATGTATTCACTATTCTTGATACTGAACTACATCAGTATCTTATTACTAGCCATAAGATTTATATATGTTATTCTAATTAACATTGCCTGTGAGTAAAAATGTCTAGCTGCTGTATCTTTACGGGATATACTTAATCAGCTTGGTTTTTTTTTTGCCTAACTTTAAATGCATAGCTCTCTAAAACTGTGTATGTATCTCATTTTACTTAGTATTGTGGGTATGTGTGATGGATATGGTATTTATATTTAGTCATGCAAGTTTTTAAGTTTTCCACTTGATGTGCCAGAACTAAATGTTTATCTTAAGTGTATATTATAATTATGAGAGTTATTATATTACTTTGTTGTTGTGTTGAAATATATTTTATGTGTCTTTGTCTCTTTTCTTTATAACAAACTGACGAAAGCATAATGTTTGATTTAGTGAACAGTTTTATCAACAATATCATTAGAATAATTCAAGATTTTCCATCATTAAAAATGTAAACTGCTGAAATACAATTAATTTAATTTCTAAATTTTTAATATTAATCCAAATCAAATCCAAAATACAGTAGTGATTGGAAGACAAACATATTAGATAATTAAAACTAGGTAAAAGAGCAACTAGAATTTTATTCAAAATATGTGCCAAACTAAGATTGCCTTTTTTGCTTACCAATTTTAGCCTTTATTTTGCATATTTGTAATGTTGTATTTAATGCTCAGAGCTGCAAATATGGAATAATTTAAACTTTTATTGCTTAAGATTTCCTAGACACAGTTAATTTGATAATAAATTTTAAAAAGAAAACTTAAGTTCCTAAAATTAAATCTCTTTTAGTAATGCTTTATCTCTTATGTATTAGAAACAGATATACAGTTTTAGATCATGATGCATTAATAGGTTAATTACATATGTAATAGATGCTAGAAAATTTTTAGGCACAGGACAACTGATAGAAATATGTTATATGTTCTGAAGCTATTCGCTAATTTCTTACTAAATAATTGAAAAATAAAACATATGCTCTAAATCAACTTTAAATTACATTAAATAGCTGTAATAACTACAATTCAGAATAGCGTATATTTTTTAGATGCAAGCATGGAGTAATACAGGGTTCGTACGCATTTCTACACACATAAATTAAGAACTTTTAAGGACCATAAATGAAAAAAATTAAGGACCTATGAGCAACTTCACGTTTGTAATACCATCCTAAAAATAAAATAGATCTGTAAGTAGGAAGCATTATTATTAAACATAATTTAATGAACATAATTATTAATAAGTTTGAGAATAAAATAAACTTTATGAAATTTATCAATAGCATTAAATATTTTGCACTTGTAATAGTTGGACGTATTTGAAAGAAGATAAGTGAGATTATATTTACATTTTACTAACAGCTTTATTTTGATTATTTTTATGTCTCACTTTGTCGCATACTTGCTCACTCTAGAGGTTTAGTAAATAACAGGTGTATTTTATGTCAAGCGGTATAGGTTAAAGTGAGAAGTAAAATCATAATCAGCATGATTCATAACAAAAGACTGTCTTTTGCCACTGCTGCTGCTTGCCTAGAGAGAGACTTGCTGATCAGAACAAACCTGAAAGTCTTGATGTAGGTGGCAAGTTAGCTGCACTCTGTCTGACGCAGTTAGTGTCGTAGCTTCATGTAGAGTTCCAAGAGTTGTAACACGGTTAATGTACTTTAATGTTCCACTAAGCCACCAAAGCAGCAGCGGTGATAAGCTGTTTTGTATTATTTTAAGTCTCATTAGATGCAAAGAATAAGTTTTAGATGAAATTTTACATTTTTCAGTTTTACCTTCTGACCACGGTATGAATTAATGAAAGGCAATAATTCGCTTTAATTTTTAAGAGTAAGCAGCTAGTTATAAATAATTAAATTAGGTAGTTAGATAACTTTAGTCATTACGGATTTATATGGCCACTATTAAATTTGATTTATTTTTTAATAATATTTGCTAAAAGGCCTTATTAAAATGACAATTCTTAAACGATATTAGGATAATTACACATTAAAAGCTAGCAACAACACTCAACAAAATATTTATGCGTCTTTTTAATTTGAAACCTTCCCAGACATTTTGGCTAATTTATATAGATTTCCTTCTCTTGAAGCATATTTTGTAACAATTAGACATTTGTCTCCGCACCCAAACCAATGTTCTCACCGGTTTCTGCGTGCTTTACCTTTTAACCTCTCTACAATGTACCTATGAGGGTTACTTGATCTGGTAAACTTAAATAATTCTATCCCTCCCCCCACAGATTGGAAGCAAATTATCGCTATGTCTGAAAGTAACTCACACAAAGATTTGGCATATTGAAAAATTACTGAGAACATAAATGCATGTTCTTAACTAAGAAAAGCAATTACAGCTCGTATGATGTAATTATACAAGAAGAGTTAAATTCAAACTAAACATGTGGATTAGAGATCAAAGACTATACAACTTAATTTTAACTTAAACTGGCTCAGTAACTTTATCGTCATAACAAATTCAAATGTCGGCAGCGATAATGCAAAGACGAATAATTGCAAATTATCAGAGCTGGCAGGAACTAATGCGGAGGTCAGACACACACCCTTTCTTACACGCACTCCAAAAATCTAAGTTAAAAGATTTCTAAGTGATTTGCATTCTGGCGAGGAAACACAAATGAGAAGTTACAGTAAAGGCTGAAATTATAAACAACTGGGTAATTACATATTACTATACATATCTTTGAAGAATAATTTCTTTCTCTTTATGCACTCAGATTCTTCCTTCAACACGTTTCCTTTTTTGGATTTCATTAAAGATTTTTGTTATTCTAAAAAAACTAAATGAGAAAAAGCTGCTAATTGTATTGTAGCATTCATTATTTTAACTAACCAAGTTATTTTGAGTTTTAACTTTCCTATCGATATCTCAAAGTTTCAGTTGCTGCCCGAATTTAACGCGAGCGAGATATTTATGCAAATCGCATATATCTGTTAGCAGTTTAAAAGGCAGGAGTTCACGAGGAGAAGAGACAGTCTTGGATTTATCGCCGTAAGGCTGTGCGCGCAAGGATTTCCTCTGTCTAGTGAAAGTTCGCCTTCATAGGAAATTGCAATTACTTAGTTCTGCTCGTGAAATTCGCATTATTGCATTTCACTGAGAGTTAGGCTTCCCTCGCCGTCCTACTTAAGGTTAAACTTACGTATTTGAATTGTAAACACACTTTATTTCATATTATTTTAGTTCAGCCCAAGTAGTGGCTTACTCTCAAGTCGGAGAGTTGTAATTATTTGAATTAAAGGGTCCTTTAAACCCTCCTTCTGACTTTGTAGTTCTTCAACACTAAAGGACATAGCCTAGATTTGCTCACTGTCCTCCACGTAGGGTTTCACAGCGTATGTTTAGCAAGAAGATTAAGAGATTACACTTAAACCTTACAGTATTTCTTTAGTAATATGAACATTCAGAAAAAATATTAAATATACAGAGTGTTCATAAAGTCCCGGATCCATTTTGATGTTTAATAACTAATAAAATAATAAAGATTAAAATTAATAACAAATGGTTAGACTCAAAAAGTTTCATGATCCTTGTCAATGAACTTCCACGTGTGCCCCCTTCGTCGCACGGATAATGTCAAGTCAATATTCAGTTTCACGCCAGGTACCGGCAAGCATGTCGGCATCCACGGAGGCTTCTGCGGTTGTAACTCTGGCTTTTAGGACATCAATGTTCCACACTCTCCTCCTGTAAACGTTATCCTTTACAAATATCCCCAAAGGAAAAAGACCAGCGGCGTTATATCAGGTGATCTGGGTGGCCAAGGAATAGGACCTCCTCGCCCAATCCATCTTAATGTAAAATGGTCATTCAAAGAACTACAAACGATGGTACCCCAATGAGGTGGTGCACCATCTTGTTGCAAAAAGACATGTGACTGAAGCTCTTCTAATTGTGAAAATACGAACCCATTGACTCGGTTGTGCATTAGTCCACATCACACATTAATCTTTGGAGAATCCCTTTGTGCCTCACGGTATTCATGGAGGTTTTCAGATCCCCATATGCGCACATTATGGTGATTAACAATGCCGGAGTCGGGGAACAAAAAAAGTAAAAGAGAGAAAAATGCAATTAATTAATAAGCAGACGATATTTAGAAAAGTACAGATATTTAGACTGGAAAATGAAATTATCTGAAATTAACCACACGCGTAGACGATATTTTACAAAAGTAAAGATAATCAAACCTGAAAAGGAAAATATATAAGTTATTCCATCAATAAATGTTATAAGTTTGTTTATATCTTCATTATTTTATGAGTTATTAAACATCAAAATGGGTCCGTGACTTTATAAACACCCTGTACATGGTAAGGGACAGCTTACAGAGCTGGCAGATTTACACTGAGCAGCAAAACTTTTAGATAAAAAAACTTCCAAGTTCTAGAAATAGCAAAACTTTTAGAATTTAGAGCAGGTACTAGAAACAGAATTTAGTATCCACAGAGATTGCATCAGGTGGGAAAATACCTAGTAACAGTCCTGTGTATGATGCATTAAGACATATTAGATGAATCTTTTAAATTGTCAGTTTTCAATTTCTTTATTAATAAAAAATTCTCTTCTATAATGACTGTCCATGTGATAAGATCAGAAGCGTTTTTGATATTTTCTATGCTTGTGTCTAGTGAAAAGTAGTGAAAATAAAGGAAAGATAAACATGTTAAGAAAAAGACTATCAGAAGTAAAACGTTCAAATTTTATGTTTGCATTGTTCTTGCAGATGTTCTCCAAAAAGTAAGAAATTCATCCCAAACTTCCTGTAAAATACATATATTGCGTGTTAATATCATGGAGACAATTTTCATTTTATCACATTTTTCTGCAGTCGTGAGTCTTGCCTTCAAATCCTTCTAAACTTTCCAAGCTGCAATGTCTAAAATCCTAAAGAAACATTACTCTTACCAATTCTGTAGCAGATAAAAACCAGAAATATTTTGGAAAAAAAATCAGAGGGGGCGGGAGTAATTAATAAAATTAATTATAGAAAAAACTAATGCATAGCCTGAGAATTCTGAATATTCTGATAATTACATGGGACAGACTCTTACCATGAAAAAATTACAAAGACGACATTTTTAATTACTTACACAGCCTAGTTTGCTTTTGCTAAGAACTGTTTCGCAAAGTGTGCTTTAAGCACTGTACCTTGTTTATTTTTCAGATTCAAATATTATATAATCCGGGATCTCCTAATTTTGGGGGATAATGCGAAGCCGGCCTAAAATCCTTTTAAGTATCATTTAAAACGCACAGCAGGCAATTCTCATTTTACTTTGGAAGAATTCATTACAGTATTAGCGGAAATTGAAGGCGTTTTAAACTCCAGACCATTGACTGCATTGTCAGCTGATGTATTTTTGTATTGACTCTGAAACCTTAATCCCAGGCCATTTTTCTTATTGGGAAACCCATCACAGAACCCCCACTTACACATATCAATGAAAATAGGCTTAGCAAGTGGAAGTTTACCAAATTCTCTCAAAAGATCTGGAAACTTTGGAAACAGGATTTCTTAAATAATCTGCAACAGCGCCATAAATGGCAGTTGAGTAAGAACAACATAAGTTTTGACTTTGTAAAAGAAGAAACCCAAATGGTTAAGAGGAATGTTCTGTGGAGTAGAAGAAATGTTCTGTGGAAGTGATGGAAGAGAAAGAATTTTCCCAAGGCAACATACTTAAAAGATTTATACGAAACATTTGTGTGTTACCTGTGTATTAAGTTATCCCAAAGTGGGATAACTTGAAATTTCATACTTTCTTTCTCAATAAAAACATTTTTCTTAAATAGAAAGGTACAATTTCTGACTTTAACGGATTAATTGTTTTTAAATTTTGCATATAACAACACAGAATTCGTTACTGATAGATTTCTGCTCATTGTAAACATTGCAAAGTGCAGCAGAATAGTAGCGCCATCTTGCGGTCAGTAGGAGTTTCACCGAGGCTACCGAAAATACAAAAGAATCTTTTCACACTGGCAGGCCTTGAGTTTAGTTGGCCATGGTCAAGCATTACTAAAATCTAGCGGTTCTAAATGATAATAATTTACTGAAGGTAATCTTTAACCGGGAAAAAATGTATAAATTCACGATCAGCTGTAATTTCAGATATTATCCAAATTTATTCAGAAAGCAGATGAAACTTCTCTACGGATAACTGCACCAAGTTTGATTTTATAAACTATCTCTCTTACCAAGATAAGAAAGAAAATTTTTTTTGTAAGGACTATGGATATATTGTACAGGAAAAATTTTGTGCTGTTATGTCTTAGATGATATAATGTATCAGTCATTGAAAATATTAATTGTCTTAGTCAAAAATCATTCATAATAAAAGTTTAAAAAAATCTCGGAATTTAACGGTCATCCAAAAGAGTATGCTCTCAAAGAGCTCGCAAACTTCGAGTCCCTTGTATCACTCACTGCTACTAACCCTCTCCCCCTTTTTTTTGTCTTTATAATTTTATTATGAAGCATCATTTTCTTCCCTCTTGCCTCAATTCAAAAGCAGAGTTAAGTGTACACACTTTTCTATTTTTTTCAGTCTTTTCTCATTCCAACATATCAGCTTTCTTACCAAGATGGCCTCACAAAAAAAAATTTTTTTTTTGTCTTTTATTATTAACGTTTTCTTCGTTTACTTGATGTATTAAATATTATATTCTTTTAGCTTTCGCTGCATAAAATTTGATTCAACGGGAAAATCACAAAATATTTAAAAACAGCTTATTTTTAGAATTACCAAGAGACAGTCTAACGCTGGACATAAAAGCTGTTGTTTTTCTGTACACTGTTGCTAATGCTCTCTTTGAAATTGTTGAGTTTGTTAAACAAAAATTCGTTAAAGTTTTACAAAATATGGAATACATAGTAAAAAAAAAAAAAAATTCGAAATTATATTGTAAATTCGGGCTTTTAGGTTGCGGGTTTTAACTCTTTAATCCTTAGTTCTAACTCCGAACCCCACGAACACTTTACAAACGAATAATCGCTTAAGTGTGTGAACAGAATACGTGAGACTTAAGGAGGGTTTAAAACCCTTTACTACTCAGTATATTTACAATTCAGTTCCGACTTGGAACTTTACATAAAGCCGCCACTCGGGCTTGAAATTAAAATTAATAATTTGAACTAAACTAGCTTAACTAAAGCTCTTAATGAATATAGCCGAAGCTATCAGAATCTAACTAGTTGGCCCCTAAGTATTAATTAAATCGGCGAAGCCTAGATATGGCCGAGCGTAGTAATAGCTAAGAGAGATGTGGCCAGAAGGCAAACGTGCGCTAGTCAGGAAATCAGACTCTCTCTGTTGAAGTCGGTTAAGTCACGACTTAAATAGTACTCATTCTCATTTGCATTCTCTGCGTTTCTGAATTCACATTCTGGCAGGAAATTGTAAGCTGAAATTAGAATAAGATAGGAAAGAAACAAAACTTAAAATGACTGTTAATTAACATAAAGGAAACCTTACAAGGTGTCCATGTACGGGTGGAGGACTACGCTATTCAAAATTTGATGGCTCAAGGTACCGCCATTTTATTTTCCAGTGCGAGAAATTTCATACATACCTGCAGATTCTTATATCTAATACAGGACGACAATATTTAGTGGCAACAATTTGAAAAGTGATAGGTCGTTTATGATAATTCAACACAATATGTCGTTTCAAGACCACGTTGGGACCAACGAACAATAAATTAAGGGAATTAAACCTCAAAAAAACTTAAAAATCAATATCCAAATGATCTTTGATGTACGAATTAATTCGTAATTAACTTCTCTCATCAAAGAGGGGCTTTCAAATCTTTTGCGCTGTGTATTATATCTAAATCGACTTTAATATTTACACACACAAAGGCAATCTGCAAAAGGGAAAGAAAGCTGTCGTGGAGGATTTTCTAAGCAAAACTGGATGATGTTTTTAAAATAATTTTAGAAGTCTTAAACACAAAGCACGAAATCGACCAATAATCAGGAATTCAGTCAACAGGCCAAAAGTCCGAATCCTAAAGTGCAACATCTGAAACTTTCAACCGTAAACAAACGGCGGACACATTAAACCTACAGTTTAAGCAAACAAAATTTTTAAACGTAGAGCAGAATAAATGGTGTCAAAATATGTGAAAATATACATTAAAGCAGTCTCACTTTAAAACTCAAACATTTAAAAACTTCACTTCTGGGTGCATGCAAATGAAATTACATCAGAATAAATGGTGTCAAAATATGTGAAAATATACATTAAAGCAGTCTCACTTTAAAACTCAAACATTTAAAAACTTCACTTCTGAGTGCATGCAAATGAAATTACAATACCTTCAAAATTGCAAAAACCTTTAATTGAATATCGGTAAAATGTGTGAAAGTACTGTATTATGACCCTGCAAAGCAAAATATAACCATGTAGTCAGAATGAAAAGTTCATGAACATTTTCAAAACCTCCGCTGGTACGCACATGCAAATAAAACAAACATTCCAAAAAGCACATGAAATTACATATAAATAGCACCATTATATGTGAGGTTACATTATAAAGTTGATGCAGACAATAAGTATTAAAGAAAATCACTTGCAAAATACTGAAAGAGAAATAAAACAATACTTACAATCCTAATAAACCTAATTCATCCAATTCAATTGCATGTAAGCTCCAAGCAAAATGTCGACAGGCCACGTCACTCGGCCTGTGCAAGATCGAAAATTCCCATCGCCGAATAATTCGAAAAGAGGGTGAAAAGCACTAAAATAACGATAATTTCCAACACCGCAGTACAAATAGACTAGGAATCAATCCTTGGAGCACTGAATGTAGAATAAACACCAAAATATAAATATAATTTACAAAGCTTAAACACAATCCAAATTCGGGACCAACGTCCCTTTTGGGATAATAACTCAAAGTAGAAATTTAGATTAAAGACAAATATATTTGTATAATCTAAAATAGAGTGCAGCGAATTTCCTGCACAGTTTCATTGTTTTCATAATTTTTTTTCTTTTTTTTTTACGAAGTTACTATGAACACCTATGCATCCAGATTTTAGCCTTCTGGTCACCTCAGAAAAGACTTACTAATCGCGATTGTCGATCTGTATGACAGGTTTCTTACAGTGTGTACTGAATTACATTTGTGGTATATCAATTTATGGAAGATTTGTTGTGTCCCTTAAAGAGTTTTTCCTTCTCCCTCCGTGATTTACACAGAATTTTGCTTCTGTCTGCAATTGAGCATGTTCTTAGTCTTTATTACTTCCTACTATTACTGCTTCAGAGTATTTTTAAGACATTTTGACTATTAGGTTTTGGGATTACATTAAAATTATTGCTATTATTTCTTCTATTACGTAAACACTCTGATTTTATTCTTACTTCATTTTAGTGCTTGTTTATTTTTGCATATGCCATCCGTTATTAACGCATAAAAACTTCTTTTCCATTCTTAAAAATGACACATAAACTAAGTCTGGTTACAATTTTATACCAACCAAGGTATAATTCATTACTTACAATTTAATTTCTTTTGTTTCATTTCATATTTTAGTTATGCTGTTATATTAATAAAATTACGAATTGACCGCAAAAGAAAATAACAAATAATATAAAAAAAGGGGAGTACGAATTAACTTATAATCAATTTTCTGAAATACTTTAAAACAGTGTTTCTCAATCTATGGTCCGTGAACCTCAAGCGGCCCTTAAATCCTGCCTTTCAAGTCCTTCTTAAATTTTCAAAAAAGACAGAATATAAAATTCAGTTTAACTGCATGTATTAATTACACTACAGCTGAAAATATCAGAGTTTGGAAATTACATATGATAGCAGTCTCACATTTTTCCCCAATTCCGAAATTTTATGAGATTTATTGCCCGTTATGACATTTATGGGCTTTCCGCTCTTAACAACGAAAGAAGGATTTAAAGAACTATGATTGCGGTGCTTCTCGCTATCATTTCGCTGCAGATCTGATGCCGCTTGGCTCGTTACCAGTAGGAACGGATTTGGATTTTATTGAATTATGGTGAAGCACACTAAGAATATCTAGGTGAGGGAAAAGATGCTTTTGTGAAGGACTTATTAAGGCAAACTGTTTCGTATCCGCCTTACACATGACGAAAGGGTTTAAGTTTTTTTTTACCTGAACTCGCAGTCTACTAGTCTGCTGTAGCACTTGCTTCTGCTAACCCACTTCTTTTTATCATTTTAACTTTATTAAGCATCATTTTCACGCACTTATCCCAAACGCAGTTCAATAACAAAATTGCTAAAATTTTAAAAGCTGAAAATGTTCGGTATTCCCGACGCAGTGTTAACTGTTATAAGTGTTGGCATCATCTTTATATATTTTTCAGTCTTTTCTCATTTCATCTTATCAGATATCACTTTTCTTGGCTTGCAAAATTCTTTTTCTGTGTCTACTTTTTTTCTAATGCAAGATATACATTCATTCATTCGTTCATAAAAATAGAAACTAACAACAGTTGAATTATTACATAATAAATATTGCTTAATGATTTCAGAATCTGTCAGTTCGTATGAAAATATTCATCCAGTTCATTCTGCTTATTTCATTAAACACCATGCAGGAAGGCAACCCTGTTATTAAGAAATCATCTAATGTATTTTTAGATGAAAATACCGTCAACAACATCCTAACTAATTTTTAATTGTGTTTCAAAATTTCATCCTTTATGTTTTGCACACATTTTTAATATGAGTGTAATCCTTCAAGAATTTAAAACAGAAAACTGCGAATCTGATGTATACATAAACTGTCAACTTTGAATTAAACACGACTAGGGCCTGTTTTTCCCAGAGGACGCTAGACACATGCCCCAGGCCTCCAGTCTGAAGGAGGCATCCATATTATATATTAAATACATCAAATTTCCTGTACTTCCCCCCCCCAGTTCTAGATTTTTGAAATAAAATTACAAGCAGAAGACATCAGAATAAATGATTCCTTCCCATCTTGAAGAACCTGAACTTGTACTTCTGTATTTTATTCAAAAAAATTATATATACATATACACTCACGTTTGTGAAAATTGCAACACCATGAAGGACTTACGCGAGTGAGCTGAAATTTTCAGGAAATGCAAAGTAGCGCATGATATGCAAATGATTAGAATTGCAAATCCGTAGCGCATGCGTATGCTGAGCAGCGCCCTCTGAACGGCTGATGGATCCGAATAAATTGACGGCTGTAGCGAGGCGTGTATGGTTATCGGTGGTT
>KK113046.1:68612-94403 GCA_000611955.2 Stegodyphus mimosarum | reverse complement strand
TTGCAACCAAAGTAGGAGGTGCACATCTACATGTTATAGCAGTCCTATATACAAAATTTTAACTTTCTGAAGCTACTTGTTTTGAGTTATTTGAGATACATACATACATATGTGCGTACGCACAGACGCTATGAAAAAAAACTCTTCAGAATCCATTTTAAATCAGTTTTATAATTATTTGGGGGAAAAGGGTTCTTTATTCTGTTCTTACGCACAGATGTCACTCAAAAACATCGTTAAATTACATTCGATAGCGGTCAACATAGATATTTTCGTTGAAATATGGTATTCGAAATTTTTCGCGATTACAATACTTCCTGTTTACTTCGTACATGGAAGTAAAAATAAATCATAAAAATGAGCATATAAATTATAAAAAATGGGCGAATTTTATTTGGAATGAACCTAAATTTCAGAACGTGAAAACAAAAATAAGTTTAATAAAAAAGAGATATTAATAAATATATACTAAATTCAATTAACATGGAGGAACTAATATTTTGAGAGCTAGTTTTTTAAAAACCACTCGTGCGATTTTTACAAAACTTGGCAGTTTGGCATAATTTTAGTCTTAATATCGAAATATGGAAAAAACATTGGCATGCTATTTCAGAAAAAGTCCGATTTCGAATCAAAATACCTATATTAGAACAATGCTATATATGAATCTAATATACAGGGTGTTTATAAAGCCCCGGATCCATTTTGATGTTTAATAACTCATAAAATAATAAAAATAGATTAAAATTAATAACATAAATGGTTAGATAGACTCAAAAAGTTTCATGACCCGTGTCAATGAACTTCCACGTATGCCCCCTTCGTCGCACGGAGAATATCCAGTCGATATTCAATTTCACGCCAGGTACCGGCAAGCATGTCGGTATCCACAGAAGCTATTGCGGTTAATTTAGGTCATCCATGTTCGACACTCTCCTCCTGTAAATATTGTCCTTTACAAATCCCGAAAGGAAAAAGTCCAGCGGCGTTATGTCAGATGATCTGGGTGGCCAAGGAATTGAACCTCCTCGCCCAATCTATCTTCCTGTAAAACGGTCATTCAAAGAACTACGAACGATAGTACCCCAATGAGGTGGTGCACCGTCTTGTTGTAAAAAGACATGTGGCTGAAGCTCTTCTAATTGTAGAAATACGAAGTTTTCCAACATGTATATAGTATACGACTGATGAGACCGTCTTTTCTGTAAAAAAGAAAGGCCCAATGACTCGGTCGTGCATTAGTCCACACCACACATTAACCTTTGGGGAATCCCTTTGTGCCTCTCGGTATTCATCGGGGTTTTCAGATCCCCATATGCATAACATTGCAATAGTTGCCAAAAACAAAAGAGAGAAAAATGCAATTTATAAGAGACGATATTTAGAAAAGTACAGATATTTAGACTGGAAAATGAAATTGTCTGAAATTAACCACACGCGCAGACGATATTTACAAAAGTAAAGATATTCAAACCTGAAAAGTAAAATATATAAGTTATTCCATCAATAAGTGCCATAAGTTTGTTTATATCTTCATTATTTTATGAGTTATTAAACATCAAAATAGGTCCGGGACTTTATAAACACCCTGTATATCCTAAGTCGCGCTTCGAGACATGAAAAACGCAATTTGAATTTCGTGAATCGGCTCAGTAGAACGGGAGATATAAAAACTATCCTTTTTTTTTCTCAGTGTACATCTAATTAATAATAAAGTGTAATATTAAGGTGGCCTTGCCTGACTGGAACAGTAATAGAAACAGTTATTCTACCGCAAGGCTTTGCGGCATCATCCAATTATTGTGAGTCATGGAGTTTAATACAGAGCAACAATTTCCACTTATTCGCCATCGAATGTTAATCATTTGCAGAACTACCTTCACAACAAAGATGATCACAGAAAATTTTCTACCATATTGGTGATATTTCTAATCACACATAAGAGCCCCCATGCAAGTGCATAATTGTTCGTTTATTAAGTTGACAATTAGTCTTTATTTTTATTTATTTTTAGGCTTATTTAGATGAGCAATTAGTCTCAAAATGGTATTTCTTGTCAATAAATACTATTTCCCAGTATTATATTTAAATTCATGGGAAGGCACTTCGACTGTTTCCATCTTCGTACGACTTTAATCAGCCGAGGTATGAATTAAAACCTCTGAAAACAATAATTTTCGCACTCATTTTTCCGAGTGGCAACGATCTTGCTCGTTGGAGATAAAAGTGCTTTACTTTGAAAAGTGACTTTTTAAGTCGCAGAGTTTGTTAATGAAAAATTTGTAAGTGTTACAAAATCTGTATATATAAAGAAGAATGTTTGTGTATTTATTTGTTTCTTCGCATTATTGATTTATGATCAATTATAATTAATTTTTTGCCTCATTCAATCGACTAAAATTGAATATAAATGAAATATTTAATGGAACTTGAGCTTTCACGATCATCTGATTAGAAAGACGAAAATGATTTAAAACTGCATGCCGTTATTGCTGATATAATGAGAGAGAATTAGCTTATTTTTCTTTCGAAATTTTTTATGTGGGTTCCATTTCGCATCAGACTGAAAAATGTATGACTATAAATCTCTATTTTTTGCATCGTTATTAGAGAACGATTGCAGCGGTATCGTTCTGTCTGTTGTTAGATACATTACCCTCAATCTAACTTAACTGGCATCGCATACTTCCACTAGTGTATATATATATATCAAAGATTGAATTAATTAATTGAAATTCATTGAAAGCTAAATAAATTTCCTAATATTTGCGCAATAGCTGTAAAGTAATATTATTTACTAAGTGATAAAAAGTATATAATCTCCTAATATGAAGTTAGTTGAATTGTATCTAAATGGAAGTAATCCAGAAACATTGATCATGATTGATTGATTATTAATTACAAAGTTTTCTTTTTTTAAAAAAAAATTTTCTGGCTTCAGTTTCAATGTTTCTGGATTACTTCATTCAAATACAATTCTACTAACTTTATATTAATAGAGAATGAACTCTTCATTATTTAGTAAATAAATTACACACACACACCTACACACACACACACACACATATATATATATAATACGCACGTACATAATTCGGTCTTAAGAATTATACGTTCAAATTCATCGTTTCTCTCCTTCTTTATGAGCAGTCCAACGTGAATCCACGGCATTTTTATCACCAGTATGTTACAGATATATATACTCTCTTTCACCAAATCTCTGATAAACAAGGGGATTTTCTCTGTTTAGGTGATAACATGAAAAGTTATTTACGCTAAGACTTTCCAGGACTCAAAGAATGTTACTGTGAGAAACAGTTTGTTGCCTCATCTATTGGGAGATAAAGAAGAGTCACCTATCTCTTTGCCAGTGGGTAGAGATTTAAGTGATAGGGGATGTGGTACCGTGTTCGAGATGAAAGAGTGATCCCAAGTTGCTCTTTTTTTTCTACTAGTTTTTTTCTTTATAAAGAGATTGAAGTCGGTAATAAATATTCTAGAGGATATAAAGTTAGAAGAAGAGACTTGCTGTGTGTTTTATCTGTTCCTGAAAACATTGAAGAGATATATTTTAACAATCACGCGGTGAAGAAAAGAAATAATTTTACTTGCTCACAGCTTTAAATCTAAAAAAATCTGATGTGTACACCACATGAGTTCCCTGTACGGAATATAAAATTATACTCACTTTGCATTTCATTTAAACTTATTGGATTGAATTAAATCTCCTTCGTCGATAGCACATAAACCACAATAGAATAAATGCGCTCTTTAAAATTCACTATATTTTTTTACCACAGCGACATTCTGGCGCTAGCTTCACTTAACAGAGTTATATCTCATTCATTTTATAACTCATCAGAATGTTGAAAAATTATGTATATCATCTGGATAATTACCTAATCGTTGCCACATGTTCTATTCAACTACTATAATAAATCTAAAATGATGTGTAAAAGAAATTAAACAAACAATAAAAGAAACAGTTTTTTACAGACGATTCAGTATTTCTCATTCAATTAATTAAGATCTCACTTCGCGAGAAGGCAAAAATACATAAAAACTCAAAATATCCATATTAAAAATTACGAAGTAGATCTTAAACACTTATTTCTTCGAATTCCAGAATGGACTAAGTAACTCCAGGTCAATATATGGGATAATTTAATAACTTAAACGATAATTCCAGAATGGATAAAGAATAATTTAATTCGCAATAACAAAAGAAGGCGTTATCTTTGTCGTTGCGAAGCTTAGTTTCTCTAAATTGGCAACAAATCCAATATTCTCTTAAGTTTCAAATGTAAACAAATATGGCCGCCATGAGAAAAATGATTAGGCTTAGTCTCACTTAAACAGCTTTTAAATTGCTGATAATTCTACAAATCTTGCATGCAGATTTACTAAAAGCATAAAAATTTTAACCGGAAGATAAGAACAGCATAATTCAATCATTTTTAAAGCAAAAAACGCACAATTTATCAACATATAAGAATAAAAAAACTGAGCTCACTGAGCCGAGTAACAGAGGGGATATATATATATATACATAACAGAGGGGATATATATACAAATTTACATACTGGCGCGGCCGATTGAAAGAAAAATAGGAGGTGCACATCTACATGTTATAGTAGTCCTATATGCAAAATTTCAATGCTCTGAGGCTACTCGTTTTTGACATATGCGAGATACATACATACACATACGTACGCACGCACAGACGTCATGAAAAAATCTCTTCAGAATCCATATTAAATTAGTTTTATAATTTTTTTGAGGAAAAAAGAGCCCTTTATTCTGTTCTTACGTACGAATGTCACTCAAAAATATCGTTAAATTGCATTCGATATCTGTTTAAATAGATATCTTCGTTGAAATTTTGATACCCGAAATTTTTCGTGATTACAATACTTCTTTTTTACTTCGTACAAGGAAGTAAAAATGCCATATTTTTGTTTCTATGGAGTATAAACAAGTTTGCAGCAAGACTGCTACCCATGTGACCTATGTCACTACGCTGATTGTCCAGTGCTCAATCTTAAGATGCTGAGAATTTGTTTTACTTCACATCTTGAACTTTGTAAATATTGTGCATAGCGTTATTTTTTTCTAATAAAGCGTTTGTTTTCTACATTATTTTCATATATTACTTGTATTACTGTATTTGTATTGAAAAGAATACATCTTTACGGTGAAGCAATTATGAAGAGTCGCTATGTGTGAGGCCCGTGAGATTCTGTGATAAGCTATGGTAAGAGCAGGGTTAATTCCTGTTGAACACCAGAATATGCAACCAAAGCATCAAAGCATCAACAAATTCGCAGTCATTGGAGTTACCTTGAGATACTCATTTTGATATTAAGCAGTTACAGTTTTTAATTTTAGGCTGCTTACATTTATCTAATAAATTCTCATAGTCTTCCATGAGGAGTCACACGGTCTTTCCACTGAAACTAAATTCCAAGCAAAATGAATGAATTCCTCATGAAGAATTTAAAAATTTCGAATCTCTGTACTTTAAATCTGTTTTGGTATTTTGTGTTTCGGTACATTATAAACGGCGTTTCAATTTTCAAATTGTTGCCACCAAATGTTAGAACCCTGCATTATATTTAAAGAAATCGAGTAAACGAAGAATCATCATCAATATATGTACGTTTCTCGCACTGTGAAAGTACAACGGTAGCTAGAGATATCAAATTTTGAATAACTTTGTCTTCCATTCGAATATGGGCATCTGAAAGAATCTGAATCATCTGAATTTGGAATTTGTTTTATTATCTATTTCATATTTGTCAAACACTAAAGAATTTTTGATTAACAAAATCAACGATTTCAAAATGAGCTATAGCAACACTGTGCGAAAAAAAAATAAATAAATAAAATAAAACAAAATAAAAATAAAATTATCTCCATCATCATAGATACAAAAGATATTGTATTTCATAGCGAGCAATGACAACATCATAGGATAAAAAAAAAAAATTTTATCTAGGTATCTTTGTACTCTGAACGTTTTGACACCGTTGAAATGTGAAACCTTCCAGACTTTTTGTATTATTAATGTTTTGTATGTTAGCCATTTTTTACTTCCTTGTACGAAGTAAAAAGGAAGTATTGTAATCACGAAAAATTTCGGGTATCTTATTTCAACGAAAATATTAATTTTTAACGCTGCCGAGAGCAATTTAACGATGTTTTTGGGTGATATCTCAGCGTAAGGTCAGAATAAAGAACTCTTTTTTGCCCCAAAAAATTATAAAAGTGATTTAAAATGGATTCTGAAGAAATTTTTTTCGTGGCGTCTTGTTGGTACGTACGTATGTATGTATGTATCTTGCATAACTCAAAAACGAGTAGCCTCAGAGCGTTGAAATTTTGTACGTAGGACTGCTGTAACATGTAGATGTACACCTCTTATTTTAGTTGCAATCGGCCACAACAAAAATAAAATATGTATAATATATATATATCCGCTCTTTTACTCGGCTCAGTGATCTTAGTTTCTTTATTCTTATATGTTTGTAAACTGTGCATTTTTTGCTTTAAAGATGGTTGAATTATGTTGTTCTTATCTTCCTGTTAAGGTTCTTATGCCTTTAGTAAATGTGTATGCAACATTTGTAGAATTATCGACAACTTAAAGGTTGTTTAAGTGAGGCTATGCCTAATTATTTTTACCGTAGCAGCCATATTTGTTTACATTTGAAACTTAGCAGAATAGTAGATTTGTTGCCAATCTAGAGAAAGTAAGCTTCGCAACAACAAAGGCAACGCCTTCTTTTATTATTGCGAATTAAATATGCTTAATCCAATATGGTATTTTTTCGAGGAAGTAAGTGGTTAAGATTTACTTCGTGATTTTTAATATAGATATTTTGAGTTTTTATCTATTTTTACCTTATCGCGAAGTGAGATTTGAATTCACTGAATGAGAAATACTGAATCGTCTGTGAAAAACTGTTTCCTTTTTTTTTTCGTTTGTCTACTTAATTTCTTTTATACATCGTTTTATATTTATCATAGTACTTGAATGGAATCTGTAGCAAGGATTAGATAATTCTTCAGACGATGTACATAATTTTTGTGCATTCTGAATTATAAAATGAATGAGATGTAACGCTGTTAAGTGAACCTATCACAAGAGTGTCACTATGGTAAACAAATATACTGAATTTTAAAGGGTGCATTTATTCTATTGAGGTTTATGCGCTATGGACGAAGTAGATTTAATTCAATCCAGTAAGTTTAAACGAAATGCAAAATGTGTATAACTCAATATTCCGTGCGAGGAAATCATGTGGTGTACACATCAGATTTTTTTGTATACGTGATTGAAGAATTGTAAAGAATTATTGCATTTGTAATAACTATTTTCAGTTTGCAACTATTTTCGTATTGACGTCCGACATGCTAAGTACTAATCAGTTTCCACAATACTGCTTCATTTGATAGTTCTTTTTCAAATTTTCAGTGAATCTGTAACGTTCTGAGGTTTATTTCTTTTAATAATTTTCCATTTTTGATAATTAAAAGTTATTTCTTGCACTTTTACCACGCTTTTGAGCCTAATTACAGTGTTTGTTTCATAATCGGTCGTGGGATTAGTTTTTGGTTTTGAGAATACTGTAAAATATATGCAAAAAATGTAAAACTAATAGTTTCGTAATAAACAATCACAAGTAACTTCTAGTGATTAGAAATAAATTTGGGCAAACCTTTGACATTAAAAATACTCTTTACATCTAAGCCTATAATCCACTGGATACTTTTACACTTAATTAAGCGTTAATAAATTAATTCCAGTACGAGATGAGAAACATTAAAAATATTAAGAAGCCATAATTCTCATTTTTGCAAATTGAAATATTAATCAATATTTTAGCATTAAATTAATAATATTTTTTTTAATTGGGAAATTGTTTTATTCGATACTTTCTATTCAATTATATTTAGCAAATTCATCCTATAAGAGACCCATCTTTAAGAGAAATTATCTGTAATTTTTAATTATTGCTTAAATTATTAAGGAGTTTCGTAGAGATTTGAGAATTTACTTACTGTGCTCTGTCTATCTCGACATCTGTCATCTTATAAAATTAGGCTGAAAAGCGCTTTGTGGTATTTTTCTCCAAATATTACTTTTGCGGAAAGGGATATTTACATTTGCTTCTCACATTTGAAAAACACTTCTTTTCAAATTAATATCAGAAATTTCAAGACTCTCAACAAAATGGAAAAACTGGCTGATTAGTGAGGGGATTAATTTATAACTTATACCTTAAGGTGTTTGCTAACGTTACTTCATCATTACGTTATCATTAATCAATGCATCAGTGTTAACCATTATTTATCATTACATTAATATTAACTAAAGTAATGATGCGTAATTTGAAGGCATCTCATTGCCTAATACAGTGTTTTCCAACCTGTTTTGTAACACACTAACAATTCACCATCCATTAGAAGATCGTTCCGTCCACCTCCTTTCTAAAACCCGAAAAAAAAAAAAAAAAAGTTTTAGAGACGGAAACACTTTAGAAAATTATTATGCCTTAAAATTTTATACTAAATTTAATGATTTTCTAAACTTCCTAAAGATTTTAAATTACATTACATAAGGCAATAAAAATAATTTTTTGTCTTATTTACGTTTCTTTTTTGCCTTATTTGCATTTTCATTTGTCTTGGTAATTTAATGATAGTTAATAAGTCACAATTTTTTGAATATTCAGAGCAATTATAAAATCATTTAAATATAGTTACGTTTGTTTCTCAGTTGTTGTCCACAAATATTAAATAAATAAAAAAAAATCTGAAAGCTTTCAGATTTTATGCTAAGGCCAAAGAGGCTTTTTTAACCTTTTCTGGCTCACCTTTATTTATTAAATATCGTGTTCTTCGCAGTTAAACCATAAAATTCAGTTCAACAGCAATACCGCAAAATATTTAAAAACAGCATATCTTTAGAATTTCTGATACATAATCTCGCGCGATGGAAATAAACATGTTTTTTTATCGTACAGTGTTGCCATTGCTCGCTTTGAATTCGTTGAGTTTCTTAATCAAAACTTCGTTAAGGTTTAGAAAATATGAAATCGATAATGAAACAAATTTCCAAATTCCAAATTTGGGCTTCCAGATTCCCAATATTCGGGCAGAAACGTACGTTATTCAAAATTTGATGGTTCTAGGTAACGTCGTTTTATCCCATTGCGAGAAACATGCATATATTTACGCAGATTCGTGATTATTTATTTTCTTTAAATATAATACAGGGCTGTAATATTTGGCGGCAACGGTCTGGAAAGTGAATCGACATTTAAACTTAACCAAAGCAAAATGCCAAAATGAAATTGATGGCCCTTCTAGGCTAACGGCCTTTGGGCTAAGGGCAAGTAGAATTCGGCAACTTCTATGAGAGTCAAGAAAAAGAACTGAAGATTGAAATTTAAAATAATAATTAAAAAAAGGAAAAAAAGAAAGAAAATCTGAAAGGTTTCTGATTTTAAATTACGTCCAAAGGGGCGTTTTTTTAACATATTGCGCTTTACCTTTATTTTTACTAAATATCATGTTCTTCGCACTTGAACCATAAAATTCAGTTCAAGAGAAAATATTCCAAAATAATTTTAAAATGAGTATATCTTAAGAATTTCTGATACACAAATCCGCACGCATTAGATAAAAAGGATTTTTTTTTCGCCATAGAGTGTTGCCATTGCTCGCTTTTAAATCCTTTGAGTTTTTTCATGAAAAATTTGTTAAAGCTTTACAAAATATGAAACAAATTCCAAATTCGGGCTTCCAGATGCGCATATTCGGGTGGAAACGTACGTTATTCAAAATTAAGCGGTTCTAGCGGTTGGAGAAATATACATACGTTTATGCAGCTTCTTCATTATTTAATTTATTTAAATATAATACAGGGCTCCAATATTTTGTGGCAACAGCTTGAAAAGTGATACAGCCGTTTATAGCGATTCAACACATAATCGCAAAACGAAAACAATAGCCCTTCAGGGACAAAGCCCCTAAAAAAAAAAGGCTTTAGCGCTGATGTGAACGTTTTAGAGACGGGAACACTTTATAAAATTATTATACCCTAAAATTTTATTTAATAATAATAAAAAAAATCTGAAAGATTTCAGACTTTATACTTAAGCCAAAGAGGCGTTTTTTTTAACGTTTTGTGGGTTACCTTTATTTATTAAATATTATGTTCTTCGCACTTAAACCATAAAATTCAATTCAACAGCAATATAGCAAAACAATTTTAAATGAGCATATCTTTAGAATTTTCGATACACAGTCTCGCGCACTGGAGATAAAAATGTTTTTTCCCCCTACTGTTTTGCCATTCCCCGCTTTCAAATCGTTCAGTTTGTTAATCAAAAATTCTTTAATGTCTGACAGAATATGAAACAGATAATAAAACAAATTCCAAATTAGGGCTTTGAGATGCCCATATTCGGTGGAGGATTACGCTATTCAAAATTTGATGGAGATAAAAATGTTTTTTCCCTCTACTGTTTTGCCATTCCTCGCTTTCAAATCGTTCAGTTTGTTAATCAAAAATTCTTTAATGTCTGACAGAAAATGAAACAGATAATAAAACAAATTCCAAATTAGGGCTTTGAGATGCCCATATTCGGTGGAGGATTACGCTATTCAAAATTTGATGGCTTTAGGTACCGTCGTTTTATCACCATTTTTCGCCATTTAAAACAAAACACTTCTAGAACTAGAAGTATATGACCATCGACTGCGAAAATGAAGGCCAAGTAGGGATTTTTAAGGTGGGTAAGGAGGTGGGTATATAATAGTACAAAAGCTTTTAAAAGAAACTGATTATCTCTTTGCAAAGAAACTTAAACTTGTTTTGGATATTGTTAATAATTTTGATTTTCAAGACAAACACTGCAATTTTATGAGTTCGAACAACGAAGTAATTCTGAAAACTTTAAATGTGCTTAAAATAGAAAACATTCAATATTACGACTTCGAGAACTTTCATACTTCGTTACCCTTGGATGATATATATAATAGCCTTCTTACTCTTCCTCAATTATTTCCGCACATCCAGACAATTATTACTCCTGAAGAATGGAAATTTTATCTTAACAGTGTACTTTTCAAACAATTATTTGCAATTCAATAACATTATCTTTAAACAAGTGCAAGGAATTCCAATGGGCGGAAATTTCTCAACTGCAATCTGTGAACTCTTCCTCTTTACTCAAAAATTTAAATTTGTTCGTTCACTTAAAGACGAAGAACACAAGTATTTCCAACACATCTTTCGCTATATTGATGATGTTATTGCCTTTAATAACTTTTGCAACTTGAAAATGCTAATATTTACCCTTCTTGCCTCAAACTTAATACTACTAATACATTACAAAATGAAGTAGTTTACCTAGATCTTCATATTCTTAATTACAATCAAATTAAAATTTTTGATAAACGTAGAGACTTCAATTTTCATACATTAAAAATCACTAACTGGAATTCTAACGTTTCAAAAAGGGTCATAATCAATACTATTAATACACAACTTTTTAGAATTAAAAGAATCTGTAAAAGCACTGAACTCTTTCAAGAGGAAATTCTCTACTTCATTAAAATTTTACAAAGCAATCTTATGCCTCAAACAGTAATTAAAAATTCCTTAAAAAAAGCTGGCATTTACCTTTTATTTTAAATTATTTGGATTAGATAATGAAATTTTTTACTTAAATCCTAAGTACAGATAGATGGCTAATTCAGAAATTTCTTTTCACAAGAAATATAACAAAATGTTGAAGTATTTCCTCAGAGATATTCGTACAATATTACAGTATCTCAAATGTTAAACAGAACTCAATTCAAAACAGAGAAACTATTTCTATCTCATAGCAAATTCCTTACAATTAAGAACAGCATTAAGTAAAGAATACAGTTCGCTTAAAACAACAACTGAGCTGAGGAGTTTTACTTCGGCTTTTATAAGCTTTTTAATTATTCACGAGAACAGTGTGGTAAAATCTATTTTCTCGACTTTCATATTTTTCTCGATTTTTCTTAGATGGCAACAGCAATTACGACATATTTATTTATTATGCATGCACTCTTGTATTTTTTTAATTTTTCGACGTAGCTTTCTCTTTAAATTCGTCTGCTTTGCATGGGAAAACAAAACAATTTTAATTACAATTCTAAATAAATAGCTAAATAAATACGAAATCCGCAACAAAATTTTAAATAAATGTTTAATTAAAATAAATATTTTAAACAATTAAAATAATTTTTACAATGACTATTTTAGAAATGATATTAATATAAATTCAAAGTTTTTTAAATCATAAGAATGCAAATTTATGTAAGTAGTTACGTAGAACTGAAAAAAAGAAGGGTTACATTTCTTTGAATCACCTGAATCACCATCTTGAACATTTTTAATGTATGTAGACTTTCAGTTGAAAACCAAGCTTCCATCACATTCATTCGAAGTGCTGTTTCTTTCGACTTCTTGAACATAGGCTCATTTACTGGAATTATACATATATAACTAACTGGAATATACGTATATAAATTAACATATATAAATTCACTGGAATTATACATATATAATATGTAAACTATAGTGTAAAACAAATTATACTGTGAGAATGTGGGACGAAATTTGGTTCCTAGTTGCATAACTTGACGTAGTTGCAGGTCCTGAACAATGCTTAAGTCTCCTGTGATGATGTGTTTGTGATATTGATCAACAAAGTTTTTAAATTCCGGTTGAAGACAGTTGCATTTGTTGTTGGAACTAACTTCATGGTGATTAATGACTATTTTTTATATTTTTTAACATATTATAAGATTTCGTATTTTTTATTATAGCCTATCTCGGAAGGGAAACGTATTTTTCCTTCCAAGCATCACATCTGTTCATGAACATGTTTTCAGCTCTTTACCAGATTGTGATGTCTCGTGCCTCTCCTTCTCCTATCCCCATTCCTGGGGAAAAATACTTGAAAAGTAGGATCGCGAAGTGTAAAACAATGCAGCAAGTCAAGCAAAAGCGACGTATAACCGAAGTTATGAGTCGTATAAAAAGAAATATTTTGCTAGTAAAGTAAATGGAACTGAATCGGGACCAAGGTGAAATGACGTATAATTGTAAAAGATAAACGAGAAACGTATAAACGTATGAAAACGTATGAACAAGAAACGTATAAACGTATGAAAACGTATAAACGTATGAAAACGTATAAACGAGAAACCTATAAACATATAATAGTAATATATTATACCAAATAGTTGTTTTTCAGGAAAATGCCGTTAACAGCTGATATTAGATAACGTCACACAGAAAGACATCTCGACAAATGAAGATTCTTTATTTGATGTGGGGTTTTTACATCCTTTTCACATCGGCACCCTCATAAATTTGGCGGATAACCTAGGAATTTCACATATATTGTCTCACTATTTCTCGTTCTTTCTGGCAACACTTTTTCAACAGGATAGTACTCGAATCTGAAATTTTTTGCAGCTCTTTTTCGTAAAATGTTCCTTTCATGACTTCTCCAGCAAGACCTTTAAGTCGATAAACAAGTGACTTTTTGGGGACGAGTTCATGAATCTTGAAGATTTCTCTCTTCTAGTTATTTTAGTTGCCGTTTTCAAAAATCATTTTTAATTTGCTAGCACACACTGTATTTCCAACTTTGAACTTGGGCTGTGATTTACGTAGATCTTTATATAATTGATATAACACTTGGGTTTCATTGTGTTTATTGACATTCACTGGTTCAGTTTGAACAGAGCGATGTCATTATGATTACAACTGTGAATTAATTTAACTGTTATGTCAATGTAACTATACGTTTTCATTTCACTAAAATACTTCCACATTTTGCTCTTGAGAGTTTTGTGGAATCGCTCGATGACACGTGCTTTCACCCCAGCTGTTTGTTCTCAGTTGCGAAAAATCTAATTTTTTTCTTCAGATAATTTTGGGCAGCTTTAGTCTTATCTTCTTTACCTTTAGCGGTTTGTAATGTAAAGACCTTATTTTATTCTAATCAATTAATTTTAAATTTGAGAAACATTCCTTTCACTTTTGATTTCAGTTTCCTGTCAGAATGTAAATTTTAATGACTTAGTATGCAAATCTAAATGAGTTCGGAACCAGCATTTAATAAGAGGCTTTAAGAGTAGTTGTAGGATAGTTAGTTTCGAATGAATGCCGCGTATTTGAAGCAGCTCTGTACGTGAATGGTTGGTATCAGCCAAATTATTTTGATATTCTAGGTTCGGTTTTGCTGTGTGCAGCCGATTTTGCTGTTTAACTAAATAGCGAGACATATTCGCCAAGTTCATCTTACTTATTGCGATTGAGCATTTTTGTTTTCGGTTCGAGTTACTTAGACACAACTGGCGGTAGTTGTGAGCACCACCGAGTGAGCGCAATCTTTGTTAGTTTAGTTCAAATAAAAAAGTTATTTAAACCTTCTTCTGCAGTATCTGTTCTTCAAAGATATAGCGAGAATTCTCTACTCAGTCCTTTCAGTAGAGTATACCCTTGGATGATCTCTGAAACAACCAAAAAGACTTTACAGTAACACATGTGGTTTTCTCTCTAAAAGTAATTTCTAGATCTGATTTCACATTATGACCTGTTTCGCTCTTGAGTGGAATGGCCCAAGCATATTTGGAAAAGATATCAATACATGTTAGCAGCCATTTATGTCTATCGTTGGGTTTGGCAAAGGACGGCATGTCTGTTAAATCAGACTGAAACTTGTAGGGCTTCCTTTAGTTCGACTAACCTTTCCATTGAAAATTTTTGTTACCTTTCCTGAGCTCCTCAACTTCCCCTCGCATTTCCTTCCCAGAATGTAAATTTATAATGAAGTGAATATTTAAACGAGTGAATCTCTGAGTTTATTCAGAGCGTCTTTTCGTTAGCCAGCGCACGTTTATTTTCTGACTTTGCTGTTAAGCTAATATGCTTTTTGGCCATTTTCCAATAATCATCCCGTCTGTTAGGTTTGTTGAGTCAACCTAAATCAGTCGCAACTCAACGTGCTAGTCCAGCACTATTCTTTTTAGGCTTGAATTTCATTGTGTAATAACGTTTAAGTTCCACCACAAGTGTGGTGTTCTTCTAAAGCACGAAGTACGTGTCTTTCTGTTCTTAGAATAATAAAGGACTATTTTCACCCTTCTTTTGCGCTGGTAGTACTTATCACCTGTGTGAGAATTCGTCGGGTTCATTTTGTAGGATCTAGATTATTTTATGTGGAACAGGAGAGATAGATCTTATAAACTCAGCGTCGATGCCTCTGACAAGGACGCAAATTGCAATGCCTCTGATAGGGCTTGTAAAGTATATGAACCTTTGCTGGTGAGCCCTTTCTTGATTGCCTTGTGACTTCCTTTGCCTTTCGAAGCACGATGAAAAGCACTCACTCCAGCCAAATTGGAGAGAAAAGCTGGACTGTGATAAGTCCCTATCACATATGTTTCCACTACGCGGGATTGGACGTCGAAAGGAACATTTCTCAGAACGCGCACATTTCCACGAAACCTACTTAGCTAGGTTACCATTTTTACTTACTAAACAGACTTGAACGCCAAACAGTAATGGATTATCGTTTAGATTGGGATCCCATAATACTTCAGAAGCAGAGCTTTGTCTGATTGGTTGATATCTACCCGGGACAGAGCTGCAGGCGGAACATTTTCGTCGAAATTTCAAAATATCTCGCGTAGCCGGGACATCGTTTCTGTAACTAGGCGGAACTTCACTTCCAGCGGAGTTGTTCTTTTAGGAACCCTACCGTTCAAACCAGTGCTACCAGAATCTCGTTTCTCAGAAAATTCTCGTCTAGCGGGGACCGTCGCTAGATGTGATAATCCCTTAAAGCACGTCTTTGTTGTCTGTGAGCGTCTCTGTAGAACTCGCTCCTTATGCTTCTCAGCCTCTCATGTTCCAGTACTTACCTATTCTTTTTAATATTTAAGATGTAAATTTAATTTGACTTTCATTTACGTTTACTTAATTATTTTTTATTACATATTTATAATTTGTTATCTATTATTTTATTTTATTATTTTTATGTTATTTTACAGAGAATCTGAATTTTTGCAATACTTGGGTATAAAAGATGGAGAACAAACTTAAAGACATCGAAAAAAAAGAGACCTTTATGCCATCATTTTCCTCACATATCCACTGTTTTCCTTGACTATAACGGAAGTGCTAAAATTTTATTCTTTCAATCGTTTTGTCGCCAAAGGTTACGCAGTTGGAAAGAAAAAATATTACTCTCAAAATAAAATATTGCAGTTTGCAAACAATCAATCAATCATCTTTCACTTGTCTGCTCTGCTAGCAGTTTGCTCTGCATGACAGGTTAAAAACACCTGACGTGGCCAGCACACAACAACTCGCGAATTCCATGTTTTCAGATAAAAGGTTGTTGCCATCAAATGTTATCTTAAATATAAATAATATAGCGAATATAAAAAACGCACGATAGCACTTAATACCGCAGTGAGAATTCTAAAGCTACATTACTTTGAAAGATTTCGGGATTTCGTTGTTGAATTCTATCTGTCGTAGGTGAGGAGAAAGAAATGTTTAAGTTAAAATTACAAATGAAAAAGATGATCATCTTACTAAGAAGATCGAGCATTAATATTATGAGCTGAGAAAAGCATGAATAAAATCTATAACAACATTTAACAGGCTATGGAAAATTTTAAAGGAATGCTGCTGTTAAAAATTCGGAGTTGTTAAGTCATCCATTTCTGAATCCCAAAAGCATATGATCAAACTATATTATGATCGACGAGGTATTTTCAAATCAAAGTATGAGAACGGTTGAGTAAACGAGAATATTTAGTTATTTTTTTTTGTATGGGAGAACAGAATAATAATAAAAAAAAAATAGTAGTCAATAAGAATGGGTCTAACAGAGAATTGATAAATTATAATGTCAAGGAGACCATATATTAAAGTTTAAAAATGATCTTCCGGGTGATATCAAAATCTGAACTTTTTTACTTTATTTATATACTAGCGGAAATACCCGCTGCCGGTTTGAAAATAATATATCTAACAAACATAGAAAAGGATACCGCTGTAATCCTTCTCTAATAACGTTGAGAAAAATACGATTTCTATTTACACGTTTTTCAGTCTGATGGGATATGGAACGTATATAAAAATAAACTAATTCTCTCTCATTATATTGGCAACAATGGCACGCAGTTTTTAATGACTTTCGTCTTTCCAATTAAATGGTCGTAAAAGCTCAAGTTTCTTCCGAAGCGAAATTTGAGCGAAATTTTCCAGTTAATGGAATTTCTGAAGAAATATACAAAAGTGGTTATAAATGAAGATGATATAGCAGAAGTTTTCCATTGTGATGGAAATGTCCCAATCATTAATAAGCTAACAGATGACAAAATCCAATATTTCACCTATATTCAGTTTTAGTCGATTTGTACAGTCATTAGGTAATTTTTGAAAGCAGGAGAGATGAAAAGTGAGCAAAGCCCTTGCCGGGATTCGAACCACAGACCTCTCGAATACGCGCCGAGTATGCTGACCACTACACCACGAAGGTATGCGAAGAAGAATAAGGCGGGAGGAAAACTTAATGGATTAAATGTGGCAAAAAAATTAATTATAATTGATCAGAAATCAATAACGCAAACAAACACATAAACACACATTCTTCTTTATATATATGGATTTCGTAAAACTTAGAAAATTTTTGATTAACAACTTTACGATTGAAAGCGAGCAGTAGCAACACTTTTCAAAATAAAGCATTTTTATCTCCAACGCTTGAGACTGTAGCCACTCGGAAAAATTAGTGCGAAAATTAGTGTTTTTCGCTTTCAAGTTTGGTGACGATAGCTATGGTAATGACTGAGGTAATCGCGATCAAACACACAAACAGACACTCTTCTTTTTATATGTACAGATTTATTTTTAATTCTTAAAATTTTAATTCTGAAATTTACTTTTTTTCTCATTTGCATTTTTACTTTGCCAAAAGAACGGTTAGTGCATCTACAGTGACTCAGACTGACATTTTTTAAGACTTGAAATCCCGCTTGAAATGAGGGTTATATTTTTCAAATGTGATTGATTGCTTCAGGTTGAAAGCCTAAATACAGTGGAATTAGTCATCACGAGGAAAAAGACAAATCTGTCTGCCAAAATCTCTTCATAATGATTCTATGTTTTTCTACAAAAATCTGTTAAAAGTTCCAAATAAAGTACAATTTCAGGTTTATCATATATAGTAAAAATCTCATATCTTATTCTCAATCATACATAAGTTTTAAATACCAAATTTGAGAAGTTTTGGATTACATCGTAATACGCTTTTACATTGAAATCTGTTCAATACTTAAAGTAGACGATCATTTCCCGCTCATCAATTTTAGCCAAAATCTAATATATTATTCTCATTGAAATAAAACTCTTAAATAAATTCTAAAATTGAAAAAAATTTAGATTATATTTTAATATGCTTTTTCACTAAAAACCTTTAGCGGCTTGAAATAAAGTATCACTTTCTGTTGTCCCATTTTTCTCAATATCACTGTAATCAACTTTTTATATGAATATAGAAAACATAAATATGAAAAATACAATTTTTTGGAAGTTTGACATAAATTATCGCGTACGAAAAATTTCGTCACAGATACACACAAACAGACATCATTGTAAAGATAGTAAAAGCATGCACTTCTTAATAAGAAGCCTTAGGACTGTTGAGAGTAATTACGCAAGTTTTTAGTTGTTATTACTAAGAAGAGTTGCGGAAACTCGATATTTCTTGCTTATTCACTTAATTCATTAAGAAATATTTGGATCGAAAATTTTTAACTCTCTTACCTACGTACACTGCGAGAGGGGGAGATTGGGGACAGTTCTATATTTCCCGTTCTACTGGCCCTGCCGACGAAATTCAACTTGCATTTTTCATGTCTCGAAAGCGTGACTTAAAATATGTATTAGATTTATGTATATCATTGTTCTAATATAGGTTTTTTGACACAAAATCGGATTTTTTCTGAAATGAGGTGCTAATTTTTTTCCATATTTTGATTCTACGACTTTAATTATGCGAAACTGCTAAGTTTTGTAAAAATCGCACGAATCCTTTTTAAAAAATTAACTCTCAAAATTTAAGCTTCTCGGTGTTATTTCAATTTGATATATATTTAATAATATGTCTATTTTTATTAAACTTATTTCATTCTTCCATTCATATTTCGAAATTTAGGTTCATTAAAAATAAAATTCGCCCATTTTTTATGGTTTATTTTTAAAATTTGTATTTTAAAATAATTTTTTATAAATTTTTCGAAAAACATTTTGTATTATATACTATAACATTTTTGCCATCCTCCTAAAGTAGATGTATTTCTAAGCACACCTGCAAAAAATTAGAATTTTTTCATCAAAATTTCCTAAGATATACGTGAATTTACATGTTGAAGCGTTTTGGAATTTGGAGTATTTATTATAAGCGATAATAACGAAAATGATATTTACGCACTTTGTTAAAATTATTTGATAGTATGTACGATGACTTTTTCCCGTTCGTTTAAAAACAAAGGAAAATAGGTTGCTATAAATTAAGGAGTTCCCAAACTGGATTATTCTTGGCCCAAATAGAAAAAAAAATGCGCCGAGATAAATTTTTAAATGTCTCCATAAATTCCTCAGCAAAAATTACAAAATTTAATATATTGGCATAATCTGAATCGTAAAATCGAAATATGGAAAAAAATTGGCATATTATTTCAGCAAAAGTCCGATTTTGTTTCAAAATACCTATGTTAGAACAATGCTATATATAAATCTACTATATATTCTAAGTCGCGCTTTGGAGCCATGGAAAACGCAATTTGAATTTCTCAATCGGCATAGTAGAACGAGAGATATAGAATTGTTCCACATTTTTTTACAAATTTTTATTTTTATTTTTATTTATTTATTTATTTATTTTTTGGTGCAGTGTTTATTATGTTGCTTACCTATCTAGGTTGGCGGGAGGTAAGACTTGATTATTTGTACACTGAACTCAGTTGCAAGCTTTTACAACTACTGCAGGATAAAATAAATACTATATGTAAGTTATGCTGCAGAAATGTAGACTGCATTAATATAGATTGTACATGTAACTATATTTATAGGTTTATGTGATCACTGTAATGGTGATATTACTCAAAACCAAGGTGAGGAATTAGTAGCGTACACCAAACGCTAACAAGGAAAAAAATAACTCTCCTATGTGCAGCTATGTAGCATATTATTATGACACATGTATTTCCTGTGTGGAGAAGGAATTGACTTAATATCGCCAAACCTGTTTAGTCTATTTTAAGAAAAAATGAAGACTTTATACCTAAACGATGACAAACGAGCAAACATAGAACAACAGGCGATCAATTTGCGTATACAATTGCTTTTGCATTATTGTTTATAGGCCACATATTTGCACATATTGTAGGCCACTCCAATTATCGTATACATTCATTAAATTTAATAACTTCTAATAAGAATATGTATTGTACTGTATTATAGATTTTAAATCACTTAAAGCAAAGATTTGTTGTCTAATATTTCTGGAAATTCAGGAATTGTTAGATTTCCACTGTACATCAACTACAGATCAGATCAGAATTAGAGGCTTTCCAGGAATTATGATCAGGGAAATTTTGTGTTTCGAAACAGGTGCTCCATTAAAAGAAACACAGGAATTAAAGAAAGAAATACTGTATGATGGATTATGAATTAAGATTTACTTTCCATAAATCTGGAAATCAATAAAGATTGCAGACGAAGCTTTTCTGAAGGCTTTGAGTAGATGAGCTTAAAAGTTGACAGAAAATTAGAGACGATTCTGATAATGTTTTCATTATATTGTAGAGTTATTTTAAGTTTAAAAATGCTTTACTCTCTATCCTCCTTTCTTATCTACTATTTCCTGCCAAATGAATTTTTAGTTTCGCATCTAAGGAAGGTTCAGCTTACATTGGAAAAGAGAACTTAGGAAACCTTAGTGGCGCGTGTTTGCTGTCAGGCTACTTCGTTCTTAAATCTGTTACGCTCGGTTGTATTGTACACTGCGAAAAAAAAAAAGTACAGTTCTGTATCTCCCGCTCTACTGGGCCGATTGACGAAACTCACCTTGCGTTTTTCATGCCCCGAAAGCGCGACTTAGGATATGTATTAGATTTTCATATGTAGCATTGTTCTAATAAAATAAAATATCGCCAGTACTGTCTGTGATGTTGTTGTTCCTTTTGTTATCACGAATAGTTTATACTGTTTGTAAAGTTGTATTCTACATTTCATGTAAACTTTATGCTGGGTTAGGAAGTCATGTGCCTTTCTTTATGTAATTTTACTGTACGATTGGGGATTTAAAGTAACATTCTAAGTTTTGATTCTGATGTATTGTCGCCAAATCTGTTAGTTGGTGCCAGTGTTAAAAACTAGATAGTATGATCTAAATTATAAATGATTCTGTTTTTTCTTTACTGCAAGATAAATACTGTCACTTTTTTTCTTTTTCGTACGTACGTTAAAGGGTTCGTGGGTTAGGAGTAAATAACGACGACGACACTTGATGAAGTATCAAAACACACATTATTGACCAGTATTTTTCAAGACAGCTCCAAAAATCCTTTTACAGTCGTCGAAGAACTACTATAAACACGCTAAGACAATTCAGCGACACAGCCTTCGGGCTATCAGGCTATAACGGTGGAGACAAGCTTCACGGCAAAGGACCAGAGTACAGCTCTCG
This sequence comes from Stegodyphus mimosarum, assembly GCA_000611955.2. Classification (NCBI taxonomy): domain Eukaryota; kingdom Metazoa; phylum Arthropoda; class Arachnida; order Araneae; family Eresidae; genus Stegodyphus; species Stegodyphus mimosarum. Next base: position 72,573 of record KK113046.1, on the reverse strand, counting down.
ACTCGGGTCAGTCGTTCTCGGAACTTTACGTACTCTCCAGACTCTCCACGCTACAACTCGCGATGCACTGGACGATACACTAAGGTACAGCTCCCGACTGGGTTCGGTCGTTCTCGGAGCTCAACACACTGTAAGATAAAACTCGGCGATGCACAAACTCGCGATACACTAAGAGATTCTCTCGATGCACTCGACAACCTGCTCGGCACTAGACACTCGTTCACTTACTGGCTATCAACTCTGTAGACTCCACACTGACTCCCACTCCCCGTACCAACAGGGTTTATATAGCTTTTGGCTTGTATTCGAGAACATTCTGGGCTAAACCAGTAAGAATTCGTTCCAAAATGTTCTCCATCCGTCTGTAACATATCGCCAATTTTGTCGCCAAACGGACGATTTCTCGCCAAATGTGAAAACCCTGCCATCCATTGCCATTTTCTGGCAACCCTAAGCCTGCTTTGCGGGGAAGCTATCTTACCGCTCTTGGACATTTCGTAACAATAAATTCTGTATTTTTTAGGCATTTTGAAGAAGTTAAGTATTAATTTAAATATTCGAGGAATCAGTTTGATCCCATTATCATGTGTGATCTAGTAATAAATCTTCATGTTGCATTTTTAACTGCAGTTACTTTAAATTTATTTTTAATCTGTGAACCGGAAATATGTTTTAAGTAGCTTTAGAAATTTAATTACTTTTTCTTAATTTTGTTCTGTTTTTATATAAAAATTAAAATTTATCAGAAAATTGCATTCTTAAAAGTGTGATTGAATTCATTTAATACAGTAACTGTAATTAAATACTAGTGCTTTAAATTTTAATATTAAATTTCATGCATGCTTTTGTTAAATTCGCAGCTACATGTAGAAAATCAATTTGCTCATAAATGTGTCATGGAAGATCGCATGGTCTGTTAAATCAAATTTACTTTTTCTGACCTTAAATCTGAGGCACCAATAGATAGTAAATCGGTTTTAGCATACTATTAAGAATTTTGAATGAAAAATTTATTGCTACTGTGAAAGAATGATCAACTGATGTTTACGTTATTAATCAGTGTCTCACAATATTAAAATGACTTGCAGGCTTTTTCATAATGTGATATTGCATATGTTTTACCCTTCTTTGTTATCAAACAAATATAAAGAGTATATTCCTAATCAGATATTTCTTCTTTTGTAAGAGTGTTATATATCAGGATGTGATACTTGGGATTTGTTTTAGAGTACATAATAGTATTTTTTTTAGATGTTAATAGAACCAGTGTATTTTATTTATTTACTTATTGCTTTAAAACAAGTTTTATTTTGAGGCTTTTTTTTCGTCTCCTTTCTGCATGCACATAAAACTTACTTAAGCTATATTTTTACCATATTAATGAGATATATTTAAATGAATAAGTGTCTTATGTTTACTACTTTAATTGAAAAAGAACTAAACTAAAATGATATACCTTGAAAACTTTTTATTGAGTTATTTTTTAAAGTATTTAAAAAACATACTTTATCTTCTAATGCTTACTCTAATTTTTTTTATTTCTTCAGTATTTAATACTTTCTTGTTTCCACAGAATGTTTTCATGTAACCTCTGCTTTTTCACATTTGAAGACTCCAATAACATATTACTTGAAATTCTTCTTCTGTTTTGTTCAAACACATGAATCATTCTGTTGAACACAAATAGATTCCGGGTCTCTAGAAAACAAGAAAACTACCGACAGCATAATTTTTAAAGTTGCCCTACATGTAAAACTTGCCTTTCAATTTAGGAATTCATAATTAAGTGTGATTTTTTTGGCCTTCTACTAGTCATTCAGATTATACATAAATTATTGGAATATATCTTCAGATTGTGTTGCAATTTGTTGCTGTTCATGAAAACTATAAATAATCGAATTGCCATTCTGAGATCTGTTTGAAAATATGTAGATATTTTCAAGTAACCGAAAAGTGTATAAACCTGACTAAATTCACTTCAGATAAAAACTATTGTACGTATCAGGCAGATTTTTCACTTGAATGATGAATTGAAAAAAAAATCTTGAAACAAATTTTGTACATCTTAGTTTAAAAAACTTAAAACTGCCAAAAGAACTTCAAATGAACAAGATTACACAAAATTACGTTTTGTTATTTAATACTCCTAAATTTCTTGAAAGAAAAGGCATGATGCAAGTGAATATCAGTAATCTAAATAGCAATCTTTATTATATGCGGCTTAAGTGTCTGTTTACCGCCGATAGTTTATTGGTTTCTTGCGTAACTGTACTAGCCAATAGGGTGAAGTTGCCATGGCATTCAAATAGTAAAATAAATTTTATCACAATAGTTATCATTGTTTTAATTAAACTATCAGGGTATTTAAAAATTTTTAATTCATACAATTGTTGCTTATTATGCATTTAACAATATTTACATATGAATTATCTAGAAACTTGCAAACGTTGAGAAATGAAAGGAGACGAAACCAACTAACGAGTTGTGCGTAGTACATCTCATCACGTAGGTTTACCCAAAATCCTATGCTAAATATCCTTTCGCGAAAAGAGTTTAAAAATTTTCCCGATTTTATTCCGACATTGTATTTTAAACTGAATTTTCAGCTGAACGCAAATTGAGCGTGTCAGAGGGAACGTGAACATTTGTTTGCATTAGCAATCATCTGTTTTTGAAAAGGTTTACGACTGAACTCAAATTGAGCATGTCAGGGGGAAGGTGAACATTTGTTTGCATTGGCAATCATGTGTTTCACATAAAAACGACGTCTTAACACAATTTCTTTTAAGACCTCCTACAAAATACAGCACTGAAGAGGAGAGAAAAGGCGTTAAAGCTGCACAAAAACGGCTTTCTCAACAAAACGAAACCACTGAACAAAGAAAGAAATGTACCGCCAGTGGTTTCCTTCATTGCACTTTACTTTAAACAATTAAGCAAGTAGAAGGGGGAAACCCCGTGGGGCAGTAAGCAAAGGGACGTCCTTGCCGCCTGCCCTGGGTAATTCAGTTTGAATTAGCAGACACCTTTGCACAAATCATTTTAATTACAATTTATAATATCTAGAACAGCGGTCATTTCGTAATAACGACTGGTTTCCTAGTGAATATATAATAGAATTACCTATCTTGATGAGAAATATCGAGTCAATTAAAGCTTAAATTTTCTATTTATGTCGAATTTAATTTTCGCGTATTTAATTTTTGCAAATAAGTGTATTATTAGAAAGTGAAATAACGATTTTATTAAGAAAAATGCTTGTTGAGTTCAGAGGACTCCCTTATTTAAGCAACTTTTTTATACTGTACATTAAACGTAAACAACTCTGTGAACTGTTGTGGGCCTGACCGCTAAATGAAGTCCTCTTATTGTAACGTAACGTAACGGTGATAAAAAACTAAACTCTGCCTGTTTCTTACGTTTCAAAATCTACGAAACGTTTAAGGAAAAGGGCACTATAAATACTTCTAAGCAGAATCAGAAAATGGCCTAGTACAGATCGTCAATTAAATAACTAAGCAGGAAACTACTACTGTTGTTATCATGTTATCTGCTTCCAAGCACGATGAGAGAATCGTGACGAGATCGTTTTTAATTTTCTTCCGAGAAGTGTTCGATGATCATTTGACAAAATTCATATTCTAAGGATAACAACATATCATTATCCAAAGCTATATTATCGATACCCAAACGACTTTTTCCGTATCTTCTTCAAGCCTTTCTCGCTGATCGTTTTCAAACTGCCCTCGGGGAAAAAATGACGACGTGTCGTCCGTCGTCGTAAGAAAATGGGGTCGAACAACTCTTGACAATCACCCATCGGACGGTTAATTAACAAGAGTGCGAATTCGCAATCGACAAAATATGAGGAACAAGAGAATTTATTCGTAGCGGAAGTAGACGGTAGCTAGCGACTGGCCTTCCGTTTCTGCAGCAGCAACCCTTCCTCTCGGCACGTCAG
>KK113046.1:25749-49355 GCA_000611955.2 Stegodyphus mimosarum | reverse complement strand
TATATACACTCAAGAGCCAAAACATTATGACCAGCCGTACATTTTGCGATGAACGCGCCTGGAAGACGTGGAAGGCACGTGATCAGGTGGAAGTGGTATTTAACTGCTTCTGGAGAGTCTGAAGAATCATTCTTTCACTTACTTCTGTGTGTGATGGGAAAGGCTGCGGATCTAAGCGACTTTGCTAGAGGGCAGATTGTAATGGCTCGGAGGCTCGGAACAAGTATTTCCGAAAGTGCACGACTCGTGGGTTGTTCGCAATCTACAGTTGTTAGTACATATGAAAAGTGGATGAATGACGATGAAACCAGCAGTAGACGACATGGTGTTGGACGTCCACACGCTATCAAAGAAAAAGGTCGTCGGAGACTGTCTCGCATGGTGAAGCCAAGCCGAAGCCAGACAGTGGCTCAGCTGACAGCCGAATACAATGCAGGGCCAAGTAGAAGAGTATTGGAGCACACTGTTCAGCGGACACTGTTGGATATGGGGCTACGCAGCAACGTCCCACTCGTGTGCCTTTACTGACCAAGCGTCATCGCCAACTGCGCCTGCGCTGGGGCCGGGAACATCGCGACTGGTCCATAGATCAGTGGGAGAGAGTTGCCTGGTCAGATGAATCACGGTTTGTCATTCATCACGCCGATGGCCGTGTCAGGATACGCCGTCTTCCAGGCGAACAGTTGCTCCTCCAATGCACAATAGGTCATACACAGGCCGGTGGTGGCGGTATTATGCTCTGGGGGACGTTCCCTTGGGCGACTCTGGGACCCGTGGTTGTGGTAGAGCAGACCATGAATGCTACAGGGTATCTGGACATCATTGCGGACCAGTTGCACCCTTACATGCCTCTGTTTTTCCAGATGGAAATGGAATGTTCCAACAGGACAATGCCCCGTGTCACAAGGCTACAATTGTGTTGGAGTGGTTCTAGGAACATGATGCTGATTTTCAGTTAATGTCCTGGCCGCCTAACTCACCGAATCTCAATCCGATAGAACACATTTGAGATGTCATGGGACGGCATCTCAGAGGTCAAAGACCACTAATTCGCAATATCTCGGATTTGCGTGACCGTTGCTACAACATCTGGTACAATCTGTCTCCGGCCATCTATCAAGGACTTGTGGCATCCATGCCAAGGCCGGTTGAAGCTGTGTTGCGCGCCAAAGGTGGCCCAACTCGTTATTGATAGGTGGTCATAATGTTTTGGCTCTTGAGTGTATATCAGAGCAATTGGTGCAGGTTGAGAAAAACGCGTAATAACACACGTAGTAGTTGAGTAATGAGAAAAGGCACGTAGTAAACAAAAAAAAAGAGGAAATCAGAAGTTAAAAGCCTAATTTAAAAATCTGAGTGCCTAAAATATCAGCATAATACTAAGCAGTGAGAAGAAACAATGTAAGATAATTTAATTGACAATTATGTTAATTTGTGGCATATTTTGTTATTTATGTTTGTTTGTTGTTTCCCTTATTAGTTCCAAGGGCAATTTGCCCAGAAGGACTATTAATTTCGTTTTGGCATTTTGCGTTGATTCACTATAAGCGTTGTTTCACTTTTCAAACTGTTGCCACAAAATATTGCAGCCCTGCATTATATTTAAAGAAATTAAAGAATAAAGAATCTGCATAAATGTATATATGTTTCTCGCATTGGGATAAAACAACGATACCTAGAGCCATCCAATTTTGAATATTGAACGTTTCCACCCGAATATGGGCATCCTGAAGCCCAAATTTTAAATTCAGAATTTGATATTTTATAAAACTTTAGCGAATTTTTGATTAACAAAGTGAAGGATTTCAATGCGAGCAATGGCAGTGTTATACAGAAAAAGCATTTTTATCTCCAGCGCGTGAGACTGTGTATCGGAAATTGTAAAGATATGTTCATTTTAAAATTATTTTGTTATTTTGCGATATTGCTCTTGAACTGGATTTATGGTTTAAGTGCGAAGAACATGATATTTAATAAATAAAGGTAAGACACAAAATGTTGAAAAAAGTCCCTTTGGACTTAAATCTGAAACCTTTCAGATTTTTCTTTTTTTACTTTTTCTTTTTTTTAATTTTTTAAATTATTAAAGTTTGGTTACTAATTTTGAGATATCAGAATTATGTATTTTTCTCATTTAAAGTCAACATTTTGGGAACAGTTTGACAAATTGACTGGGATTTCAGGCTTTCATTTAAAAACATGTTACTCCGTTCATAACAACAAATAGCATACGCGTCGGATTTTAAAAATACTGCCTTAACAATATGCTAATTATGACTCATTATGCCATTCTTTTAATGTCAACAGCAAATTCATAGAAATTATTGCAAAATTCTACTTTCATGTATTTCCCATTAACATCGGTTAGAAAGCTCAGTGCATTTCGTAAGGCTGTGAAAGAAATTGGACATATATCTCTCGGGAGATAGTATTGTGCAACAATTAACACACTCTCAGGAACATATCCTGAATTTTCGTTAAAAGCATATTGCTTAACATCAGATTTTTAGGAACTTATATTTATGGATCTTGGTTAGAATTATAATCTTTCGAAATTTTAAATTCACTAGATTTAAGAACTTAAATGGAATTAAAAAAAATTAGGTTTGAAGACAGTTTATATCGTAGAGTCATAATTCATTTTTGCCATAAGCTCTTGTGGTATTAGCTAGCAGACGAATATCGGGTTATTATCTGGCTAGCAGACGAACACGGGTCAGGTACGGGTAGGGCTGTTCCTGGCGGGGGTGCAGCACGGAAAAGTACGCGGGACGCCAAAATTAGTGAGTGAGGAACGAATCTTGTATTAAATTTCCGTTTCTTAAATCTTCGAGTAAAATCTTATGACACATCACGATTCAAATTCAGTTCTTCTGATACCATACGCACAGTTACACAACGTTCTTCTTGCGATAACTGCCTTACGCGTTCCACATTTGCATCGGTATGTGCTACAGACGTGCGACCAGCTCTGGAATCGTCTTGCGCTGAATCTTTGCCTTCACGAAACCTTTTGCACCACTCGAAAACACGACTACTTGAAAATGCCTGGCTTGCACATGCTTGCTTAATCATGTTCCACGTTTCACTAGGAGTTTTCCCGAGCTTAACGCAGACGACCAGCTCTGGAATCGTCTTGCGCTAAATATCTGCCTTCACAAAACCTTTCGCGAAAACGAAAACACGACTTCTTGAGACTGCCTCACTTGCACGTGCTTGCTTAATCATGGTCCAGGTTTCATGATGGTTTTCCCGAGCTTAACGCAGAGCTTAATGTTCACTCTTTGCTCACAATCAGCATCCATTGCGTCATCTTAACGAATGCGACAACAATCCGAACAGTGTGTTGCTGAGCGCAGCCCTGCCACCTAGTAAGTTTGCGTGGAAACATGTCCAAGCTAATGTCAAGTAAAAATACATATCAGTTAACATAAAAGCACCATTTTTTGCTTTTTAATACTGCAAACTTAAAAATAATAAAAAAAATGTCCTGAAACTTTTCTGACAAAGGATGTATATGAAGAAAAAATTGTGGAAATTAAAACCAAATAACTAAATACGAGGCAAAGAAAAATAATCAAAGAAATATTATGCAGTGCATAGAATATTTGCTTCCGTAAAATATTCTGAAAAACAATTTTTGGTAAATTAAAAATTTCTCAAGAAAAAAAAAGAATTATTTGTTACAAAAGTTCCTGAGAGAGAATTGTCAAATCAGAATTTTATACCAGTTGCTTAAAGCTGGGATTCAAAGCATATCTTTACTATGATTTCGAATTTACTTTCAGTCCTGGCTTAACAGGTGACTTTTCGTCTGAATTTTATTGCTTCATCTCTTATTTGCATACATTTATATAATTATCTGTCGTTTTTGTATTGGTTTCCCAATCGATTAATTTAAATTTCAAATAGCTTTCCCATCTCATTTGAGAACTCATGGTGTTGCATGATGTATGAGATATGATGATAATTGCAATATGCAAGTTGTACAAAATCGATCAATGTTACCTGTAGAATAAATCGAATCAAATAATAAATATTAGGCGAAACTGAAACATTGATCATTTTATTTTACCCATGGATACAAAAGAAAGTGGTGTGGAAAATTAAAAGCAGATTTAAATATGTAAAGTTCTATATTTTTTGCATAAACTCTTTTACAGACAAAATGCTTACATAATTCAGAGCGTAGAGATATTAGATTATTTCGAAACAGGACAGGAAATATAAGCAATGTCCTCTCCGGGATTCGAGCCACGGACCTCTCGAATACGGGCCGAATGTGCTGACCACTACAGCCCGAAGCCACGCTAAGAAAGCAGGAGAAATACCTTATATACTCCCCCTTTTAAAGGGCGACTTGGGATTGGGGAATCCAATTGCCGAATTCTTGTTCTGGAGAAACATCATTCATCCCCTTTTTTTAGTTCGGGCGCCACTGCAGAGTCATTTTAGAATTTTTCGAAACAAGGAAACCAAGAAATGAGCAATGCCCTCGCTGGGACTCGAACCACAGACCTCTCGAATACGCGTCGAGTGTTTTTAAGCTTTTGTTTTTAAGCTATGTGTATTTTGAATTGTAATTGAAAGCAATGTTTTTAGCGTGTTCGGAATACACTTCGTCTGCAGCTCTCTTTCAAAGTAAAGGACTGCTTAGCGAAATTTGTAAAAAAACAATATTGATTAATTTTGTCGAAACCCAATAAATTGCAAGTTCACAAAGTTCTGATACCATGCTAGAACCAGAAAAATCACTGGCTAAGCAAAAAATCTGATCCCTCTTTGACCTTCCAAAAATTCATTATAAGCAACTTTATTTTTTGAGGGAAAATCGAATGGACCTGGCCCGGACGAAACATGAATTAAACACTTTTATAATATAGTTACGAAATGCCAAGCCGCGATATAATACCTTCCCCACAAGGCGGATTTAGGGTTGCCAGAAAACGATAAACGAAGGCAGGGTTGCCATATTTAGCGCGAAATCACCTACTTGGCGACATTTGGCGACAAAATTGACGATATACCATAGACGATTGGAGAGCATTCTAGAATGAATTCTCAGACAGCTTTGCTGTGAAGCTGTCTTCACGGTTACAGCCTGATAACCTGAAGGTTGTGTTGCTGATTGTGTCAGCTCGTTTGTCGTAGTTTTTCGACAGCAGTAAATGTGATTTTGGAACTTAAATTGTGTTTTTCATCAAGTATTTTCGACAATCACTCCAAATCTACGAACGCAACAATATACTTGTAGATCTGTGTTTACTCATACATATTCATAACTGCCAACTCTTCAGGTTTTTCGTCACATTTCTCGGTATCGTCGTAGATCACCGAATCTCATAGTTTTTAATTTTTAGCCTTTTCTAATGGAAGTGTTTTTAGCAACAAAATTGAACTGTGCAACTGAAATTAATTTGGGCAAAAAAAAATTACACAGTTTAAGTCTGATTACTAAATTAAGGGAACTTAAACTGTGTAAATTTCATTTCCCACCCCTATAATCCTCTGCTTAATTTTTCTTCTTAAGCTTTATTTAATCTGAATTGTCTTACTATATTGCAGACATTTGCAGAACCTTATACGAATATTCAACCAGATGTTTAATTGGTAAACTTGGTTTGTATTAAATTTTGTATTATATCAGTATGTGGTACATTACTAAATTTATCATCCCAATAAATACTATGTACACTGCACAAAAAAAGGGGGGAACAGTTCTATATCTCCCGTTCTACTGGGCCGACTGACGAAATTCAACTTGCGTTTTTCATGTCTCAAAAGTGCGACTTAAGACATGTGTCAGATTTTTGTATAGCATTGTTCCAATATAGGTATTTTGACACAAAATCGGACTTTTTCTGAAATTGTTTCTGAAAACATCCCAATTGTTTTCCTTATTTCGATTCTACGACTCATATTATGCCAAACTGCCAAGTTTTCTGAAAATCGTAGTTTTTAAAAAATTAGCTCTCAAAATTTTAGCTCCTCCATGTTAATTTAATTTGATATATATTTATTAATATCTCTTTTTTTCCTAAACTTACATGATTCTTTCTCTCAGAATTAGTCTTAATCCAAATTCGCACATTTTTTTATGATCTATTTTTAAAATTCCTATTTGTTTGTATTTGTATTTTTAAATATTTTTTATAAATTTTTCGAAAAACGTTTTGTATTATAACTTATAAAATTTTTAACATCATCTTAAGGTAGATATATTTCTAGGCACGCTTGCAAAATATTAGAGTTTTTTATTCAAAATTTTCTAAGATATGAATTTTTAATGAATTTTAGACAACATGAATTTAACATGAATTTTAGACAATAATTTTCTAAGACATGAATTTACATATTGTTGCGTTTTGAAATTTGGCATATATATTGTAAGCGATAAGTCAAATATGCTTTACGCACTTTGTTAAATTCGTTTGAAAGAAGGAGCCATGCCTTTTTTCCCGCTCGTGCACAATGAAAAAAGGGAAAGGAAAATAGGTTCCTATACATTAAGAAGTTCGCCAAGTGAAGTATTCTTGGCGCAAATTAAAAAAATTCGCCAAGATAAATTTTTGAATTTCTCCGTAAATTTCGCACCAAATTTTACAACATTTAATATCTAGGCCTAACATGAGTCGTAGAATCGAAATGTGAAAAACAATTGGCATGTTATTTCAGAAAACGTCCGATTTTGGGCCAAAATATCTGTATTAGAACAATGCTATATATAAATAGGTCCTATGTCGCGCTTTCGAGACATGAAAAGTGCAATTTGAATTTAGTCAATCGACAGAGTAGAGCAGGAGATATACAGTTTTTTTTTCTTATATTACGTGCTCCGCCCTAAGGCACTACACGGAAAGGGAGGGATGCCCCGTGGAGGTCTTTTTAAGGGAAACTGGCTCGTATCCACGTTACACATGGGGAAAACCACGAAAATGCCCATGCAGCCAGCCCTGGACTCGAACCCTGGACCGAACTACCAGTGTTCAGCAGCTTTTACCGCTTGGCCGCTGGTGGGCCAAGATATAGAGTTGTCCCCCCTTTTTTTTAAGTCGATGTTTTCGTTTTTGGGATTTTACGTCGAATCACTCTGAACGTCCGTTTCACTTTTCAAATTGCTGCCACCAAGTATTATAGCCCTGTATTACATTTGAAGAAAATAAATAATGAAGCATCTGTATAAATGTATGTATGTTTCTCGCATTGTGATAAAACAACGATACCTAGAGCCGCCAAATTTTGAATTAAGTAATCCTACTGCAAATATAGGCATCTGGAAGCCCAAATTTCACATTTGGAATTTGTTTTACTATCAATTTCATATTTTGCAAAACTTCAACGAATTTTTGATTAACAAACTCACGGATTTCAAAGCGAGCAATGGCAACGTTGTACAGAAAAAAAATTTTTATCTCCAACGCGCGAGATTGTGTATCAGAAATTCTAAAGATATGTTCATTTTAAAATTATTTTGCGGTATTGCTCTTGAACTGAATTTTATGGTTTAAGTGCGAAGAGCATGATATTTAATAAATAGAGATAACACACAATATGCTAAAAAAAAGGCCCCTTTGGGCGTAATTTAAAATCTGAAACCTTTCAGATTTTCCTTTTTACCTTTTTTTTTCGCTGGGTACATTAATTATTCATTTTATTTTACGGTGTTTAAAAAATCTTTGGTAATTTAAAGCTTTCTAGTTTGCCAAAGACAAAAAACTTGGAATAAGCAATTAAAAATTAATATATTTAAGTCCGAATCATGTTATAAATAGCTGATTAAATACAATATTGGTTTATAGAGCAAATTTTAATCAACTTTGAATTTTTTTAAACTGGCGTCGTGCAGCGCAAAAACCTCCGGGAAACTTGATGGTTTTGGCGCGAGAGCCTCCCGGTTTTTCAAGGCAGCTATGCGTACCATACTGTTGCGATGCATGTCACATGATTTGATAATGAAATCATTAACAAAAAAAAAAAATTAAAATATCCAAAGCTAATGCTCGCAGTTATAAAAATATAGTAACATTAAAAGCTGGTATAAAACAGTAATCAAAAGAATTCCACACTTACTACTAATCAGCAAATATGCTATAAAACCACATCAACTGCAGCTTTACAAGTAATCACAGAAATTTCTCCACTTAACCTAATAGTAGAAGGAGAAGCTTCCTTGACTTTTATACTAAGATAAAATCAAAGTAGAAAGGTTTGGTATTCTACATATTTTGACACAGATTACGAAAAGAAACACTGAAGTATTCTATGTCGTCCAAGCATAAATAATCTTCAAGAATATATTAATACGGACTTTACAACAATATCATCATCTAGCATTTCTATATTCACAGACGGAGCTAAAACAGAAACAGGTTCTGGAACAGCTCTGGTATATGTCTATATAGAGATAATTTACCAATCTATAAATGGAGAAGACTACATAAAAACAATTCAATCTTCCAAGCTGAATTAATAGCAATCAAAAAAGCAATATACTTATTCAGTCGATTTAACAACCAAGTTAATATCTATCCAGCCTTGAAGCTACAAATGATGTTTATTGCAGAAATAATATAGTCTGCGGATTCAAAAACTTTTAATCAACATGTCAATAGTACTGAGATCAATGCTAAATTACATTCCAGCCCATACAGGTATACCAGGTAATGAACTAGCAGATACTCTTGCTATTCAAACAGCAATAGGATTAAATCTACCAGAATTTATAACACGCTTTCCAAAACCACATCTTAAACATATCACATTCAAAGATCTATTATTACAATGGCAATCAAGATGGACTAATATTAAAACAGGGCAAAGAACTTTAAAACTTATACCAAATGTTTCAACTAAACTGGTATCATCGTCCTTTACGATTACAACTTTTTTAACTCGACATGCTCCATTTCTAACATATTTAAATAGATTCAAACTCAAAGATACTGGCATTTGTAATTGTGGTAAAATAAGAAGTCCAGACCATTATGTTTTTGAATGTGAATATACAAATGAGCATCACTTAAATAAACCTTCAAATCAATACGGGAAAGAATGGACCCAACACCTATTAAAACATTCTGCTTTAAATAACACACTTTCAAAAACAAGAGAATAATTTATCAATTATAACAAAAAATTTCAACAGTTATTTTCATCAACAAATTTATTTTTGAGAATCCATTATATACATTTTTTTAAATTTATTTCATACATATCAAAATTAGATAAATTCCACAATCATTTATAAAAAGACTATAATATTCGGACTAATATCTAAATTAAAAGTAGAACTGATTTGTTTTATATCAATCAACCAAGACCATCTGAAATTATGACGATCTGAATTATCAAACTTTATGTATGAAATCTTGGATCAAAAGAACTTAGAACATCAGAACTTTGTATCTCAACTTTTGATCTATTGAACTTTATACATCTATAGAATTTTCATTGAATCTTGAACTATTCAAATTTATTGAAATCAAATTGAAATGTATATCAAAATTTAGCTCAACGTAGCATGTAAATGCAAAGAAGATTATTAATAAATTCCACTGCCATGTAAAAGTCATGTAAAAATATTCATTGTAAAAAGGATTTTCTCAATAAATAATTTCCAGTAGGCGGGCCTTTTCTGTTAGGTATCACCTTAGGTCGGAAGCCCTGTTAGTGGTGCAAAGGGCAAAATTGTAGTAACACATGCCAAAAAATTGCCTTCGAAGAAACCAAAAATCAGGTGGTCTGCATAACATTCTGGTTTACAAAAGCGGTCTCTTTTTGAGAAAAATTTGAGAAACACATTTGACGTATAGCAGTAGTGTAAAACTGCTGGTTCTGCGGTAGGAGGAGAATTACGGTTTACTGTGGTTTATTTGATTGCGGAAGAACACACGAGGCTATTTGCTTGGATGAATCGCGGATGAACCCTGAAGGCGCAAAGTGCAGCCACAGATAACTGACAAGGGAAAGGACAGCACGAGCAAGGTAAGAGAGACAAACTGGTAGGCAAGTTCGCAATTTTAAAAGAAATTTTAGAAATTATTTTTCTCATTTTAAGGATGTAATTTCTATAATTACGTTAACACATTTTTACTTGCTGAAACTCATACTTTTCTTCCTGTTCCAGCTATTTTACTCCGTAAATTTTAGTTCCTATTGATATCTGCACTTAACAATTTCCTTCGAGCTCTTATTTTCAACTTTAAGATCTCATACGCATCGCCTTTACTTAATTTTATTTATAAAGTTTAAATTTGTTCCTTACATTTGAACGTTTGTAATTTTCAATATGCTCTGTCTTAACTTATTTTTTACAGCTTACGAACATAATTGTTAATATACACGTTGTTTAAGTGTTACATTTATTTTTCTCTCCTTTCCGCATGCCTTCGTGGTGTAACGGTAGCACACTCGGCGCGTATTCGAGAGGTCCAGGTTCGAGTCCCGACGAGAGCATTGCTCACTTCTTCAGTTTCCTGACATCCAAAAATTTTTTAAATGACTCTACAGTGGCGCTCGAACTTAAAAAAAAGTGGTAGATGATGATTCTTCACCACCAGGATGTGGCGATTGGGTCACCTAAACTCCAGTCACTCTTTAAAAGGGGCAATATGTAAGGTAATGAACGGTGATTGAACTAAATGCTTCCAACATGATTTAACAACAAAATCTCAGAGCATCTAATGATAACTTCCAGGTTCTCTGCACTTGAAAATACTCGCATGTCATATTCAGAATTTAAGAACATATACTAGTACGTTTCTTCAGCCACAAAAGAACAGCCTATCAGACAATTACTAAACAGTAAACTAACATAACTGTTTAGAGGTGCTTAAGAGATTACAAGATTCTGTCCAAGAAAAACGATCAGAATAAATGGAACATTCATAATGATCACAGTGCACGCATAAGAAGAGACCTGGCCAGATAAAGTTTCTCAATTAGATCATCCACGGATTTCTAAAATTAAAAACTGTGCTGAAGGGACAGAATCTCGACAAAGAGAAGCGAGAATATCACTGAAGTTTGTTAACTGATGCACATTGAGAATACTTTGAATGCGATAATATTCACTAGTATACAGTTACACCTATTATTTGACACTTAGAAAGTTGACTATGGTAATTTTAACAGTTTCAGATTGATTTTAAATACTGCGTCCTTGCTTGTAGGCTCAGAATGAAGTTTCAAGTATTTTTTGAATTTTACATGATATACAGTGAACAATATTTTATTCAGTTATGAAATGTGATTCAATCTACAATAATTTTTGATGGCACATTATGAAAAAAAGCAGGTTGCTGTAAAAGTATTATTGCATAAAAAAAGTACTTCTGCATCTCTTCTCTTTTATTTCTGGCAACTGATTTTTTACTTGAAAGTCTCAAACTCGAAAGAACAGAACGACATGGCTGATTATAGGGATCTTGCAAGTGAATAAATTGTGCAACTTTAAGTGAATTAGATGACTAAGAAGGAGAAGAAATATTTGAGGAAGGCGAAGATTTCATTCTGTAGAAACTTGAAATATCTGATATTGATTCCGAAACTGGAGAAACGTACAACAAAAATAAGCTTTGGTTTTATTACAAAAGATCCTAATACAAATGTACCCACAAAGAAAGAAAACTGAAAGGAATTAGACATTACAGAATACTCCTGGTGTGGCATCTTCATAAATATGACGTTTTTTGAATAAGGAATGAATAATATTTATATTCAAATATGAATATATGACTTTATATTAAATATGAAGTTTTTTTGTTTAAAATGCTGGCATTAACGAAAAACAGAAAAAAAAAGTCTGAAAGCTTTCAGATATTCCATTAGGCCCAAAAGGGTAATTTTTTAATGCTTTGTGTATTACTTTTATTCATTAAATATCATTACAGTGTTGCCATGACTCCCTTTGAAATGGTTGAGTTTGTTAATCAAAACTTTGTTAAAGTTTTACAAAATATGAAATCGATAATATAACAAATTCCAAATTTCAAATTTGGGCTTCCAGATGAGCATATTCGCAGGGAGATTACGTTATTCAGAATTTGATGGCTCTAGGTACCGTTGTTTTATCACAATGGGAGAAACATATATACATTTATGAAGATTCTTCATTATTTAATTTCTTTAAATATAACACAGGGCGATCATATTTGGTGGCAACAATTTGAAAAGTGAAACAACGCTTTTAGTGAATCAACGCAAAATGCCAAAACGAAATTAATAATCCTTCTGGGCAAATTGTCCCTTTGGACTAAAAATTCTCTACTTATTATAATGACTTTGTGAGTGCTCTCAAAATTAACATTAAAACTTATTCGCAAACTTTACACAGCAGTGAAATTCTACGAAACATTTTTATCTTATATATCATGTATTTAGCAATCGCCGATAAATTTTAATATCGATGTTGGGGGGGGGGTGAAAAGGCGTTATAAGTGCACTATTAAATTTATCCCTGTGCAATTCCTTATTAAATTCTTATAATTCTCCTTATTAAATTTTATCGCTGTGCAATTCCGTGGAAAGTGCTTCGCAATCAAATTTTCTCACTTAATTTTTTTTCTTAATTTGTTATTAATTTTTTAAAAGATTTATAACCATTTATATTCTGAACCAAAGACTTTTAAATGAATCTAAATATCATAAGGCTTCAAATACATTTTACTTTTTAACAGCATATGATTAAGCCAGGTGCAATGAGGAAGTGTTAAGACAGCCCATCTATTTGACGAATAATATAGCAGGGTCACAAAACTCATAAATTTAAATTCGACTCTCATTCCATCAAATTCCGACCTTCGAAGGAGGGAAAGGTGCACGACCTTCAGAAATGTATTTGCAAACAGAGAGGATAAATAACTACCCCCCCCTTTCCACTACAATTAGAAATTTGGACGTAAACAAGCTTTCTTCTGGTTGTTTCATATGGTGTCTACTCCGGTTGTCTAGACATGCTAATTGAAGGAATAAGTTCTCGAATTTTTATTTTCTGCCTATTTGCTTCCTCGGAGGGATGAAGGAGGATCATAATGGACCTCATGCATGGCCGACGTTTTGTACCGCTTTATTGCAATGTGCGGTGGAGAGCGATTTTCTGCTGCTATTGAAGTGGCCAAATTCCCATTAGAAAATTCTTTTAAAATTTTATTTTGCTGAAGTATTGTGGTAGTTTTGAACGCCTCAACAAAACTTTAAATTTTATTTATTTAAATTAGTTAAAATTTCCGGGGGAAAATTTATTGTTCGAAAAAGGAGAATTAAAAGATAACGTTCAGTAACATCATTTTAGAAAACTAAGGGTAGATTTTCTGTTAAGAATTAACAGGACAGTTGACAACTGATAGGGAGACGAAGTCATCGCCATTATACCAAGATGTAAGGAGGCGCTGCCTCGCGTTTTCTTATGTCCACCCCTCTAACATTAGAAGAACAAATTACATTGTAGAATAGCATGAGATAACCTTGTAAGGTATTATTCCCGTTTGTGACTTAGAACATTATTTTCTATTCCACAATCTCAGATGATGGAATGTTCAACATACTTTACGAAATGTGTCAGGACTGAGTATTCGGTGCGTGTTCTTTGCAGACATTGTGAAATATTTACCAGGGTGTTTCTTCTCAAGTTTTCAGTCCTGAACTGGAACAGGGAGCGGAAGGTACGCTATGTTCTGATGTAACTGCTGGGCTGGAGAAGAACTGCACGTGAAGGGATTTGAAATCTTCTTTTATTCAATCACTATTAAATACAAACCTCCCAATTCGGGAGAGATACAGAAAATAAAAGACCACACTTGGGTCGAACTTAACAATCAAATAAACTTAAATAAATTTAAATGTAACTTAAATCAAACTTTGCTTCGCAGAGCAATTCGCGGAGATTGGCCTCTATCTAAAAGGGTGCGTAGCAAGATATTCTAAATACTACCGCACTTTAATTTATTTTACAATGCAATCACGTAGTAAGCACTATGGCTTATAAATTTAAACTGCTAGCTGGTCAGGCGAACGTTGAGCAGCGTGACCGTGATCTGAGGCAAAGCTCTCACACACCGAGAGGTTTCTACCTCTGGCTTAAATAGTGCTTGGCTGAACTTCAAAAATTAGCATAAGCTAAAAACGCGCGCTTCTTCTGACAGGAAGTTGAAGCAGAGAGGAGATAGAAAAGATTTAAATTAAAATAAACTTGGTTAGTTTAACTAAAACCTTACAAACTTCCCGCCAGAATTGCGATAGTTAAACTACTTTGGTCCAAACGGACCATGTTGAAAACTAGCAATTCTAAATAGTCGAAAATTTCACTGTTCTAAACTTAGGCCAACTCTTACAAGGCAATATATGTTTGTGTAAAATACAGACGAAATTTTCTGGAACAACAATCTTCAACATTTTTTTTTTCAAGTCTTATTCTTCAAACAGTCTTACTCCTTCCAGCAAAATCTGGAAGGAAAACAACTTTAGTATGACATAATAACAGAATAATTCTAAGTGGTACAAATCCTTATTTTTTTTTTTCTGTGTAATTTTGCACACACACATTATCATTCAAGCACAATTAAATTCTTCCCCCGTATGCTCTCTCACCGGTGTTGGATGTAAAGCAAACCGCCATTGCGGGTTTTTATGTGTTCGGGGGTGTTCAACTCTTCCACCTACAATCGACTAACATTAGTTAGAACTTGACATACGAGACCTGAAAAAAACGCCCTATAACCAGCTAATCCTAAGGTTCTCACTAGCTTTATGTCTAACACTTTAAGTGTATTTGGTGGAGAGCCTAATTAACACTTGCATTCTAAAATAGTCAATCTTTAACTTTTCATGCATACAAATTCGCAGTTTGCACACAACATTCACATTAATATTGCACTTAACGTGCATTGCTAGCATAATATTATTTGTTACATTTCATAACACATTAACAATTTCATAGCAATCCTGAAATGCAAATAGAGGTTAAATTTCTAAGCTTACAGAAATATAGGTTAAATTTCTAAGCTTACAGCAAGTGCTTCCTATTCCTTTCTCAAGGTACTTTCTTGAAATATCAAATTACATTGAATTAATAGTCTACAGACTAAATCGTGTTTTTCAATTTTCCGAATTTTCATTCTAGACATTTTACAAGTCTTTAGACAAAGCGTCATACAAAATCATTTAGTTAACATATTCTTTTCAGCAATTCATTGCTTTTACAGAATTAATCTATTTACAAAATTAAGTAATTTTAAATCTTTAAGAATTACAATTTCTTTTAACAAAACATTTTACTTTCCATATGAGAACTTATCGCTCACTTGGCGTAAAAGTCAACCTCGCTTGAGGTAAAATCAGTCCTGCAACTTGCAGTATACTCAAAAATTAACTAAACTTTTGAATACGAAATTGTACTTATCTTATTATGATCGTCCATCCTTTTCTTGGCCCAATCTTTAAAACTTGAGTAAGTTGTGGCCTGGTTCAGTTTCCTCGTTTTTCGTTGTTCTTTCGGAGCCTGCTCGTCTCTTTTTCTTTTGAAATTCCGTCGTTGTATCCTCGGCAATTTCCTTTGTAGAGGAGGTTGCTCCGCTGGACGTTTGGTGGACTGGGCCCTTCTCTCCTGGGCCCTTGCTCGTTGCTTGTCCTGGTTCCTGCTGTATTCGGGAAGTTGATTCTCAGGCTGCAATCGACGTTTCTTGCTTCTCAGGCACCTGTCCGATGATTCCACAGTTCTTTTGGATACATTGGGCTTCCCTTGCCCATTCTGCTTTCTTCTCTTGGTGCGCTCGTAATTCCGTTCGTAGATTTGTTCACCTGCATCGTGAGACTTTCTTTTGAAACCACCTTTTTGGTTCTTATTTCTTTGTTGGGGGGGAGCTTTCTTCTTCTGACATTTCGATGCCGTTGTAGCTGGTTCCTGCTGTTTTTGCTGACGTATATCTTCCTGGCTAGTCGATTGCCTCGGATCCTGAAACGAATCTTTAAATACAGCCATTTTGCTGCGATTATAGAACGGTTTTATTTGGTCCACATTCGCTTTGAGCGTTTGACCATCATTTCTTTTTAATATAACCACTGCCCCCGTAATTTGTTCAATTGTGAACGGGCCTTCAAAACGCGGAAAAAATTTCCCCACCTTTTCCTCTGGGGCATTTGACAAGTTGTGTTTAATCTTCAACACTTCATCTCCCACATTGTACTTGACCTCTCTTCTTTTTAGGTCATAGTACAATTTCTGTTTTCTTTGGGCCATTTCTATATTTTCCGTCGCTTCCCGTATTAACTTTTGTATATCACTCATTTTAAATTCTTCTGCCCTTTCCTGTACAAAGAACAGTTTATCTAGGGGGGTCAAGATCTTTCTTCCTAAGAAGAGTTCAGCGGGTGTTTTTTGTGTAGTATCGTGTTTGGCGGTCCTAAGTGCAAATGCAAATTCATTTATATGGCTATCCCAGGTAGAGTGATAGTTTTTCACATAACTACGAATTATTTTCACTACATTTCTATTCACCCGTTCCGCTATGTTTGACTGCGGACGATACGGGACCATCTTTAGATGACGTATGCCCAGTTTTGCACACATTTCCTCAAACATTTTACTAACAAACTGAGGACCATTGTCTGAAATAACTTTTAGGGGCGCCCCGTATTTTAAAATATACTTATTTAGAATTGAATCTACTACAATTTTTGCAGACGCGCGTTTTAACGGAATTAACTCTAACCATTTGCTAAAATGATCCACTATAACTAAAAGATATCGGCTTTTATTAACTTTACTTCGAGGGTAAGGTCCAAGTAAATCGATGCCTATTATTTGATTTGGGAATTCTGATTTAATACTATTTAGGAACCCGGCCGGGCGGAAATTAACATAATTATTTAATTGACATGTTGGGCACGACTGGACATACGCCCTAGTAAACTTTTGCAGTTCTGGAAAGAAAACTGCCTCGCGAACTCTCTGAACAGTTTTTCTTATACCTAAATGAGCCGAAATGGCACAATCATGCAACTCTTCTAATACATTCAACCTCATGCTAGCTGGGATAACCGGTCTATATTCATGATTCTCATTAGTAGCTTTCGTATAGAATAACAGTCCGTCAATTAATTCGTAATTTTCGGCCCTATTTCTTATCGGCACAATATCCGGATGATTGAAATTCTCAGGGTCGGCCAAATAATTGTATATATTTTTGAACTCCGGATCTTTTTTGAGTTCGGCTATTACTGTTTCACGAGAATCTAATACTTTGGATGTTAACATGGCTATCTTAATTACACTTCCATTTTCATCTAAGTTAATTCTGCTTAAAGCATCTGCCACAACATTTTCCTTTCCCGGCGTATGTTTAATTATTAGGTTATATTCCTGTAATTTGAGAGCCCACCTTATTAATCTGGGTGATAAATTTTTTCCAGAATAGAGTCTAGTGACCGCCGCGTGGTCGGTATATACAGTTACTGGAGAACTTCCAAAGAACACACGAAATTTCTGTACTGATGCTAACACTGCGAGAGTTTCTCTCTCTGTTGCGGAATAGTTTCTTTGGGTTTCATTTAATGTTCGGCTGAAAAAAGCCACGGGCTGACCATTTTGGGAAAGCACTGCACCAATCGCGAAATCTGAAGCGTCCGCTGAAATCTCTAATCCTTTATCCCCTTCTGGAAATTTTAAGACGGGAGCTTGAGTCAATGCGTCTTTCAATTTTTGAAACGCCAAGTTGGCTTCTGCTGACCACGAAAACCTAGCTTTTTTTCTTTTCAACTTTAGCAGTGGCTCAGCTATTTTTGCAAAGTCTTTAATGAAAGCCCGGTAATATGAACACATCCCGAGAAACGACGATAATTTCTTCGCTGTTTTAGGAACAGGATAATTTCTAATGGCTACTATTTTTGACTGATCCGTTTCGATTCCCTTTTGGGAAATTTTAAATCCTAAATAACGTAACTCTTTTGCGGCAAATTTACATTTAGACGCATTTATCTTTAAACCAGCTTCGTTTAACAATGAAAATACTTTTCTTAAATCTTGTAAGTGTTGTTCTAGAGTACTACTCGTAATTATAATATCGTCTAAATATATGAAAGTGCTTTTACCAAGGACTGGTCTTAAGACGATGTCCATACATCTTTGGAACGTTGCCGGCGCGCCGGATAATCCGAACGGCATTCTAAGAAATGCGTACGTACCAGATTTCGTTATGAACGCGGTTTTGTGTACGTCCTCGGGTTTTACCCCAATCTGAAAATAGCCACTCGTGAGATCTAATGTAGTCATGTATTTTGTAGACGAAATATTTCGAATAATTTCTTCAATTATCGGCAACGGATATACAGGATATTTTGTAACTGAATTTAACTTGCGATAATCTATAGCAAAACGCCACCGCTTCGGGTGCGTAATCGGGTAATCATTATTTTTCTTACACAGGACAACGGGGCTAGCATAACTGCTAGAAATTGGCGTGATGATTTTATTCTTTAACATCTCTTTAATATGATGTTCAATTATTTCTTCTTTTGTCCTATCATATCTATATGGCTTTTGCCTAACTGGCTGAGCGTCCCCCGTGTCAATGTCGTGGTTCACCACCTGCGTAAAGCCTGGTACATCACTAAATAAATTCGCAAAGTGACTTACCAGACCTTGGATTTTCTCTTTTTCCTCTGCTTGTAAATGTTCCAAGTCCAGCTGCGGGGGCTTATCATTCTTCGCTTCAATTGGCTTCATATTTAATGTTAGTTCTCCCCCCTTGAAATCAATTTTTGCTTCTGCCAAACTAAAAAAGTCCACACCTAGAATAATACAAGTCTGCAGGTTACGCACAATATAAAACAGGATTCTTACCTGTTCGTTGTTGATACGCACGAACAATGGTACTTTTCCTAAACAGCTACATTTTTCTCCTTGGGCCGCTATGACATCCGTGTCTCTTGCACTAAAAATTCTGTAACGTCGAAAGTGCTTCTTAAAGAATCTTTCCGATACGAAGCTGCTTTGGGCTCCTGTATCCAAGAGGGCTGTCGCCGGTATGTTGTTGATTAGAACTTCAATCTTCGGCAAACTCAAATTCTTAACGACCACGGTGTTTAAATTGATTTTGGAAGGGTTTTGCGCTGCTTCGGACTTCTTCACCTTCCTCGAAGAAATCCCTCTTAGTTTAAATTCTTTTTCTTCTGGTTGCCCTCGGAATCTTTGCTTGTTCTTCTATTAAATTCCCTTCGTTCGCCGCTCGCTTTAGGAGACACATCTTTCTTCGGCCATTGCTTCGCCTTATTCCCGTAACTTTGATTTTGCTTTTGCTGCGGTCTTGGCGAACTCCACTGACTTCTTCGCTCAAATTGGCGTCGTCGTTCGTTGTCGGCTGTTCTTCGGCTTTCAAATTGTACCGCGAGCTCAAATAATCTGTCTAATGTTGTTGGATTTCTTAGTTCGATGAAATCTTGAACTTGGGGCAGTAGCCTAGGAAGTATAACTTGAATAATTTCAGGATCCGGGCGACTTCCATACAAAAGCTTGAAAACTTGAATTTTCCTCAAAATAAAATTAGACAAATCTTCTATTCTTTCTTGGTATCGGCTAAACAGTTCAGCTTCCAATCTGGCTCGATCTCGCACCACGGGAAATGCTTTCACTAGAGAATTCTTGAAATTTTCATACGTGTATGTGGGGCTTCCTGGTTCCCCCAAGAGATTCTTTCCGATGCACTTGAACCAACTTAGCGCTTGGCCCTTCAAAGCGCTGGTAGCAAGAGCGACTTTCTGAAATTCGTGGACTGGATATAGCATGAAGTGGGAGTCTAGCTTTTCCAGGAAATTGATTACGGCTGTCTTGCCGTCAAAACTTGCCGCTGGCTTCATGGCTGCTCGCATGGTTTGTACGATGTAGCCGAATCCTTCTATGCCAGGAGGTGCTATCTCAGGATTCTGGACAGGTACAGCAGGTGTCTCAGGTTCGTCTTCTTGTTGTTGAGGCCATCCTCTTCTTTTTGTGCGGGCGCCACTATCAGGACTTAGCATTCTGTGTGTATTCTTTGAGAACATGGTAAATTCTGTAAAGGGTTCTTATCCTTACGTTCTAAGTCCTGAACTGGAACAGGGAGCGGAAGGTACGCTATGTTCTGATGTAACTGCTGGGCTGGAGAAGAACTGCACGTGAAGGGATTTGAAATCTTCTTTTATTCAATCACTATTAAATACAAACCTCCCAATTCGGGAGAGATACAGAAAATAAAAGACCACACTTGGGTCGAACTTAACAATCAAATAAACTTAAATAAATTTAAATGTAACTTAAATCAAACTTTGCTTCGCAGAGCAATTCGCGGAGATTGGCCTCTATCTAAAAGGGTGCGTAGCAAGATATTCTAAATACTACCGCACTTTAATTTATTTTACAATGCAATCACGTAGTAAGCACTATGGCTTATAAATTTAAACTGCTAGCTGGTCAGGCGAACGTTGAGCGGCGTGACCGTGATCTGAGGCAAAGCTCTCACACACCGAGAGGTTTCCACCTCTGGCTTAAATAGTGCTTGGCTGGACTTCAAAAAATTAGCATAAGCTAAAAACGCGCGCTTCTTCTGACAGGAAGTTGAAACAGAGAGGAGATAGAAAAGATTAAATTAAAATAAACTTGGTTAGTTTAACTAAAACCTTACAAATGTACCGTTACAATGATACATACTGTAAAGAATTTTCTTTTTCCTTCCAACATGTCTTCGTAGAGTAACTGGAGGCATCTTCGGCTAACAGTCACAAGGTCGGGAGTTCGAATCCCAGCGAAGGAATCATTGATTGATCATTTCAAAAACATTTTGACTTGATAGGAGAGGTCCAAACTAAAATCTCGTGGACAATAACTGGTCACCACCAAGATTTGGTGACCGGATCCCATCCTTTTCAGCTGCCAGTTACAGTTTATGGGGGAGGGGGGACATAAGGAATTTTCTCCTTTCTTGTGGAGAGCCTTTGGGATGCAATTGGAAAGCGCATGAGGTTAGCAATCAAAAGGTCTGCAGTTCCAATTTCAGCGAGAGTATCATTGATTGATGATGTTTTCGACTTCAGAAAAATGATAATGATTCTACATTTAAAATACACTTTACAAATACACTTTACACGAAACACCATGGCTTCACCACCATTGTTTACCATTGACAGTTCCGTCCCAATTTTGACAGCGAACATACTAAGGAGAAGATTTGAGTATTTCCCACCCAGAGCCGGTACAAGGATGAGGCAAGTGAGGCACTTGCCTCAGGTAGGTGAATCACTATAAGGGGCGCCAAATTGGTTATGCGAATTCGAAAATTACTTTAATTATGTTTTTAAATTTGTCGGTTATTATCAGGAGAAAAAAACCTTCGGCAAAATTAAATTAATAAAACAATAAGAAGAACTGCAAGAAAACCTGAAATTTAATGCAACGTGTATTTCAGTGTTACTTCTTAGTTAACAAAAAAATGATTTTTTTAACATTTTCATTGGAAAGCTATAAATACTTGGCTGTATTATTTTTCTGAATACATAAAGCTACGATTAAAAAATATGAATTAAGAATTATGATATTTTCATTTAATACAGTTACTTTTGTTTAATACAAATATAGCTATTTTGAAATACAGTGAAATACGCTTAAAACGCTTAAGGCGAAATATAGGTTAACACGAAATAATACGACGGTCCCGACAAACTACTATGCATTTTCATGCATTTTTTTTTCTTTTAACGAGAAACGAAAATCGCTTAAGACGAAAAGATTTCACTTCTGGGAATGAACAAATACGAGAAACACCAACCACGCAGGGGATATTTAAGAAGGGTGTGAAATGAAAGAGAGGTGATTTCGCTTGTTTCGTAGAAAGGAGGCTAACTTGGCTTTGGAATACCCTCGGAGTAGCTTGTGACACGAGCCAATTTTGTTTATTTAAGCTACTTTCACCCTCCTCCTACACAAACATCTCCTTTCTCATCAGTTGACTTCGAATTCGGTAACGAGTACATCGCAGTATGTATAAAAATTAGTGAGTTTGGTTCGTCCCAAAAGAGATGGAGAAGGAGGATATCGGAACTGAGCCGACACTTAATGAAATGTTTGACAAAAGTCTCTGTATTATTGGAATGTCCTACTGTATCATAGAAGAATTCGTTGCAGTAGATGATAATAATGTGTGTACAGCCCCAATTATGGAAGACAAGGACAGTTTGGAGCTTGTTCAAAGCTAAAAAAATATCATTGATGCAGACTCCGACGACGAAAATGAAATGAATAATGCAGTTCCTGTTCCCACGTCATCCGAAACGAGGAACATCTTGAAACGTATGCGCAGTTATTTAGACTCTCATTCCAATGGTGGTATGAATAACAAAATTGACGACATCGAATAATTTGTTGACATTTTGATGCTAAAAAAGGCAATGCAAAGAAAAATATCAGATTGTTTTTCAAAACCTCAACGAATGTTTTGTTTTTCAAAAAACTTGAAAATTTTGTATTAAATTAAGTTTTTGTGGATGTTTTTGTTTTATTGATTTTTATTAAATACATACATATTTACATAGCTATGTAAATAAAATGTACTCTGATAAACTTAATTTTGTTGAATATATGTTTTTCTTGGCAACATCCTTAACACGAAAAAATATTTCGGTCCCCTCAGTTTCGTGTTAAACGGTGTTCACTGTATACACGCAGGGGCGCACATTTACCTTTTTGCCTAAGCTGAAAAAATATCTTGGCACGGCTCTGCTCTCATCCTTCTTTCTCTATCATGGAGGTAAGAATAACAGGAGGGCCAACCCCGCATTACGACTGAAGCAGTGCTCCCTGGCTTTGGTCTCCAGATGGGATGTCTTTAGTTAACAACCAGAGCTTTCTTGACAGCGCTTTGATAGTGTTTCCACACACAAGAGTTCCACACAAATCGAAAAAAGGGACACTTCCGCATAAAAGAAACATTCATTGTTGGATGGATAGTAGCAATTTGTGTAGTTTAGCGGCACTTAGCCAAAAATCACATCTTGGTTATTATTTTGCTAATATTTAAATCTTAATAATAATTCAATCTTCTGTCTAGCAGAGTAGTATTTCCTTTTATGCCTGTTTCACTCTGAACTCACGCAGACTGTCTTAAAACATTCCTTTATCTCATTTCATTTAAATTATTCCATGCATCTTTCAATCATTTGAACACCTTTCCCATAGAAATTTTCTTAATCAATTCGTCAACACTTCCTACTGAATCTGTGAGTGCTAGTTAAATTATCATTATGACATCCCGACATTGAAATTTAAATCTGTGATAATTAATTCCATGCTTCGTATATTGTGATTTAATAGTTGAAGTAGCAAGCACAAACAAAAAAAATGAGGCTTACTTAATAAAACAACACAGCTGTCTTTTAAATTTTTCAATGCAATCCGTGAAACAGCGCTTGTCGCTCAAATTTAAGAGGGTAAGGTGATGAGTATACACAGAGTGTTATCAGTGCAGCGATGGCGAGTTTTCAGCAGAGTACACCTAGATGATGAGAAATCACATAGCAGTGCGTGGTCAGAAAATGCTTTCCTGGCGTGGTAGTGACGACGCAAAACGAAAAAAAAAAAAAAAAAAAAA
>KK113046.1:0-25670 GCA_000611955.2 Stegodyphus mimosarum | reverse complement strand
CAAAAAAAAAAAAAAAAAAAAAAAAAAAGAAGGACATAGACGATGAGAGAAAATGTGTTTTATTACGTTTACTGCAGAAACCAATTAATGAGAACAAAAACGATCATCATTAAAGAAGGTGTTCGAAATTACGACCCCAGACCGTGATGCAGGTCTAAAGCTGCGTTCACACTGGTTCGTGGAGGCGAAAAGCGGCAACGCGGAAAAAAAGCGTACTTCAGTTCACACTAACGCGGCAACTTTCGCTTTAAAAGTTGTCATATGCTCGCACTAGATGGCTCTTCGTATCGGAAACTTGGAGGGAAAAAGTCAAATTTTTGTGTGGTATTTTGACTTTTTACGATTACATTTTTTAATTAAAATGGATTTAATTTCTGCTCGATTAAAACTTACTTTACTTCTTGCGTTGCGTAAAAGAAGTAGAATGCAGTGGTGTATATTAATATGTGTGAAATGACTGCAGCAAGGAGATGCGAATAATTTAATTGAAGAAATGCGCTTGAACGAAACGAAATTTCTTATAATTACTTTCGCATGACACCTCATCAATTTGATGAATTTCTAGCCTCCTTTATTCAAAAAGCAGAACACTCATTTTTTTCAGAATATCGCAGAAAAGAATAGTTTGGGAGACAGGAATATGATATTTCAGGAAAGGATCGTTGTATAAATATAATACTGTATATGTATATAATTTAATTTATTTATGAATTTTGTTGAATGATAACTTAAAAAAATCCTAATTTCATGATTCTATTTCGGAAAGTAAATTTTTCATGGGGTAGAATACCATAAATGTTTTGCATGATGTATGAACTTCTCTTAAATGCTTTCTTAAATGAACTTCTCTTAATTGGTTTAAATAATGCAATAAAAAAGCATATTTTGTTTAAATATATGTAAGATTTACAACATTACTAAATTAAATATCACACTTAAATAAAGCAGTTTTTTTAAGTTAATAAACAAAAGCAATTTTTTAATGTTTTAGTTTCTGTCTTATGTACATACATATTTTTTACCTTAAATGTAACAGTAATTACTTCAATTAGTCATTCATATATTAACGAACAGCCACTATCTAAAGGTTTATTTGATAAGGTCACTTTTATCTAAAATTCATTAAAGTAACTTCATTTTATATAATACTTCTTTTCCTGCGTCAAAAATTGAACTCCACAATTAGCAAATTTGCTAATGCTCATGCAAAAGTTCTTTAAATTAATGAAGAATTATCATCAAGATTATTACTCGTTACCACTCGTTTAAAATTCAGAACTCACTAATTTTTTAATTAGATGAAACAACAACTTTATACTAATACCAGTATCGCTTTTGCTAGTCTCGTGTCAGACGAAATAGAATCAGATCATAGTAGTCAGATCATCTTATGAATGATACCAAATGCTCGTTGCCAAAAGAAGGAAAATGCACACAATGCCGAGCGAAAATTAGGTTTATATGAATGATGAGTGAAATGAAATGAAAAATAAATGCAAGCTTCTTGAGTTCCTTCCCCCTCCAAAAAAAAGTCAGATAGAACAGAAAAGATAGAAAAGATATTACAAAAAAGAAAAGTTTCTTCGTTCTCTCATCAGGGGTAGGAAAAAGCAAGGTCCGAACCCGCAATACGAGTCCCTAGGACCCGCCATATTTTCTACTTGAGCGGGTTACCTCCCCGCTGAGGTACCTACCTTGAGGGCAAGCACGGTTTTATTCAGGAAACTGAAGAAGCATCTGGGCTACTCTGGAACTAGCGATAATATTTTTTTTAAAATATCAACTCCATTACAACATCACTCCTGGTGACATTTGAAATCAAAATCTTTAACTCAAGAAGCCAACGTTTTACCCACTAGGCAACAAGAGCAGGCTTAAATTGATGTAGATATATTTTAATAAAAATTCAAAATCTGGAATTTCAAAATCCATCATTATTTTCTAGCAACAATCTATTGCATTAGATTATTCTGTAAAAATTATCAACCATATATAATTTATGGTTGGTCATTAAGGTTTATTACTGCTAATAAACTAGATAATTTTCCTTTAAATACTCTATAAAGCTATTTATTCTATTAGCATATGCATTTTTTATTATTATCTGAAATTTTTATTAAGGTTAGTCCATTTGACTTTTTCATCAAGGAAAATTTTTGAAAAAGACGTTTGAAACGAGATGACTGAAACTGACGCGTCAAGCGTCGAAAAGTTGGAGTTAAGTCAATTCACGCGTCCTCCGTCGTCGGGAAAATTCCGCCTCTGAGCTCGCTTCCGAATGGTCAAAGCTTTCCGCCCGAAGGCGTGATCACTTTGGTGTGAACTAGGCTTCACTTAAAAGATTTGTATCATGAATGGAAGATGCATGACATACGATTCCTGCATCACGGTCCAGATCGTAATCTCGAACACCTTCTTTGATGACGATTATTGTCTCTTTATGTTCTTTTTTCTTTGTTTTTCCTGTATTCCGAGTAATAAACAACTTTTCTCACCCCGGTTCATGTCCTTTCTTTCTTGACTTTCATGTCGTCATTACCTCGCCAGAAAAGCGGTTCCGACTATGCATTACTATGCGTTTTCCCATCGTCTAGGTGTATTTTGTCTCTCCTGAAAGTTTGTCACCGTTGTAATGATACACCCTGTACAGAGGTTTGATAGCGCCGATTGCAATAAAAAAGGGAGGTGCAGAGCTAGACATTATAGCAATCCCATGCACAAAATGTCAGCGTTCTACAACTAATCGTTTTTTAGTTAGGCAAGATACATGCATATAAACATACATACATGCATAAGTAAAGTAGTAACAAAAAATTCCTTTTCGGATCTATTTTAAGTCCACTTTACAACCCCGTTTGAGAAAAAAAAAAAGCTTTATTCTGCTCGAACGTACAGAAGTCACACATAAAAAAAACAGTGCTTTATTCTGCCCGAACGTACAGAAGTCACAGATAAAAAAAGCAGTACTTTATTCTGCAAGAACGTACAGAAGTCACACATAAAAAACAGTACTTTATTCTGCCAGAACGTACAGAAGTCACACATAAAAAAACAGTACTTTATTCTGGCCGAACGTAGAGATGTCACACATAAAAAAAATCTTCCAAAGGGATTCGGGAACGGTTAAAATGTATATTTTTGTTGACGCCGAAAATTCTTCGTGATTTCATTACTTCTTTTACGTCGTACAAGGCAGTAAAAACAACTTTTCTAAAGACACATTTTAAAATTTTTAGAGCACTTAGAAATATTTCAGTTTGATACAAAAATCAAGCCATTTTTATTGGTTTCGAGTAAACATATTTGACTATTTTGATCGGATCAGGAAGCGCTGTTCTTACAAAAAACTAACTAATATAATTATTAAAACTAATACAATTATTATTATTGATTGTTATTTATGTTTTCAGAAATACGGCTCATTTTTCCCCAACAGCGGGTTCATTTTAGTTGGTTACAAAGTCAATATTGAATATCATTTTATAAGGTATTTCTCCCGCCTTCTTCGCAAGCCTTCGTGGCGTAGTGGACAGCACACTCGATGCGTATTCGAGAGTACCGTGGTATTATATCCGTGGTTCGAGTCCCTGCGAAGGCGTTGCTCATTTTTCATCTCTCCTGCTTTAAATAACCTAATGACTCTACAGTGGCGCCCGAACTAAAAATGATTCTCCACCACCAGAATTTGGCGATTGGGTCCTCTAATCCCCAGTCGCCCTAGGGCGCGTATTCGAGAGGTCCGTGGTTCGAGTCCTGGTGAAGGCACTGCTCATTTTTCAGGATTTCCCTGCTTCAAAAAAAAAAAAAAAAAAAATAAAAAAAAAAAAAAAAAAAAAAAAAAAAAAAGAAAAATAATACTAATGCCTCTACAATGGCGCCTGAACTAAAAGGTGTTGGATGATGATTCTCCACCGCCAGGATTTGGCGATTGGGTCCCCCAAACCCCAGTCGCCCTTTAAAAGGGGGTATATAAGATATTTCTCTCTCCTTCTTCGCATGCTTTCGTGGTGTAGTGGTCAGCACGCTGGGCGTGTATTCCAGAGGTCCGCGGTTCTAGTCCCGGAGAAGGCGTTGCTCATTTTTCATCTCTCCTGCTGTCTACAATTTGAGTAAATAAAATATGTAGTAGGTAACCAAAAATGACATTATAGAAGGAACTTTGGAACGAAATAACATATAGATAAAAAATTAAGAAGTAAAGTGTTTAATATATATAATAAAGAGACCAGGTACTGAAACAAGCGTCGAAAGCCAATGACATTCAAAAAGAGGACTACTAGACCCCTTTCGCTCCAAAAATAGAAAGAAAGAGTAATGGAAGAAAATAACTTTCCAAAGCAACCATTTGGTAGACGGAGGTAACAAAACAAATTTCTTTAAGATGTGAATTGTTAATATGGAAAATATATATAAAGAAATGCTCAAAATATAAAACAAACAGAAGTTACATCGTTTATCAAGGTACAAATACGAATCAGACTGACTATCCATAAGAAAATTAATTCTTATTGAAGACCCACGAAGTTGCAAAACAAAATTTACATGTAAAGTTCATGAGTATTTTGCATAAAGAAAGAGCAAAATCACGCAAGATGTAATTTAAAAATTCAGAAGTACTGAAAGTTAATTTCTGAATATTAATTCTAGAATGATTTATATGCCACTGTTTCTGTTACAAGAAGAGGCAGTTATGGGATAGTTAATTCCTTGCATGTCTTGTCTTCTTCATCCTGCAGTCATAATCGTGACTATTCTTCCGCTACTATCCCCTATTCCGCCATTAGTAACATCTACTTATGGAATATTTCTAGTTTCATCCTCTTCTAAACACGTCACTAGTTGTAGCAAAGAACACTACATGATAGCTACTCTTGAAGCTTGGTTTATTTATAAAAGCAAAACCATTCCAACAAAATTTGAATTTTTAATATGTAGAGTCATTAGGTTTTTTTTTAATACGGGAGACGTGAGAAATGAGCAATGCCCTCACCGGGACTCGAATCCGGACCTCTCGAATACGCGCCGAGTGCGCTACCGTTACACCACGAATAAAATACATTTCATTAAATACATTTCATTAGGAATGTTACTTGAGAATATAAATGCACTTTATTATTTATTTATAGTATGTTTATATTTTTAACTTCGATATAATATCAGGGTAGCTGAGATAGTGGACAGAGACTTAAAACAAATGGGGGAAAAGGAATGTTTATTATTCTTTCAAAACGTGTTTCGAAATTTCTCTTCCTCTTTCTTAATGGTTTCAAACATAGAATTACTTTAAAAACAGCTTAAGATTAAGTATTCTGTTAATGAACCTATTTCAAATATATTTTCCAAGATAATGTTTACTTTTAATACCTCTCATTTAATTTCATACCACCATATTTTATGTCAGTGATCTCAAACTGGCTGCCAGCTTGTCTTATGAGGCCTCCGAAGCAATTTTATGCGGCCGAGAATATGTTTTAGTTATGTATTTGTTGTAAATAGAGTGCCAAAAGTTTGCAGATGGATAAAGGCTATTGAAAAAATAATTAAAACAGTGAAATTTATCCTCAGACGACTCTGAATCATCGAGTTCGTTGTATTACTTGAAGTAACTGGGAGTGAGTATAGAGAAATTATTCAGTAAAGCGAAGTAAGGTATAGTTACGTCGAGGAATTGTATTAAAAGAATTATTTGACTTTAAAGTAAAATGAAAATTTCATGTTACAAAAATAAATAAATATTTAATAAATAATTATATTTAATAAATAAATAAAACCATCGATAGCTGTAGAATAATGCATGAATAACAGATTTAGCATTTCCTGTGGGTTTAAAAAGACATTTAAATATTCTTAATGAAGAGCTACAAGGAAAAAATTAATTTACCGCTGGCATGTATACTTGTATTAAACCTTAAAGCTTTTGAGGCTAAATTGTACTTATAAGAAACACAATTTGAATTAAAATATTTATTTCCTATATCTTAAATTCTGCCTGTTATTTAAAATGAAAGCTCTAAAAATATGCAAGAAAAAGTGCATTATAATAGGATACGAATTCGAAGAAAGATGTGTAGAATTTAAAGATTTGTACTCCAGTTTTACATTATGAAAATAATGGTACCGAAAAATGCCATTAAAACAAACATGAATAATGCAGCAGAACATGTGCAAATGGAGATAATTGACTTACAAGTATATACAAATCTTAGTTGTGTGTTTACCTTATTTGTGTGAGAATTAATTTTATTTGTGTGAGAGATGTTTGGAATTGGAGATACAGAATTGATTATCTTTTCATTCATACTTCTCAAAAGATAAATACTTTCATTTGCGAACTTCCGCAATTAGAAATTAATAAGAAAAGAACCGATTGACCGATGAGCTGTCAAGAGTATAGTTTTCAGCCATTTTTCTCAAAGGCTACAAACTTTATCAGAAATGAAATGCCATCAACTATCACAGGTTTCGTACACATATCTTTCCACGGAAATTAAGGATTTTTAAGGACATTTAAGAACCATTAATGAAAAAAATTAAGGATCTATCAGCAAAGGGAATTTAATAAACGAAAGGAATTATCGATACCCGAACTTCGCTTTTATAATACCAGTGTAAGAATTCTAAGAATAAAATAAATCTGTAAGTAGGATGTCTCATTATTAAACATAATTTAATATTTAGCATACTTACGCATATAATTTATAATAGTGATTCTAAAACGATATTAGTATAATTACACATAAAAAGCTACAAAACATATGTTTCGTAGTAACAACTCACAACAAAATTTTTATGTGCCTTTTTAATTTAAAAACTTTCCAGATACTTTTTCTGACTTATATCATTCTTCTCTTCAGCATCAGTTCTAAATTTATTCGTTTCAATAAACAAATAAATGCTTTCAGTAATTTCTGCTTCATCCCCTAATTTCTTAATGCTTTAATAATACATTTTTGAAGAATAATTTTCTTTATGTAATCAAATTCTTTCACATTAAGTTTCCTCTTTATTTTAAGATTTCGGATGTAATTGAAGATTTCTGTTATTATAAAGAAATATATGTATTTAGAGCGTATAGAAGAAACTTCTAATTTTATTTCTTTAATAATATGGAATATTGAGAACAAAATTAAAATGATATAAGATCAGGGCTGGCCCGTCAGTGTAGAGACGTTAGGTTTTTTTGGAAGCAGGAGATGTGAAAAAGGAGCTGTGCCGTGGCTGGGATTCGAACCACGGAGCTCTCAAATACGCACCCAGAGTGCTGACCACTCACCACGAAGGCATGCGAAGACGGCCAGAGGAATACGTTATACACTGAGCAACAACAAAAACATTTAAAAATTACGGATTAGGAGTCAGCAAAACTTTTAGAATTTAGGACGGACACTGGACCTTATCCACAGAGGACCAATTCAGAACCCATTGAGATAGAGGAGGGAGGCAAAATGTCTACCCCTGTGTATGGTGCAGTGAGGTATATAAGATGAATCTTGTAAATTGTCAGTTTTCAGTTTTCTATATTAACAGAAAAATCCCCTTCTACCTCTGTCCCCCTGTCCATGTGACAAATGGAGAGCAACTTTTGTAATTTTCCAACTTGTGTGCAGCGAAAATATGAGAAAATAAAGTGAACATAAATATGTTAATAGAAACACTTTTTAGAATCAAAAGTAGAAAATTCAAATAACTTTGTTCTCAATGTTCTTACAAAAATTTTCCAAACATTAAGAACTTTATTACGAATTTCCTGTAGAACCTATTCACTACGTGTTAATGCCATGAAGGCACTTTTCATTTTTTCACATTTTTTTTTATAAGTCTTGCTTTCGAATCCTTCTAAACCTTCCGAGGAGCCAGATTTTAAAATTATCCCACTTTGTGAGAACAAAAAGGCCAGAAGATTTTTTGAATACAGAATTAAGAAAAGAAAAATATAAAGTGAATTTTCAAGGGAAAACTAAAGCACACACTTGAGTATTTTGAAACAGCTACATGAGAAAAAAGCTCTTATGAAAAAATATAAAACAAGACAGATAAAATAATTGTTTTTAATAACAAAACACCTTTTTACTTCCCTGTACAAAGTAAAGGATGTATTGTAATCCCTAAAAATTCAGGGTATCATATTTCAATGAAAATATCCATTTTGACCGCTATCGAATGCAATTTAACGATGTTTTTGTGTGATAGCTGAACATAAGAACAGAAAAAAAGAATCTTTCCCCCCCCAAAAAAAATTATATAACTGATTTAAAATGGTTTCTGAAGAGATTTTTTTGTGGCGTCTGTGCCTACCTATGTATGCATGTATCTCGCATAACTCAAAAACGAGTAGCCTTAAAACGTTGAAATTTTGTATATAGGAGTGCTATAATATGTAGATGTGCATCTCCTATTTTGGTTACAATCGACAGCACCAAAAGCATATATATATATATATATATATATATAATAAATAACAGAATATATTCAATGAGCTCAGTTTTTTTTTATTTGGTATATTGTGCATTTTTTGCTTTAAAAGTGATTGAATTGTGTTGTTCTTATCTTCCGGTTAAGGTTTTTATGCCTTTAACAAATCTGCATGCAAGATTTGTAGAATGATTAACAATTTAAAAGTTGTTTAGGTGCGGCTTAGCCTAATCATTTTTCTCATGGCGGACATATTTGTTTACATTTGAAACTTAGCAGAATAGTGGTTTTGTTGCCAATCTAGAGAAATTAAGCTTTGAAACAACAAAGATAAAGCCTTCTTTTATTATTGCGAATTAAATCAGGCTGAATCCACTCTGGAATTTATTCGAGGAAATAAGTGTTTAAGATTTACTTCGTAATTTTTAATGTACTCATGCCTTGTTGCTAAGGTATGTATTTAGAACGTATGCATTTCTAGTGTGTATGCAGAACTGGATTAATTGAATGAGAAATACTGAATCGCCTGTAAAAAATGGTTTCTTTTTCTTTTTCGTTCATTTAATTTCTTTTATACAACGTTTTAGATTTATTATAGTATTTGAATAGAACATGTGGCAACGATTAGATAATTCTTCAGGTGATATAATTTTCGTACATTCTGAGTTGCAAAATGAATGAGATATAACGCTGTTAAGTGAACCTGGCGACAGTATGCCGCTTTTCATGATTTATGCGAATTTACTTGACAATTAATACGTTTATTGACGTTTTATTTTTGTGCTATTTCTTAATTACAGTTTTAACAGATTATCATTATTCTAATGATATTTATCAATTTTATTATATTTGTAAAAACATTTTTTTAAATCGAAAAATTTGCAGATCACCGGATCAAAATTCTGTATAAAAAGTTGATCTTGAAAATTTCTAAAATGTCGATAAGACTCTAAATTTTACACCACATAATAAAAGAAATCATATTTTAAAAAGGAAAAGTTGTTTTGATGTAATATTTTATGAACTCTTCAATCTCAAAAAAGAAATAATTTCGAAATGTTTCAATAAAGGCAGGATGTCATGCCCAAAATTCGATAATCACACCTTTTATACTAAGAAGTCAGAAAGAAATTTAAATAATAACCTATCAAATACAGATTTGTCAATGAATCGCCAAAAAATAGTCCTCGGAAATGTTAATTAACATTCAAAATGTCGGTCGTAAAAAACAGACAGAAATATCAGATTGTAAACTTAAGGACGTTTTGCCGATTTTGGCCAAAATTAAGGACTTTTAAGAACCAAAAATAATTTCCAAAAAAACTAAAGACTTTTAAGTACTTTTAAAGACCGTTCGAACCATGTGTCAAGTTGTAAGATACAAAGAAAGTTGTAAGAAATGAAGAAGTTCGATAATTATTTACAGGCGAATATACGTATTTTTTTCCTGCATGTGTCGAAGAAATATTCGGTAAATAAAAGAAAGAAGGCCGTGAATATTTATTCTCTTGTTTTGTCCTACTTCGAAAGTTTTTTCTGAAAATTCAGAACTTATTTAATAAATAACATTTTGCTATCAGTACGTTTGAACTGCGAAGTGTAAACAAGTTTCTTGCAGGTTTTAGATAGAAAATACATATATGAATTTTTCCTTATTATTATTTATCGTGTATTATTATTTATCATGTTTTGATAAATATTTGTAACGGATCAGGCACCTAAAAATAGAAAAAGGAATTTAATCGAAGGAAAGTATTTTATAATTTTGACCAAGGAGAGACGAACAAAATTATAAATTTGAAAATTAAAAAGTAAGTATAGAGAAATCCATCGTAAACAAAAAAAAAAAATGAATATTATTGAAATAAATTTCCAATTAAACTATGTTAGACAAATTGAGTTTTAAAAATGTTATTTTCCGCATTATAAACTTAACCGCAGCACATCAGACACATGCGTTATGGGTAACATCAGGTTAAAAATGAGTTGATTTCCATACCTTAGGGGTACTTATAGCATAATATAACATATAAACTAAAAGCTTATTGAACGTTCGCCATCAGGATCTATAACAAAAGTAGCGGTAACCAGATGGAATGTGGTGAGACATAATTGCTGAATGAAAAGTGTTTGGAGCATGTATACAAATGTCAACCTTGACAATGAACGATTCAAAATCCGCGTACATGGCATAAAATACTTTTTATTGAAATTCTTACTTTTCAAACTAAGCTTTTTTAGTCCAAAGGAGCTTTGTCCCTGAAGGACAATTCTTTCCGTTTTGCGATTTTGCGTGGAATCACTATAAACGACTGTACCACTTTTCAAATTACTGCCACCAAAAGTTATCACCTTGTATTATATTTAAAGAAATTAAATAATGAAGAATCTTCATAAATGTATGTATATTTCTCCAAATGTGATAAAACAACGGTATCTAGAGCCATCCAATTTTGAATAACGAACGCTTCCACCGGAATATGAGCATCTAGAAGCCCAAATTTTTAATTTAGAATTTGTTTTATTATCTATTTCATATTTTGTAAAACTTTAGCGAATTTTTGATGAACAAACTCAACGATTTAAAAGCGAGCAATGGCAACACTCTAGGGAAAAAACAAAACCTTTTTATCTCCAGTGTGCGGAACTGTGTATCGGAAATGCTAAAGATATGGTTACTTTAAATTATTTTGCGATATTGCTGTTGAACTGAATTTTATGGTTTAAGTGAACATGATATTTAAAATAAAGGTAACTCACAAAACGGTAAAAAAAATGCCCCTTTGGACGTAATTTAAAATCTGAAACCTTTCACATTTTCCCCCCTTCTGAAGGCATAATCATTTTCTAAAGGCCATGAGTTTGACAATTTTGTATATGTGATATGAAATTATTCTGATTAGAAACTCTAATTTTAATTGTAAAAATTATTTATTTAACTATTTTAACTGTATGTTGTAAAGTGTATGTTAATTTTATAAGGTTTCATGTTGTAAGGTATATGTCAATTTTATAACAGTTATTTTTAATTTTGAGACCCTTCCCTTTTAATTCTTGTTCCCCAGTTACAGCTCTCTACCAGAATGAGGTTTCAGAATCGTATTGAATGCAAATGAGTTAGAAGTAGTATTTAAAGCAAGTTCAACTTATTTCGAAAGAAAGTACTTAGGAGATCTTAGGGGCGCGTGTTTGCCTTCTGGCTACTTCATTCTTGAATCTATTACGCTCGGACGTATTGTATTTCCCTAGTTAGTATTAGATTAGCTTCTTATTTTCTTATCCTGATTTTAAAGCCCGAGTGGAGGCTTTCATGTAAGCCCCAGAAGGAGCCGTCTGTATTATTTCTTTGAGTGAATAAAAGGTTATTTTAACCCTTCTCGAGTCTAAATGTAAATACTTGAACTCAACGATACGTCGCTACTTAGTTTGTAGACTCATTAGGTTATTTAGAAGCGGGAGAGGCGAAAATGAGCAGCGCCTTCGCCGGGAATCGAACCATAGACCTCTCGGTTACGCGTCGAGCGTGCTGACCACTACACCATGAAGGCATGCGAAAAAGGCGGAAGAAATACCTTATAAATTCCCTAGGTTCCTTGACATTTTATCACAGACAAAGTAGCGAGGGACATTGCGATGATTTTCTGTATTTTACAATTTTAATGCAGATATTTTGAGTTTTATGTATTTTTGCTTTGCCATGAAGTGAGAACTGAATTAATTGAATGAGAAATATATCTTTAATGAAATTCGAAGACATAAGTTTAAATGAAATGCAGCAAAAAGTATTTATAATTTAATATTCCGTACAAGGAAGTCATGTGGTGTACACATCAGATTTTTTACCAGAATTGTTTACATTTGAAACTCAGCAGAATACTGGACTTGTTGATACGTTTAAATGAAATGCAGTAAAAAATGCGTATAATTGAAAAGGCCATACAAGGAAGTCATGTAGTGTCCACTTATGATTTTTCATTTTACATAATCTAATGACAAGTACACCTGAATTACATACGTAACAAATGACCTGAAAACTGCTTAAACGTTTTGAAAAGCACACCGTTGGCTTTCACGGGATGAATGTTTAATATCCGCAGTGTGTTGGCACCTTCCACTTTGGACTGTCCGCTCTTGAATATCTGATTCTTGTGAATAGCGTGGATCAGTTGCTGCTTATCTTAAATCCCGAGGATAAACTTAAATCATATGCAGAGACCATGAATTACTAGATTTAAACTTAATATTTATTACAGTAAAAACAAAATGAATAAAACATTTTTATTGACTTACAACAATCCAAATAAAACATGCATTAATGATAGTTTTCACTACGAAAAGTTCTAATACAGAGAAACTCGTTAGTATTTTCACGAAACTCTTTTTTGACGTCAGATTAACAGTTACACAGGCCCTAACAAGAAGTCAAAAGAGGGCTATACATGCATTATGACCCTTTATACTGTAACTGTAAATAAAAGAGAAAATATCGTAGAAAATAAAAAAGAAATTCTGGAGAAAAACATACCAAACAAGCTGAGACTATCAATGACTTGAAAAAATAAAGAAGGAGGTATTTTATATAACTCAACAAAAAGGTTTCTCAATTAAAAAAATTTGGAAAATGCGACGGATTAATAAAGTAATAATAACTTAATCAAAAAATTTCAAATAAAACGAAATTTCACCATTTCCTATTTATCTCAACTCTAACTACTGGCCCTGGATTACTGGATTGCTCCTCCCCGGCGGTTTACAAGGGGCAACTCCGGGCGTTCTGGCTAGGATCTGTACCTAGACAGATTCTACTTCTGGTGTACATAATCAATCTTCACAGTGACTAGAGCCATCGTTTATTCGGTGGTAGGTTCAGCCTCGGAAAGAACTGTATTGGTACTGTCTTGTCTGCCTCTGTGGT
Organism: Stegodyphus mimosarum; assembly: GCA_000611955.2. Classification (NCBI taxonomy): domain Eukaryota; kingdom Metazoa; phylum Arthropoda; class Arachnida; order Araneae; family Eresidae; genus Stegodyphus; species Stegodyphus mimosarum. The sequence continues at coordinate 12,343 of KK113046.1, read as the reverse complement.
CACGTTACATGGTTAGATTTCAGAGGTTGTCCTTGGGGTTTTTTTCCTCCCCTCGGTCAACACTGGGAGACAGCCTATGACGTATCCATGTTCTCTTTGTTAGTGAATGCTTGCCGTCCCCTATTGACTTGTGTTCTTATTCCAGACTGTGTGCATCAAAATTGTCCCCTTCCGCTGACGGGGGGAGGGTTATGCCTCCTTGAATGGCCTTTAAGGATTGTAAGGACAGTGTAAAGGACCTTTCAGACGGGTTTATCTGACCTAAAGTTGAAAAATCTGAGCTGCACCAGAGTAGAGACATTAGGTTATTTAGAAGCAGGAGAGATGGAAAATGAGCGATGCCCTCCCCGGGAATCGAACCACGGACCTCTCCAATACAGGTCGAGCGTACTGACCGCTACACCACGAAGGCATACCAAGAAGGCAGGAGAAATACCTTATACACTCTCTCTTTCAAAGCTTTTAGATTTTAGACTGGGGATTAAGCGACACAATCGCCATATCATGGTGGTGGAGAATTATCATCCACCACCTTTAGTTCGGGCGCTAATTGTTTTCGAAAATGATTCCAGTGTTTAATAGGTATCACTTCTATGATTTGAGATGTTCTATTTGCAAAAAAAGCTTTTCACTTAAGGGAATCAGCGGATAGCCAAAACAGAACTACTTTGGTATCCGTCCAAGCATAAATTTCAAAATTAAACTTCTTTAAAGTGTTCATAAGGGGCCGCATTAATCTGATCAAGAAATATGCAGCAAAAAGTTGTAATCGAGGCATGGATATTTGCTTTATAGGCGCGAATCTAATCTAATACCAAAAGATTAACCTTAACTGTGTCAGGACTTAGTGTTCTGTGCATCTTTTTTGGAAACATTGTAAATTCTGTAAAGGGTTCTTATCCTTACGTTCTAAGTCCTGAACTGGAACAGGGAGCGGAAGGTACGCTATGTTCTGATGTATCTGCTGGGCTGGATAATAACTGCACGTGAAGGGATTTGAAATCCTCTTTTATTCAATCACTATTAAATACAAACCTCCCAATTCGGGAGAGATACAGAACGTAACAGACCACACTTTGGTCGAACTTAACAATCAAATAAATTTAAATAAATTAAAATAGAACTTAAATTAAACTTTGCTTCGCAGAGCAATTCGCGGAAGTTGGCCTCTATCTAAAAGGGTGCGTAGCAAGGTATACTAAATACTACCGCACTTTAATTTATTTTACAATGCAATCACGTAGTAAGCACTATGGCTTATAAATTTAAACTGCTAGCTGGTCAGGCGAACGTTGAGCAGCGTGACCGTGATCTGAGGCAAAGCTCTCACACACCGAGAGGTTTCTACCTCTGGCTTAAATAGTGCTTGGCTGAACTTCAAAAATTAGCATAAGCTAAAAACGCGCGCTTCTTCTGACAGGAAGTTGAAGCAGAGAGGAGATAGAAAAGATTTAAATTAAAATAAACTTGGTTAGTTTAACTAAAACCTTACATACTTCCCGCCAGAATTGCGATAGTTAAACTACTTTGGTCCAAACGGACCATGTTGAAAACTAGCAATTCTAAATAGTCGAAAATTTCACTGTTCTAAACTTAGGCCAACTCTTACAAGGCAATATATGTTTGTGTAAAATACAGACGAAATTTTCTGGAACAACAATCTTCAACATTTTTTTTTTCAAGTCTTATTCTTCAAACAGTCTTACTCCTTCCAGCAAAATCTGGAAGGAAAACAACTTTAGTATGACATAATAACAGAATAATTCTAAGTGGTACAAATCCTTTTTTTTTTTTTCTGTGTAATTTTGCACACACACATTATCATTCAAGCACAATTAAATTCTTCCCCCGTATGCTCTCTCACCGGTGTTGGATGTAAAGCAAACCGCCATTGCGGGTTTTTATGTGTTCGGGGGTGTTCAACTCTTCCACCTACAATCGACTAACATTAGTTAGAACTTGACATACGAGACCTGAAAAAAACGCCCTATAACCAGCTAATCCTAAGGTTCTCACTAGCTTTATGTCTAACACTTTAAGTGTATTTGGTGGAGAGCCTAATTAACACTTGCATTCTAAAATAGTGAATCTTTAACTTTTCATGCATACAAATTCGCAGTTTGCACACAACATTCACATTAATATTGCACTTAACGTGCATTGCTAGCATAATATTATTTGTTACATTTCATAACACATTAACAATTTCACAGCAATCCTGAAATGCAAATAGAAGTTAAATTTCTAAGCTTACAGAAATATAGGTTAAATTTCTAAGCTTACAGCAAGTGCTTCCTATTCCTTTCTCAAGGTACTTTCTTGAAATATCAAATTACATTGAATTAATAGTCTACAGACTAAATCGTGTTTTTCAATTTTCCGAATTTTCATTCTAGACATTTTACAAGTCTTTAGACAAAGCGTCGTACAAAATCATTTAGTTAACATATTCTTTTCAGCAATTCATTGCTTTTACAGAATTAATCTATTTACAAAATTAAGTAATTTTAAATCTTTAAGAATTACAATTTCTTTTAACAAAACATTTTACTTTCCATATGAGAACTTATCGCTCACTTGGCGTAAAAGTCAACCTCGCTTGAGGTAAAATCAGTCCTGCAACTTGCAGTATACTCAAAAATTAACTAAACTTTTGAATACGAAATTGTACTTATCTTATTATGATCGTCCATCCTTTTCTTGGCCCAATCTTTAAAACTTGAGTAAGTTGTGGCCTGGTTCAGTTTCCTCGTTTTTCGTTGTTCTTTCGGAGCCTGCTCGTCTCTTTTTCTTTTGAAATTCCGTCGTTGTATCCTCGGCAATTTCCTTTGTAGAGGAGGTTGCTCCGCTGGACGTTTGGTGGACTGGGCCCTTCTCTCCTGGGCCCTTGCTCGTTGCTTGTCCTGGTTCCTGCTGTATTCGGGAAGTTGATTCTCAGGCTGCAATCGACGTTTCTTGCTTCTCAGGCACCTGTCCGATGATTCCACAGTTCTTTTGGATACATTGGGCTTCCCTTGCCCATTCTGCTTTCTTCTCTTGGTGCGCTCGTAATTCCGTTCGTAGATTTGTTCACCTGCATCGTGAGACTTTCTTTTGAAACCACCTTTTTGGTTCTTATTTCTTTGTTGGGGGGGAGCTTTCTTCTTCTGACATTTCGATGCCGTTGTAGCTGGTTCCTGCTGTTTTTGCTGACGTATATCTTCCTGGCTAGTCGATTGCCTCGGATCCTGAAACGAATCTTTAAATACAGCCATTTTGCTGCGATTATAGAACGGTTTTATTTGGTCCACATTCGCTTTGAGCGTTTGACCATCATTTCTTTTTAATATAACCACTGCCCCCGTAATTTGTTCAATTGTGAACGGGCCTTCAAAACGCGGAAAAAATTTCCCCACCTTTTCCTCTGGGGCATTTGACAAGTTGTGTTTAATCTTCAACACTTCATCTCCCACATTGTACTTGACCTCTCTTCTTTTTAGGTCATAGTACAATTTCTGTTTTCTTTGGGCCATTTCTATATTTTCCGTCGCTTCCCGTATTAACTTTTGTATATCACTCATTTTAAATTCTTCTGCCCTTTCCTGTACAAAGAACAGTTTATCTAGGGGGGTCAAGATCTTTCTTCCTAAGAAGAGTTCAGCGGGTGTTTTTTGTGTAGTATCGTGTTTGGCGGTCCTAAGGGCAAATGCAAATTCATTTATATGGCTATCCCAGGTAGAGTGATAGTTTTTCACATAACTACGAATTATTTTCACTACATTTCTATTCACCCGTTCCGCTATGTTTGACTGCGGACGATACGGGACCATCTTTAGATGACGTATGCCCAGTTTTGCACACATTTCCTCAAACATTTTACTAACAAACTGAGGACCATTGTCTGAAATAACTTTTAGGGGCGCCCCGTATTTTAAAATATACTTATTTAGAATTGAATCTACTACAATTTTTGCAGACGCGCGTTTTAACGGAATTAACTCTAACCATTTGCTAAAATGATCCACTATAACTAAAAGATATCGGCTTTTATTAACTTTACTTCGAGGGTAAGGTCCAAGTAAATCGATGCCTATTATTTGATTTGGGAATTCTGATTTAATACTATTTAGGAACCCGGCCGGGCGGAAATTAACATAATTATTTAATTGACATGTTGGGCACGACTGGACATACGCCCTAGTAAACTTTTGCAGTTCTGGAAAGAAAACTGCCTCGCGAACTCTCTGAACAGTTTTTCTTATACCTAAATGAGCCGAAATGGCACAATCATGCAACTCTTCTAATACATTCAACCTCATGCTAGCTGGGATAACCGGTCTATATTCATGATTCTCATTAGTAGCTTTCGTATAGAATAACAGTCCGTCAATTAATTCGTAATTTTCGGCCCTATTTCTTATCGGCACAATATCCGGATGATTGAAATTCTCAGGGTCGGCCAAATAATTGTATATATTTTTGAACTCCGGATCTTTTTTGAGTTCGGCTATTACTGTTTCACGAGAATCTAATACTTTGGATGTTAACATGGCTATCTTAATTACACTTCCATTTTCATCTAAGTTAATTCTGCTTAAAGCATCTGCCACAACATTTTCTTTTCCCGGCGTATGTTTAATTATTAGGTTATATTCCTGTAATTTGAGAGCCCACCTTATTAATCTGGGTGATAAATTTTTTCCAGAATAGAGTCTAGTGACCGCCGCGTGGTCGGTATATACAGTTACTGGAGAACTTCCAAAGAACACACGAAATTTCTGTACTGATGCTAACACTGCGAGAGTTTCTCTCTCTGTTGCGGAATAGTTTCTTTGGGTTTCATTTAATGTTCGGCTGAAAAAAGCCACGGGCTGACCATTTTGGGAAAGCACTGCACCAATCGCGAAATCTGAAGCGTCCGCTGAAATCTCTAATCCCTTATCCCCTTCTGGAAATTTTAAGACGGGAGCTTGAGTCAATGCGTCTTTCAATTTTTGAAACGCCAAGTTGGCTTCTGCTGACCACGAAAACCTAGCTTTTTTTCTTTTCAACTTTAGCAGTGGCTCAGCTATTTTTGCAAAGTCTTTAATGAAAGCCCGGTAATATGAACACATCCCGAGAAACGACGATAATTTCTTCGCTGTTTTAGGAACAGGATAATTTCTAATGGCTACTATTTTTGACTGATCCGTTTCGATTCCCTTTTGGGAAATTTTAAATCCTAAATAACGTAACTCTTTTGCGGCAAATTTACATTTAGACGCATTTATCTTTAAACCAGCTTCGTTTAACAATGAAAATACTTTTCTTAAATCTTGTAAGTGTTGTTCTAGAGTACTACTCGTAATTATAATATCGTCTAAATATATGAAAGTGCTTTTACCAAGGACTGGTCTTAAGACGATGTCCATACATCTTTGGAACGTTGCCGGCGCGCCGGATAATCCGAACGGCATTCTAAGAAATGCGTACGTACCAGATTTCGTTATGAACGCGGTTTTGTGTACGTCCTCGGGTTTTACCCCAATCTGAAAATAGCCACTCGTGAGATCTAATGTAGTCATGTATTTTGTAGACGAAATATTTCGAATAATTTCTTCAATTATCGGCAACGGATATACAGGATATTTTGTAACTGAATTTAACTTGCGATAATCTATAGCAAAACGCCACCGCTTCGGGTGCGTAATCGGGTAATCATTATTTTTCTTACACAGGACAACGGGGCTAGCATAACTGCTAGAAATTGGCGTGATGATTTTATTCTTTAACATCTCTTTAATATGATGTTCAATTATTTCCTCTTTTGTCCTATCATATCTATATGGCTTTTGCCTAACTGGCTGAGCGTCCCCCGTGTCAATGTCGTGGTTCACCACCTGCGTAAAGCCTGGTACATCACTAAATAAATTCGCAAAGTGACTTACCAGACCTTGGATTTTCTCTTTTTCCTCTGCTTGTAAATGTTCCAAGTCCAGCTGCGGGGGCTTATCATTCTTCGCTTCAATTGGCTTCATATTTAATGTTAGTTCTCCCCCCTTGAAATCAATTTTTGCTTCTGCCAAACTAAAAAAGTCCACACCTAGAATAATACAAGTCTGCAGGTTACGCACAATATAAAACAGGATTCTTACCTGTTCGTTGTTGATACGCACGAACAATGGTACTTTTCCTAAACAGCTACATTTTTCTCCTTGGGCCGCTATGACATCCGTGTCTCTTGCACTAAAAATTCTGTAACGTCGAAAGTGCTTCTTAAAGAATCTTTCCGATACGAAGCTGCTTTGGGCTCCTGTATCCAAGAGGGCTGTCGCCGGTATGTTGTTGATTAGAACTTCAATCTTCGGCAAACTCAAATTCTTAACGACCACGGTGTTTAAATTGATTTTGGAAGGGTTTTGCGCTGCTTCGGACTTCTTCACCTTCCTCGAAGAAATCCCTCTTAGTTTAAATTCTTTTTCTTCTGGTTGCCCTCGGAATCTTTGCTTGTTCTTCTATTAAATTCCCTTCGTTCGCCGCTCGCTTTAGGAGACACATCTTTCTTCGGCCATTGCTTCGCCTTATTCCCGTAACTTTGATTTTGCTTTTGCTGCGGTCTTGGCGAACTCCACTGACTTCTTCGCTCAAATTGGCGTCGTCGTTCGTTGTCGGCTGTTCTTCGGCTTTCAAATTGTACCGCGAGCTCAAATAATCTGTCTAATGTTGTTGGATTTCTTAGTTCGATGAAATCTTGAACTTGGGGCAGTAGCCTAGGAAGTATAACTTGAATAATTTCAGGATCCGGGCGACTTCCATACAAAAGCTTGAAAACTTGAATTTTCCTCAAAATAAAATTAGACAAATCTTCTATTCTTTCTTGGTATCGGCTAAACAGTTCAGCTTCCAATCTGGCTCGATCTCGCACCACGGGAAATGCTTTCACTAGAGAATTCTTGAAATTTTCATACGTGTATGTGGGGCTTCCTGGTTCCCCCAAGAGATTCTTTCCGATGCACTTGAACCAACTTAGCGCTTGGCCCTTCAAAGCGCTGGTAGCAAGAGCGACTTTCTGAAATTCGTGGACTGGATATAGCATGAAGTGGGAGTCTAGCTTTTCCAGGAAATTGATTACGGCTGTCTTGCCGTCAAAACTTGCCGCTGGCTTCATGGCTGCTCGCATGGTTTGTACGATGTAGCCGAATCCTTCTATGCCAGGAGGTGCTATCTCAGGATTCTGGACAGGTACAGCAGGTGTCTCAGGTTCGTCTTCTTGTTGCTGAGGCCATCCTCTTCTTTCTGTGCGGGCGCCATTATCAGGACTTAGCATTCTGTGTGTATTCTTTGAGAACATGGTAAATTCTGTAAAGGGTTCTTATCCTTACGTTCTAAGTCCTGAACTGGAACAGGGAGCGGAAGGTACGCTATGTTCTGATGTAACTGCTGGGCTGGAGAATAACTGCACGTGAAGGGATTTGAAATCCTCTTTTATTCAATCACTATTAAATACAAACCTCCCAATTCGGGAGAGATACAGAACGTAACAGACCACACTTTGGTCGAACTTAACAATCAAATAAATTTAAATAAATTAAAATAGAACTTAAATTAAACTTTGCTTCGCAGAGCAATTCGCGGAAGTTGGCCTCTACCAAAAGGGTGCGTAGCAAGATATACTAAATACTACCGCACTTTAATTTATTTTACAATGCAATCACGTAGTAAGCACTATGGCTTATAAATTTAAACTGCTAGCTGGTCAGGCGAACGTTGAGCAGCGTGACCGTGATCTGAGGCAAAGCTCTCACACACCGAGAGGTTTCTACCTCTGGCTTAAATAGTGCTTGGCTGAACTTCAAAAATTAGCATAAGCTAAAAACGCGCGCTTCTTCTGACAGGAAGTTGAAGCAGAGAGGAGATAGAAAAGATTTAAATTAAAATAAACTTGGTTAGTTTAACTAAAACCTTACAACTGTACCATTGCATTTTTAGCGACAGTAGATGGCTGCTGCATAGGCCAGCGAAGATGTTTCGCAAAATCTATGTAGCACTGTCCATTGTATGTATGATACATCTCGGAATTTCACAACTATTGATTTGACTGAATGTTTCTTGAAATTTAAACCAATCATCTGAGAAGTTCTGGGGAATAACTTGTAGAGACATTAGGCATTTTTGGAAGCAGGAACCATGAAAAATATGCATTGCCTTCGCCGGGAATCGAACCACGGACCTCTGAAATTCCGGCTCAGTGTGCTGACCGTTACACCACGAAGGCACGCTAAGAACGTGGGAGATATACCTTATATACTCCCCTTTTTAAAGGGCGACTAGGGTTTTAGGGGACCTAGTCGCCAATCCTGGGTTACAACCCTTTTAGTTCGGGCGCCACTTGTAGAGACATTAGGCATTCTTGGAAGCAGGAACCATGAAAAATATGCATTGCCTTCGCCGGGAATCGAACCACGGACCTCTGAAATTCCGGCTCAGTGTGCTGACCGTTACACCACGAAGGCACGCTAAGAACGTGGGAGATATACCTTATAAACTCAATCCCAGTCGCCTTTAACCAACTATAGCTTTTGATAAAATATTTTAATCAATATAATGCAAGGAGACAGGAACGGATCGAAAATGCGAGCAGATTCTGGCAATATGCGTCTCTTTGTTATAGGTGCGTTGAGTCGCAGTGTAGTTTCAAAACTTTAAGCATCAGTAGTTGAATTCACAAGAATCTTTAAGACTTTAGAACACCAATCATGAGATATCTCGAAATCGAAATTCAGTGAATTAAGAATTGTACAGAATTGGAATTCCACTTCCTCAAATCAAAACCACGTGCATGTAAAACTGAAGATACTTTCTTGCAGGAATATTCAAACTCTTAAATTTAACACATTTATATAAGGCATGAATCTCATTAAAGTGCACTTCTTAAAGCCTTGGTTCAGAGAGCCCCTCCTCCCTAGAGAGCCCCTTCTAGCCCCTTCTCCCTAGCCTTGGTTCTGAGAGCTCCTTCTTCCCTATTACTGGTCCTAGATTATGTTCCGTAAGAAAATGCACAAAAACCTTTTGGAATTTGGCTTTGAAACACTACAAATGATTTTCACTCAGGTTAACGGATAATACCTTCAGACACTGTAATTCCACTGATAACAGGTCTGTCTTGAATACTCTGCTTCTGAAGAGAGTGAAACATTGCATGAATAAGTTGTTATCGCATATGTCAGGATTTTGTTGTAATGACGGAAAGGAAAATCAACTAATAGTTTTTAAACGTACCAGCATTTTGCTGCTAGGCCAAAACCTAGATAAAGATGAAGAGAAGTTACTAACGCAAGACAGATTTAAGGTATTTAGGTATTTATCATACTTCATATAAATTGAAGTTAACAATATATTAAATGATATAAAATCTATATAAATTCTATATAAATGCATTACAGTTAACCTGAACTGTTACTCAAGTAAACATCACCATTCCAAGTTTATTGAAAGATAATCAAGAAGATTGATTTTGTGCCGAAATACCACTAAATTAAACAAACTAAAATTACATATCCATCAGTCAAGATTTTTATACGGAAATGTTCCTGATTTCAATTTGTGTGGAAATGCTGGGTGCGAGAGGCCCCTAAACCTAAACCAGAAAATGAAACGTGAAAGATGAACTCAATGGGGTAAGGCAGGTGATGAAACAGCACAACTTTGATCAAAGGATGAATCGGTTCTAAGATATTTGGCCCCTTTGGGACTACCTTTTTACGAGATTAGAAATATAATAATTTTTTTTTAAATCAAGCGATTAATAAGTAAAAATAAACGGCAAATGATAAAAAATCATGCAGTTTTATTCTGCTGCTTCCAACTTCAGTACGTCTTGTTTCAGACAGAAATTCCCATTCCTGTAAGAACGAAACATTGTTCCTGTCCATTCGCGCTTCTTCTTCTTCATCTTGTCATAAGCGAAAAAACTAATGTCATCTTAAAATTCACATTACGTAAAATTCTGAAAACAGCTAATCATGAATTACAAATTTTAACAGGAAAAACAATTGCTTAAATCATATTTTAATAAAAAAATCTCTGCAACTAAAATAATAAGCAAAGTAAAACACGAAAAAACCAAACTTACGTAAGAATATAAGTTAAATAAAGTGTTAGATTTATACAGTCTCGTAGTCTTTGGTAACATAAACTAACGAGCTCTAGAAAGACTGAAGAGGAATTATCCTCTGGTCTTGAGAGTAGACAGATACAGTCAGACGAAAGGTGTAAATGACCTTTAATTCAATCACGAAGGATTCTCAGACGATCCCACTTGGGTTTACATAGGCCAACATTTCTAGCTAAACTTAAACAAGCAATGTTAAACTTAAAGTAAAATGTAATTACCCTAGCTCACATGATAATTTAATCGCGTAGGAAGGCTCTAACTCGTAGAAGCCGGCGGAACAAGCCCAATGGCTAGAAGCACTTAGCGCCACAATATCAAATCACAAGTAAGTCAAAGTAATAACGTGGCCTACAAGCAGGCATAACACCTTCTAAAATCAGCTCTCGAAACCTTTGCTTAAATAGCACTTCTTTCTTCCTTAATTTGAATATAAGCCCGCTAATTGATTTATGTTCTGGCAGGAAAGCGTAAGTTAAAAGGATCGTGAGTGAAAAGGAAGTTAAAAGGAAAAGTGAAAAGGAAAAGTTACTTTAACTAAAAATTAACTATTAGTCAAAATAAATAAACAAATCCTCACATAGACATCAATGAAAGTACTAATAATTTTTAGAAAACAAATACGCATATTAAATTTAGGAATTTTTTTCAGTTCTTACGCAAAAACTCATAGTTGTTGATTATAATTCTGATAAAAGAAATAAAATATAGTTCTTTAGACAAATCGCTTGCATCTCCTCTTAAAAAATATATATATATTATATTGTAGAGACATTAGGTATTTTTTGAGAGCAGGAGACATGAAAAATGAGCAATGCCGCCGCGAATATGCGTCGAGCGTGCTGACTACGAAGGCATGCGAAGAAGGCGGGAGAAAAACCATATATACTTCCCCTTTTTTGGAGTGGGAATTAAGCGACCTAGTCGCCAAATCCTGGTGGTGGAGAATCTTCATCCACCACTTTTTTTGTTCGGGCGCCACTGTAGATACATTAGGTACTTTTTAAAAGCAGGAGACATGAAAAATGAGCAGTGCCCTCGCCGGGACTCGAACCACGCAGCTCTCGAATACTCGCCGAGCATGCTGACCACTACACCACGAAGGCATGCAAAGAAGACGGGAGAAATACCTTATAATATATTTAAATTTAAAATTTTACTGCTGAATTTCCCATTTTTATTTAGTTCATTACTATGAAATATTCTCAATAGCGACCGCCAGTGTTCTAGAGTTATTATTATTATTATTATTATTATTTTTGGAAATAATTTTTAATGATCTTTTGCAAGGCCGAATTTGGACTTTCTTTCTCCAATATAGAAATGGGAGCAAATAATGTCAGCAATTCATAACATTCGTTAATGTGACAGTAAGAGGAAGGCAAAGTGAAATTCCTTAATATTTCCTTATAATAATAACAAGAACAATTAGAACAATATCGTTTTTGACAAATAAGTGCTTGTTGATGTTTACAAAAGCACTTGTATCCAGATGAGTAGATCTCTTAAGTTATTTGCTCATAAACAAGAGCTCCGGCTTTTTATCGAGAATTTTAACCTACACTTCCTCAGAATATGAATACTAAGCACTGAAGAATCTTTTGCGAGTAATACATGGATGTTCCAGCCCTGCTCGGAACGATCTATCGCTCAGGGCTACGTCTAGGCTGTCGTAGGCACGGGGAGAGGGGGCCGAGCCCGGTCCCCCCACGTGCCTGTACCCTATCATTACAGGCCATTATTGGGCCTTAGGTAGGATTTTTCTGGACGTCCATTTGTCATTGAGTGTCAGTAATGGCGAACCCAACCTCGGAGACCATTAGATGTATTAATTGTGAGGACAATGTTTTTCCGCCATTTTGGGACGAACACATTAAACAAAAAAGACGCGAACGGATTTCGACGTCAAGTTTCTATCGCTGTGTTTTATTTTTATTAATTTTCTGAAGATTCATCCAATTAGATATTTCAGACTAAAGCTTTCGTTGCTTTGGCAGAACAAAGAATCATGGTAATAAAAGCTTGCCCTCATTTTTTTTATGCAGGGAAATTTCGTACAAATAAGATATTATTAATTAAGTTTATTTTTTATTGCAATACAACAATTGAAAGCTACTAATCTCAAAATATTAGCTATGGATAAAAAGCTGTGAATTGTTAAATCGAGAAATACGCGGCACCATTGTTAAATAGAGAGAAATAATCTTTTAAACC
>KL812240.1:0-11758 GCA_000611955.2 Stegodyphus mimosarum | reverse complement strand
ACAATGAAAAATATCCTAATAATAAAGCAAAAAAATTAAACTGGGAAAATCTTATATTTAAAGGAGCAAGGAATAAAGTAATGGCTTAAGAAAGTTAAAGTGAGGTTTGCGCATGCACTATATTTCAACCTAATGACATTATGGCGGTTCCGTCTATACAAGGTCAAATGGATAAAGAGGGTGCACAAGCTGAAATAACAGGTTTGATAACATGAAGGGGGTAGCCGAGCGGTAAAGCGCTAGACTCCCCTCCAAGAGATAGCAAGTTCGAATCTCGCCCGTAGAGTTATTTTTAAAATTCAGGGAAAATGATATTAAATTCATTAAAAACGGATTAAAATATAATGGAATCAATTAAAGCTAATTAAAAATAATGACGAATTAAATAATTAAAAATAATTAATCAAGTTTTAAATAATTAAAAATAATAAAATAAAATGGATATCATGCTAATCACGTGGTTCAAGAGCTCGTTGCCACAAACCTAAAAAAATAGTGTCGTTGCCACAAAAAATAAAAAAATTTGAAAAAATCGTTGCCACAGAATAAAAACGAAATTCAACGCGGTTACGTCATTCCGTTTACGTCACTTCCGGTTGTCACGTGATCCAAGATGGCGGAGACCACGCCCCTTTTCTGTGACGTCACTTCCGCCTACTGAGTACGGGGGCTTACTACTGATTGTATTTATTCTTCCTGATTCTTACGTATTTGTTCACACACTTAAGCGATTATTCGTTTATTAGTGTTTGTGGGGTGGGTTCCTAGGACTGAACACTCAACTAAATAAGTAATACCCCACAGCTGTATGTATAAAGATCCAGGTTATTTAAAAATGGCCCTGGTAGGTTACATATAAAGCTACAGATTATTTGAATTTCTTGATTTTAAAAGTCGTTATTAGAATAGGGCGTACTAGACGTAATGTAATTTGTTAGATTCAATAAAATGCGCGAGGAATCTTTACTTGTCGAGAGTCCTTTGCCCTTTACTGAAGCGTTTCCTTTGGGGAATTAAGTCACGATTGTGTGAAGTTTAACTGTAATGAAGTAACTAATGATATAATTCAAAAATTAAATGAAAGATGATTATGTACACGTCATAAATAATATTTCATCTCTTATACTTACTCAAAAAAAAAAGTATAATTGCCAGATGCGTTAAGAAACTAAGTTATCTGAAAGAACCTTTTAATGTTTCCAAAGAGCTAATACGTTAAACTCGAAAGTAACCTACTGTAAATAAATTACACGGATTTGATAACTATACTGTTCCTTCAACAAAACGTTCTGAAAAGACTGTATTTTATTTTATGCATTTGTAAAAGTATTGTTATTCAATGTATTATATAAATGATTTTGTCACATGCGCGAACAAGAATTTCGTCAACAAACATTTACTTAAAAGACAAGTAACAGCACGAAAAATGGCACCTTTGTAAGAATAATGCATCTATTCAGTAGTATAAAAAATAGTGCGAAGCTGTTATTGTAAACATCGTCAGGTATTTTAATTAGAAATAGTATACTGGAAAACGAATTGAAACTGATAGAAGCAAATTTTAGCATATTTGTAGACCATTTGTTGACAGAAGTTCTTTTAGAAACGAATTCTTCTATATAACTTTTAAATTCCATAATGACATCGCTAAATTTTCTACTTCTAATAAATAAATAAAAGAAAGCCATACATCTGGCAACAGCTCATTGTTTCGAAAACAATATGCTGTATCACTTTCACTTCCAGAGATAAACCTTAATTTTGATGGCAGTCTTTCTTTGTCTTAATGAACATCAATAAATTTTAATTCTTCAACAACATTCCTTAAAACTATGTCAAGTTTATCGGCTAAACAGTCATTTATCAGAAAGGAAATGAAACGTTGATTTTGAACACAAGTTAGTAGCAAGAAGATTCTAGATAACTTTGAACAATATTAAGCGGAAAGTAAATTTCGTCATTAGTTGTTAAAACAACTTAAACGAAAAACGAAATTAAAAAATAAATTAGTTTTTCAGATTTCATTTTAAATCAAAAAGGCTATTTTTAATATAATTTTCATCATTCATTTTGTTTGATACAAGGGCTCATAATTTGGGTGCATATCCAGATTTTAATGCAGTCGAGCTCGCTTGTAAGAAGCGTGAAGTGACCTCGATATATTTGCTCATTATAACAGAATCCTCCTAAAAAAACGGGTTTGTGAAAAAATCATAAAATTCACACGTACTTACTACATTATATATACTTTATCAGCCCAAAACAGCGTTAGTTCAGAAGGGCTATTAATTTCGTTTTGGCATTTTGCGTCGGTTCACTGTAAATGAGCGGCCTGCGCCTGCTTTATTGACGCATGCATCCAAAAGATACTGCATAAACGTTACACATGCGGAAAATCACGAAAGCACCATACGTCCGGTATTATATGCAATGCCTAGGTATTCTATAGAATGCCGGCGTTTCATAGTTTGACGGTAACATATACAGTCGCGGGGGTGTGGTAGAAAAAGACTAAATTTCAAAAAAGGATGAATATCATGAATATATCACATGCACATAGATGCTAATAGATGTAGGCAAAAGAGTTATTTTGAATTTAGGACATGGGCCAACCATTCTTTCTAGTGTGTCACTATTTCTTCTTTAAATTGCAAACTTTCTTCTTCTGAGCCGTTTAAAAGTAATTCGGACTCAGTTGTGATCCAGACGTAGAAAGTAACACGTCAGTAGATCCATTTCAGTATTGTGTTCATAATTATTCTGAAAATTTTATTTACGTGGTAATTTTACTTGCAGTCAAAAGACAGTAGTTTATTTAAACGTGAATAATATTTTCCTTTTAGGTGAACTTCAGAAGTGTCCTCGGATTACTTTGTCATATTGATTAGCACGTCTGTAGTAATAAAATAATTATAAAACATTCAAGTTATTCAAGCTCATTCTTGTTTCCACAGTCTAAATTTTCTACAACTTTAATCGTATGCTGACGGAATTCGAAGCGTAACGATACCAAGAAAAATGCAAGTATCGTTTTTGATTATTTTTTTCAACATCGATTTTTTCAACAACTTAATACAACATAACTTGATTTTATCTTTCACATATAACGCTCAAAATGCTATTAAGTGCCAGGCTGTAGTAAGAAATAAAGATCAAGAACCCGGGTGATCAATTTAAAAATCTCAACTTCTGTCCAAGTTTTGAGTCCGAGGGAAAGACAGGCCAACATTCAGAAGTTTGAATCGATTTTTAAGGCATCAATTTATTATTAAAATGAAATTTGACTTCTGAAATTGAAGTTCACTTACATAGAAGTGTCGGAGCCCTTTTATTTAGGGCTGCGATGCGGACCAATTAAAACTATGATTTATTTAAAAAAACTGAGGAGTACCGGAGCCGGGCTCCGTTGGGTTCGGAATTCTGATTGTAACACCTAAATATTCAATGGAATCAAAAAATTCAATCCTCTTGCTATTTAAAATCATTCTGGACTTCTAACATTTTCCGCAACCCTTGGAAAAACAGCTGCCCTAAATTTTTCAGAATTATATACCAGATTCTCCTTAACTGTCTATTCATCCAAAAGAGTCATAATTTCGTGAGCTTTTTTCTCCGATTTTCCCAAAGAATCTGCAGCGTTGCCGACAAGAAGATCGCCAGCATAATAGAAAAACTCAGCATCGTTCGAAGCGGCCTTGATAATCAACTTGTTAATAATAATATTCCAGAAAAACGGCGCCACTGCAGCCTCTGACTACTACCCTGTGCACAGCGTCTAAAAATATCAAAAAATATTGGTCGATCATAATTTGTCATTGAAAAGGGTTAGGGTTATTCAAGTATGGCAAAGCACACGAGGGTTATCTGCCTAAATGAAGGGATGCCTTCGTGGAGGACTTCCAAAGGGAAACTGGCTCGTATACACGTTACACATGGGGAAAAACACGAAAACGCCCATGCAGACAGCCCGTTCGCGGGATTCGAACCTCGGACCGAACTACGAGTGTTCAGCGTCTTTACCGCTCGGCCGCTGGTGGACCTTTGTCATTGAAAAGCTAATTTTTCTATTATTAAGAAAATTTCTGAATAGATAATTTCTTCCGGAATTTGCTGCTTACGTAATGAGTCTATGAGGGAAGACCATCTGACAGAATCGAATGCTTTACAAATATCCAGCGAAATCAATACTACATAGATCTACTAGACTGGATGAATTGTACCAGATCATAAAGTGCATCATCGGATCACTTCCCACGGCTGGTTTGGTTTATGTGATTGTGGCAAAGCCTCGACGGCTATATGCCTGAAAGAAGGAATGTCTTCGTGGAGGATTTTCTAAGGAAAACTGGCTCGTATACCCCTACACACGGGGAAAGCCACGAAAAGGCCCATGCAGCCCGCCTGTCGCGGGATTCTAAACTCGGATTGAACTACGTAACTACCAGTGTTCAGCGGCTTTACCGCTCGTGGGCCGACTTCCCACGGCAAAATCCACATGTTTGTGGTGAATTTTTATTGCCGTGGTGTTGGAGAAATAATGTCATTTAAAGTCAGCTAACGAGCTAAACCATTCGAAAGAAGTTACCCAGAATCTTGCCGAAACATTTCAATATACAAGTAGGTCTAAACCTTCCATTATTTTTTGGCAAAATCACTCAGCGTCCAATTTTTCTAAGCATCTAGAAAAGTTTGTAAAACCAAACATTTTTTAAAAAGAATAACAAAAAATTCAATATATCTAAAGAATAACATCTTCGAAAGTGAAGCGTTCTCCATCAAAACCCGGTGCACATTTGAAACGCAGGCGATCAACTACAGTCTTGGTCTCATTAAGTACAAAATCTCCCCGGCAAGCACCCAGACCATCAGTATTAAAAACAAGTTCTCCAGATGAACTCTCGTTAGTATCCTCTTCAAGATTTAAATTTTCCAAAATTCTGGCTATCACATCCCTCAGGTCTCACCAGAGCAGAATTATTTCTAAATATGTTCTTAGCAGTAGCCAAGAAAACCTCCAAAATATTTGGTGCTCTCAAGAGAGAACCTTTCCTTAGCCTCTCGTTTCACTCTTAAAATAAGTTTTTTTATAAAAGGCAAGTTCCATCTTGAACGACAAGCTCTTTCGCCTAGTAATCAGGCAATATCTGTATAGCTGATGTAATTGTTAATGGACAGTCAAGATTTAGGCTCTAGTGTAGAATTGGGTGCCCTTGTCGATTGGCGAAAACTTTTGTTCAGTTTTGGCGATGAAACTCCATTTCTGGTTACCATGAGAGTTTTAACTTCTTGATTTATTTAATTGAAAATAAAACGATGTCAGGGGCATTTGGAGAAAGTCAAGGCAATGTGCAATGACTAAAGTTTGTGCAATTCTCTGTGAAATTCTTTGACTTCTTGTTTTGGTTTTGTGTAGCGGCCATCTTGAAATTGTGTCTTATTGGCGCCGATCTTGGCGTCAGAACAGAATCGCCAAAAAACAAGGGGCACCCAATTGTAAACTTTTACCTAGAATTCTACCACGAGATTTTCTTTAGGGCTTCCTTTATTGCCAAATGACAAATATTTACCAATTCACTTTTTCAGAAAGTTCTCGAATTGCCGAACAAATTCACTGAGCTGATCAATTAAAGTTCACTCATGAACTCTCCCATTTTAGGACAAATCCTCTTAATAAAGTTTAATATTCTCCTAAGATCACTTGCATACTTAATCTGACTAATTGTATCATTACTTGCTCCAAAACAACCAAGGAGTAAACACTTACGGTCACTTAAAGTTTCACAGTGTAAAATATCTAATTTTAAATTCTTAACGGTACTTACGTAAAAACCAGTTGACCATTTTTGCTTATTAAAGAAAAGACGCCAAACTACGCGATTTTTCGCCAAAAATGGAAAAGTCTTCTTCAGAAATGCTATCAAGTGAACCTTGATTACATGTGTTAGTTATTATGCTTGAGTAAAGACTCCTTTTTGTCCCTCTATCACGCATTTTCGAAAACGAAATAATTAAAATTTGGGACCTGCCTACTACAGAAGAACATGTTCTTGAATATTTCCAAAGTTATGGAATCTTACCGGCTTCAAAAAAAAAATTTGTTAAAGGCCACGACATGGCGTTTTATTTAAAAATTGAGAAGCAATGGCGTTGCAACGTTAAAGCTTGTACGAAGCGAGTGTGAGTTCGAAAGGTAATGTAGTTCGAAGGTTTGGCGCGATCGGCGCCGTCTCTTGTGGTCGGAGAGATTTTCCGTACCTTCTTAACATATAATTCTGGCGAGGAAATAACACACACACAGCTGAAGAAAACGTTGGTGCTGAATCACTATCATGCAGTAAAACCAAATAATACATATTTATAAAATCTTGAATTAAACATCCTCTAAAATCATTTATCGAAGCCCCCTCAATTCAAATGTTTATGATTAAAATGCCCCATAATAATAAATTCTGTATATAAATGCAAAATATTATCCAGCCGTCAAAGGTGAAGATTTAAATCTTCTGAGCAAGAGAAATATACGGAGATCAGTCCTATGGTACTAATGATACTACTATAGGACTGATCTCCGTATACAAAATCTTCAAACCTACAAGAGCCAGATATAATTTCATCCGTACAGCAATCCATGACGAAATCAATCTCTGGCTTTATAGCAACAATTGCTACACGGCCTCCCTCCCTTTGCGAAAATCCCCAATATCTATTTGCATTAGCAAATTTATTTTGAATACAATATGCTCTTGAATCATCATAATATCAGGGGTCTGTAGTATAATTTTATGCACAACTACGAGTTGGGCGGATGCCGACGAACAGTGATTCTGGTTGCTGCTCAAGATCTTCATTAGACCAGAAAATAAACAGAATTCAAATAAAATCACTAAAACTCGAATCATTAATAAAATCTTCAAAAATAAAAACACGCCTACAGTAAAACTCACCAAGCGAGCGAAAATGATAACCGAAAAGAGCTCTTTGGTCTCAAGAACAACTGGGTGAAATTAGACTTCCAAACAATAGTTAATCTATGATCATCTAAAATACTTTATTGACACTCTCTCGATATTTGATAAACTCGTTGAGCCACATCTTTCTCTGAGGCATTCATTTAAACAAATATCTAACACATTCACTCCCATAACAACATTTGAATTTTAAATTTTCACTTACATGTTCATGTAAAACCTAAACCGAAATATTATAAATAATGATCTTGGGTTTAATAAAAATTTTTCCTTTTAGGCTTAACCAAATCACGTAATTTATCACTTTCCAAAACCCCTTTTTTTTCAAAACATCATTCTTCTTTATTTTTTAGACGAACAACAAGGTCTTACGAGTGTAGAAATTAACAACATTAATACCCAATTTCACCGGATTTATACTACTCTTCAGTTCGTAGTATACATCAGTTTCGCCTCCAAGGGGTCGGAGAATAATTTCATTACGTTTTCTCATCTTATCTTCCTCTCCAAACCTGAAGTCTAAACCAGATCTTGCAGTTCAGTCGTACTTCTAATCTCTCCAATTTGCCTGATCAGAATATCCAATTTATCATATTTTACTTTATTCATTTTAAATTCCGCACGATTAAGGCAGTGTTTAGCTGCCCAGTCAGTAATTTGAAACCCGAATTCAAAGCTTCCACTAAACACTTTGGAATCTGTTTTTCACTTGATGTCTCCACCACTTGATTCATTTGCTGCACAACAGCGAAGATATCGTCTTTACGTTCTTCATTAAATCCAACAACATTGTTCGTAATAATATCATTTGATTGTTCACTCATTTTATATGCAGGACTAAGACAGAATTCCAAGAGCTAAAACACATTAAATCTTCCTAAAATTATAACTATTCTATAAAAACTTTTGAGCTCGCTCAAAATCGCAATAATAAAAGCAGACTTTACATTTAAAATCATAAAAACAGATCAAACTTCTATATATAATTTCATAAAATCCAACAGGTACAAGAGCAGTACAAATCAGGGCACCATCTCATCAGAGATTATCGTTTGAAATATTCATCAAAAAGCAAAAGGTACAGCTTGAGTATAGGACCCTATTGGCGATTTTCAGCTTGGCGCACTTTTCGGACGGTTTTTTTCTGGTAACCCAGCGAATTCTAGAATACTCCATTTCGGCAAACCTGTCTGTATTTTCACTAAATCTTGCAAGCAGCAAAATATTGATGTATTTAACACATTTCTAGAAATTGTAAGGGACATAAACTGGGCAGAGTATAGGATTTCTTTGTAAATTTACCGTAATTTTGTAAACTTTACTAAATTTCCAGCATTTCTTTACTTTTTTTTTAATGTAAACATGTATTCTGAACTTCTGTTTTCAGTTTTACAACTTAAAACTTGCATTTTCAATATTACTGCTTAAAATATGCCTCCATGTACTTGAGTATTTTCAAACGTTTCTTTCTTTTTAATTTAAGCATGCATTCTTAACTCCTATTTTCATGTTTTTAATTTAAACATGTATTCTGAACTCCTATTTTTAATTTTACAACTTAAAATTTGTATTTTCCGTATGACTGCTAAAAATATGCCTCCACTTATTTATTTATTTTCAATTTTACTATTTAAATATATATTCTAAATTTGTGTTTAAAATTTTTCTTGTTAAAATGTGCATTCTAACTTCTGTTTTTAATTTTACTGCTTTTCTAAGGCTAAACTTGTATTTTCAATATTACTATTTAAAATATGCCCCCACTTACTTATGTACCTTCAAATTTGCTGTTTAAACATATATTCTAAAATTTTTTTCTGGTTAAAACGTGCTTTCTAACTTGTGTTTTCAATTTTAACCGCTTTTCTGTGGCTTGGCGACATTTTTCGGTCGCCAAGCCAAAAAATCTCCAAATGGGGTCCTATACTCAAGCTGTTCCAAGCAAAAATCAATAAATGCAAGGTTCCTTTAAGTTAAACAATCTTTGCCTCGCTAAGCCTACTTGAATACAAAATTCTTGAGAAAAAATTAAAAATCCTATATAGATCCACTTAAAATCGCCCAATACATTTGAAAAACACAAAAATTTATCAATACTAATGTAAAAAAGCCTTCATGCACATTTTCAAAGTTTTGTAGAAGCAATAGTTTCGATACGCATCTCTTCGCTGATTACACATATAAATACCTAAATACGAAATAAAATAGCGTGAAATCACTCAGTACGTTTAAAAAACACAAACGGATAAAAGTTTACAATTGGGTGCCTCTTGTTTTTATGGCGATTCTTTTCCGATGCCGAGATCGGCGCCGGAAGGCACAATTTCAAGAGGGCTGCTACACGAAACGAAAATAAGAAGTCAAAGAATTGCACAGACTCGGTATACATGTACATATCGACCTATTTGCACTTAAAAAAAATCCCAGAATTGCACAATCTAGGAAATGCGCCCGGCCTTAACTTTGTCCATGTGCATATCGATTTATTTTCACTTAAAAAAATCAGGAAGCTAAAGCAAAGTTAAAACTATCACGATAACCAGAAATGGGGTTTCATCGCCAAAACTGAAGAAAATTTGTCGCTGATCGAAGGGGCACCCAGTTCTACACTAAATCCCACAAACGTTTATCAAATATGACGCGTTTATGCAGGTTATCGAAGTTCTGTAGAAGCAATGGTAAAACTGCATATTACGGGTCAGTTTGGCGCGTTTTCGAAAAATCGCCAAATCGGTTATTTTCGCGCTTTTTAGAAAATCACTAACTCATCATATCGCCATATTAGATGGTTGCGAATTTGAATGAATCCTGTAAACATGCAAAAAATTGATCATGTAAACATGCAAAAATATCTAAAACAGAAGTTCAAGAAAAACTTCTGTTTTAGAAGTTTTTCTAAAACAGAAAAAAAAAAGTAAGTACTTGAAAAAAGAAGAAGAAAAAAGTGAGTACTTTCTAAAGTACTTGAAAGTTAATAACTAAGTATTTTACGGGATCAACAATATTAAAACTTTTCATGGTAATATCGCATACCATTTTTAAGACAGTAGCAAAATGGAGTAAAAAGTTTTAGCACGAAATTTAAGAAATTGTAATAAGCAGTAAATGAGCAATAAATGATCGGAAAGCATTTATTCTTATTTAATATAACACTTTAAAAAAATGCAGAAGAAAGACGAAGATAAAATTCAAAATTTCGATCTACTGAAACATGAGCAATAGTATAATAAAAAAAAAAAATCTGAAATGTTTCAGATTTTAGATTACGTCCAAAGGGGCGTTTATTTAACATTTTGTGCGTTACCTTTATTTGTTAAATACCATGTTCTTCGCACTTAAACCATAAAATTCAGTTCAACGGCAATATCGCAAAATAATTTTAAATTGAGCATATCTTTAGAAATTTCGGTACAGGCTCTCACGCGCTGGAGATAAAAATGTTTTTCTGTACAACGTTGGTATTGCTGGCTTTGAAATCTTTGAGTTTGTTAATGAAAAATTCGTTAAAGTTTTAGAGAATATTGTTACGAATTTCACATTTATTTGGCTATTTATTTAGAACTAATTAAAATTCCTTTTTATTTTCCCGTGCAACGCAAGCAGACGATTTTTGAAGAGAAATCTACGTCAAAAAAAACATGCATACATTTATGCAGATTTTTCATTTTTTAAAATTTAATGCAGAGCGATAACATTTAGTGGCAACAATTTGAAAAGTGATACGCCGTTTTTGTGTGTCCGTCGCAAAATCGCAAAACGAAAGTAATAGTCCTTCGGGACTAAATCCCTTTGGACTAAAAACAAAAAGTGGTTATACAATTTTAACTACGTAATTTACATTTTTATTTATAATAAACAGTAGAAACTTGAATTTGTTTCTATCCACACTAAAATGTAACAATACAATGCAGATGAAATTCAAAATGGTGCGCTCATTTCAACCACGTAAAGCACTAGCCTCTAGACCAGGGGTCGCCAAAGTGGTCTATATAGACCCCTAGGGGTCTATTTAACAACAGTAGGGGTCTATCTGACCCAAGGGGTCGAATGGGGGTCTATTGGGACTCGAAGGAAAAACAGTTCTTAATACGCAAATTAAGCGACGATTTTAAACTGTGCTTTGTTGATTTAGAAAACATCGACATCCCTGATTGGATTATTGCGCCATTTTCGGCGAAAATTGATAACGTCGACACCAACATACAAGATGAGCTTGCTGAACTATTGTCCGATATTGAAGCAAAAACGCTTATCAAAAATTTGACAATACATAAATTTTGGACTAATATAAATAAAAAGCAAAAATATGTGAAACTTTACGAAATGGTTCAGCCATTTATGCTGGCGTTTCCAAGTTCGTATATGGTTGAAGCCGGTTTTAGCCACATTAATTCAATTTTAACTAAAAACAGAAATAAATGTGGAGCTTCGAGGGGATTTACGGTTAAAATTGACTAATTTCGAACCCAATATAGCAAACCTTGCCAAGAAACACCAGGCACACTCATCTCATTAAAAAGTAAAAAATCTGTAGCTACTTTACTTACTGTTTCTGATTTATTAAATATTTAGACTAATATATAGATTTATTTTAATTACCTGAAAATTACCTTTGTGGGGGGTCTATGGAGATTTCAAAAAATTATATAGGGGGCGATGATCAAAAAAGTTTGGCGACCCCTGCTCTAGACCCTGCAAAGTTTGTGCTTCAAGCATGCCTGACAAGCTCCGTTGGCGGTATTAGCTGGTTTCCGCTACACAGTATTGGCGATGTATCATCAGATTGGCAA
>KK113045.1:81313-131738 GCA_000611955.2 Stegodyphus mimosarum | reverse complement strand
GAAAAGACGAAATTTAAGTTAGGGTTTTAAGTGTATTTTTGACTATGGAATTTTATTATTACATATATATATATATATATATATATATATATAAACACAAAAATTTAAGCATAAAGAGAGCTTTGTGTAATTAAGAAAGGAAAATTCTCTAATTCTGCTAATTTATTAATTCTTAGAAACAAAATTTCTTTTTTAGACTAACTTTTTGTTTCACGTAACTCGAGTTCGGAAACCCAATATTAATTCTTGTGTTCTGCGCAGTAATGAAATGCTGAGCATGTAACTTAACTCTAGTGTTATGTGGAAATTCCATGCAAATTAGATTTACTTTTATGAATAGTATATAAAAATTAACTTACGATACATAATCTGAACAGCTTTATAAAATAGTTTTGCAATTAGAGGTTGTAATCAGATCACTAGGCATAATTTTAGTAGACGTTATTCGTTTTCTTAACTCAATTGTTCGATTACTTCCTATTGTGTTTGCAATAAATACATTTAGAAAAACAATAAAGCTCAAACTGAAAGTTAGTTTAAAGCCAAAAATTTATTTTGGAGAACACTTATTCTAAATTAGTAATCTAAGATATGAATATGTAGAAAATGGCACACTTATTTGAAGTTTATAAGCAACAGAGAGTAGAAATTGAAATGGTTTGTGGAAAAGATTCCTCTTTGAATAACCAAGTGTTTTGGTTGTGAAGAAAATTAATATTGAAATAAAAATTAATCATCGCCCATAAAGTTTCATTTTGGCATATATTATACAATGCTTTTTAACTATGCAAATAACGAAATCCAGTTCTGACTTCCTAACTTCCACAAAATACGAGGAATGTTAAGAAATACACTTTGCAGTCAAGAAATTTATTGGAATTATTTCTGAACATCTAGTGAAATATTTCCATCCTACGTTTGGTTAATAGCATAATAGTTACTGTCATACAATTTTCGACACAAAGAACTAACATTTTGTGATGTTACGATCAACACCATTTTAGTTCTTTTGTCATTCTGGGAAAGCAGCAAGCATTTTTCTAGAACCAAAATTTATTCTTGAAAGTAAAGAAATAGCAGTGAAACTTTGTATTGAAAAACCAAGAAAAATAAAAGTTAACGACTGTAAAACCGAAACATTTCTGCCACGAAATGTTTCCGAACTATTACTTTAATGCTTTTGTGGATTAAATGTATAGAATTTTTACTAAAACGTAAAGGTTTCTTTAGACAGAAACTTAAAGCATTTTGGAAATTGCTTTTCCCGAAAAGCAAGTTAGATATATTTTATACATTTAATACATGCAAAAACACTTGTTGTAAAAAGAATTTCTGACTTCCGACATCATGAAATTACTATATTCTAATTAAAGGGATATTATATTTAAGCATTTGTTATAACTGGGACTATTCTTATAATCTCATAAATAAAGTTATTGCGAGAAAAATCAAGAAATAAAAAAAATTTTAATTTGACCCTAACTAAGTGTTATTAAAAGAATACCATGTCAGGACTGAGTGTTCTGTGCATGTTCTTTGCAAACATCTTGAAGTAACTCCTTAAAGTCCTAAAGTCCTGATTTGGAACAGGGAGCTGAAATCAGCTATGTTCTGGTGTAGATACTATGATATACGTGGTATAATAACTGCACTTGGAAGGGATTTAAAATCCTCTTTTATTAAATCAATATTATTTACACTTCCCAACTCGGGAGGGATACAGAAAGTAAAAGACCACACTTGGGCCTAAATTCACAATCCGATAAATTTATACTAAAACTAAATAGAAATTTAATTAAACTTTGCTCACAGAGCTAATCGCGGAGTTGGCCTCTAACTAAATGGTGCGTAGCAAGAATTACTAATACTAGCGCACTTGGATTTATTTCAATAAGCAATCACGTAGTAAGCACTATGGCCCATAATTTTAGCAGCTAGCTGGTCAGGCGAACGTCGAACAGAATTACCGTGATCTGAGACTAAAAGCTCTCTCACACTGAGAGGTTTCTACCTCTGGTTTAAATAGTACTTGGCTCTACTTCAAATTAGCATAAGCTGAAAACGCGCGCTTCTTCTGACGGGAAGTTGAAACTGAGAAGATATAGAAAGATTTAAATTAAAATAAAACTTTGTTAGTTTAACTAAAACCTACAGACTTCCCACCAGAATTGCGGTAGTTAAACTACTGTGGTCCAAACGGACCATGTTGAAACTCGCAATTCTAAGCAAATAGTCAAAATTTAACTCTTCTAAACCTAAGCCAACCCTTACAAGGCAATATCTGTTTGTGAAAAATACAGACGAAACTTGCTTGATACAACAGTCTTCAATATTTTTTTTTCATCTAAGTCTTACTCCTTCCAGCAAAATCTGGAAGGAAAGGAATTTTAGTACAACATAATAACAGTAATTTCTAGGTGCAATTCTTTATTTTTACCCGTGTAAATTCGCACACACACATTATCATTCAAGCACCATTAAATTCTTCCCCCAATGCTCTCTCTCACCGGTGTTGGATGAAAAGCAAACCGCCATTGCGCGTTTCCTGTTTTCGGGGGGGTGTTCAAATCGACCTACGATCGACTAACATTAGTTAGAATATGACATACGAAACCTCAAAAGACGCCCTAAAACCAGCTAAACCTGAGGTTCTCACTAGCTTTATGTCTAACACTTTAAGTGTATTTGATGGAGAGCCTATTTAACACTTGCATTCTAAAATTACTCAACTTTAACTTTTCATGCATATAATTCGCAGTTTGCACATATAATGTTTCATTCACATTGATATTGCACTTAACGTGCATTGCTAGCATAATTTACATTCTATGAAACTAAGCCACAGAGCTAATCGCGGAGTTGGCCTCTAACTAAATGGTACGTAGCAAGAATTACTAATACTAGCGGACTTGGATTTATTTCAATAAGCAGTCACGTAGTAAGCACTATGGCCTATAATTTTAGCTGCTAGCTGGTCAGGCGAACGTCGAACAGAATGACCGTGATCTGAGACTAAAAGCTTTCTCACACTGAGAGGTTTCTACCTCTGATTTAAATATTACTTGGCTCTACTTCAAATTAGCATAAGCTGAAAACGCGCGCTTCTTCTGACGGGAAGTTGAAACTGAGAAGAGATAGAAAGATTTAAATTAAAATAAAACTTTGTTAGTTTAACTAAAACCTTACAACCATACCTCAAAGAAAATTTAGTTTAATGGCAGAAATGACTTGCAGTAAATTCAAAGAGGTAGCTCCTCTAGAGCCATGTATTAATTCCTTTAAATATTCCTCAAGCATATTCTCGAGACGTTTTAACCGTACCTAAGGCATGGAAACAGATAGCGACCTTGCTAATACCTGCAACATCTGGAAAACAAAAAAAGCTAACATGATTTCATGTAAGACTACAGAGTTCTATTCCACATTCTGCGTTTTCCAGAAGAACGTGCTCAAAGCATCATCATCATCATTGTTTATGAGGATAAGGGAATTTTCATAGAGATTTTTATAAAGACTATTGTAAGATGAATTCAAATTCAATTTTAATAATAATTCCGAAATTACTTTCATCTGAAGAGAATCTGAAACAAGCAGTTTTTCACTGCATATCCATGGAAAGCACTTTTTTTTTTTCTTTTTGGAGGCTACAAATATTCTTTTGAAGTCAAATATATTTTTGAATCACCACTAAATTTCTTCAGTTCAATCTTCGGTAACCCTAACTTCCTTTTTTTAGAAATAATTTCTCAAGTTGATTTTAACATTTGATACGATTTTCTTGCTTGGGGTTCAATTCTGGAATATAATTCCGAAAATTTGTCACGATAAGTTTAAACAGATTTAAAAATCTTCTTCAAATTCTTTTTCATTACCTGTACCTTTTAAAATAGCAGCAGGCAGCTCTTTTTTGGCATTCTTCTAAACGCGTAAATTTACTCTGTAGCTGATACACCAAATCTGAAATTACTTTCACATCAAGAACTTCTTTAAGTCAGTCATCTTTTTTTTGTTTACCCACGCTGTAAACGTTGCTCTTAACTGTTTTTCCTGGGTTTTCAAACGTGTCACATCCATTATCTCTTTCTTAATAATTACGACTAGTTACTAAGATCATACCTCTTAGGATGACCATCAAAATATTTTTTGACTACGCTCTTAGACTGGAGCGAGTATTTCATGTCAGTTGTATTCATGTTTATTTAGAGTATTGTTAAAATATTTAATACTTAGATATGACCTGTATCTTTTTCTTTTAGTAAAAGTTTAGTTATAAAAAATGATGAAAATTTTACATTTAGGATCTGAATCAATTAATGAATTTCGACAAAAACGATTATTTGATCATGGCAGAATACTAAAGGGCTAGCTGCCTAAGTGGAAGACTTTCTAAGGAAAACTGGCTAGCTATACACGTTACACACTGACAAAAAAGCCATGAAAACATCCATGCAGCCAACGCGCTCGGTAGGATTCAAACACCGTACCGAGCTATCAGTGTTCAGTGAATTCACAGCTCGGACGGCTGGTGGCCTTGACGAAAGAAAAGCAAATTTTCAAATAAAAAAAGTTAATGACTTTTTTTAAGTGTCAGCTTTATTATGATATTGAAAAGATGCTTAAAATTACTAATGGTTGTTAAATCATTTTCAAGTTTATGAATCTTAGTGTAGAAGTAAAATCTTTCCCAATTAACAAATGGCGAACTGAATTTTAAGCTGCCGAAAATGTAGATTGCCTTGAATTATTAAAGGTCTTAGTTACTAAATTCCTTTAAACTCGTTACCATCTGTTCATCTTGATTGTATGTATTTAACGCAGTCAAAACCTATATAAATGAGGCATTTTGGCTTATTTGAGGACAATCTTCGTGTGATTCATTATGTACATCACTGTATTTAAACAACTTCGAAACAGATATACAGAACATGAACATATATTTAAGCATCGCCATACAACAATCCATCACAATGTAATATCCAAATCCCAAATTGACTTCTTGAATTAAATTCTTAGGAGCAAAAACATCATTCATTTCACTTTTGCCACTGGACGGCAAGGAAATTGAAAGCGTACACGACTTCTTCACTTGTTACTCTTTCTGGTATGTAACCGAAATTAAAAAATTGCTCTGTACCCTAGTAATTGCAAGTATATTTCTAGAGTGCATAATATTGATTTTAACTTTGCATTGCAGGTGATTGTAAAGATACTGCTTAATGAGATACATTCTGATGACCCCCTAGATATCGCATTACTTACAGCTAATGTTAAACAAAGAATATAGATGAACTCAGGTATCACGTGACGTATGTATAGCTGGTGTTAAACAAAGAATATAGATGACCTCAGGCATCACGCGACGTATGTATAGCTAATGTAAACAAAAAAGGTCATTCTTTTTGCTCTGTTGTTGTTGTTGCTAATGCTTACTTGTTTGACTTATAGTCAGCCCAAACGAACGAAATTCCTCGCGGCAAGGCGCCAAGTTTATGCCTGTCGTTGGCAACATCGTTGAGCACCTTACAGGTGACAGTGCGATTTTAGCTCAGTTTCGCCCCCAATTTTGAAGAAATGCACCCCGGGGAAGGACGTGTCCGAGGATCTCCCACCCCTCTTCCCCTACCACGAACCCCTGGAGAGGACTTCTGGCTCGCCGCTTATTTAGAATGCCCCCATGCCGCATGGACACTATGCATTTACAAACATTCATGCCTTATCCGAGATTCGAAGCCGGGCCCTTCGGCACAACAGTCAGCGACGCCAACCACTACACCGGTTGGGCGGCCTTCCTGATCTTCTTTTGTGCAATGCGTCTCAATTATCGTAGCTTAAAAATTTATACATGGGATATTATTAAAATTTTAAAATATTAGAGACCATTTTACGACCCAAGTCTGCAGTTTGATGTAAGAGCTGTTGAATGTAAAATGTCGTTCTGACCCATCTGAAATTTCAGATCTTTATTTACTTAAAAGTTGACAATGTCGCATGAGTATTCTACTGTAGGCAGAAGATAAATGATGCATTATAAAATAAAAATGCCTCTGAATTGAATACTTTATCACGAGTCGCATTTCAAATATACTTCATCATATCACTATTTCAGTTCAGATAAAAACTTGAAGCTTTGATGAAACATCAGTTTATTATTAAAATCGATAGAATTCGAACTCAGCTATGATCAAGAACTGGTTTAATTTAGGAATAACTATGCATTCAAAACTCATCTATCTTGAAGCATTCCAATTTAATTTCTTTCCAAAAACGTTTTTAATAAAATTTGATATCTTTATTATTTATAATAATAAATGGCTTTATTTTTAAACGTCTTCCCTTTCTAACCTTCTTTTAATTCCTCTCTTTTGACCAAGTGAAGAAACTGTCCATTCGAATTCAAAACGTCAAATTTTTGAATAATTGAAAACCTAAAAATTGAATATGAAATAGACCGGTGATTGATAATAGCATTATATTTCACTTCGGAGAGGCCCAGAGGATGGAAACGTGATTCTTTCTAAGAGATTCTTTTTCTTAAAAGAAAAGAGGAATACAACCTTGTGAAGACCTCCCTTTTTGTCATTATAATGCGAAGGTGTCTAGTCAGTCTCGCTCCGTCAGCAAGTGTCACCAGCTTGCTTTCCAGGCTGACGAGAAGAGTAGAGTTGTCGCTCGACCATTTTCCAATTTAATTAAATTGCTGACAAAAGGAAGCAGTTCCAGATCATCTCATCTTCCCTTATGCAATCTATTTTCTTTCAAGTTTTTCTTTCAGATTCCCTTCTTTTGTTCCCCACTCGTTCATTCAAAAGCCCTTTTTTGAAGGTTTAGCAAATGGTGTTCTTTTATGGTCTTAAACACCGTCATTACATTTTTTTTAATCTCGCCAACTCTAAGAGGGAAAAAAAAATGTAAAAATGACACCGCTTAATGAGTTTGGGATAGAATAGTTTCTACACCAAATAGAAGTATTCTGGTAGCTATTGGGTAACTTTAGATAACGCTCTTATGAGAAAAATGAATGATGAAAATGTATTCTAAAAGTATATTCAGAATTAATTACGATATCTTTGTTAACTAGAGAGAATTAAAGAGATATGAATAGCTTTTTTATGTAACTACATTCTACAGATTATATCTTCCATTGAACTTTTTAATTTTTTTTTGCTTTCTTATTCTATGCAGGCAAGTTGCTTTTACTTAATTTAATATGAAATCAATCCATATTACAGTTATCCTGTGCTTGCAAATATATCGCCAATTAGATATATATGTAATATTTTCGAAGCACAGTCGCGGTAGCTGAATGGTACTGTGAGAGGAAGGAGTTGATACCAAACTAAATTCAGCCAATTATCATCTTTATTTGCAGATTTGCAGGCACAATAGGATAATTCCTTGTATACAATATACTCTTCAATCATAGCAATTACGATAATTTCTTATATGCATGTTATATCAACTTAGAATAAAAACAAAAGGGACACAACAGAATAGAGATATCGGCAAAGCGGAAGCTAGGGATGGAATGCAGCAGAAGAATGACGTAATTGATCGCCAGAGGTATTTATATCACGTTTGATGTGCAAGTACAGCTAATCTATGATTGGTTAACTTTAGTTTTAGTTACTCTTTTCAAGTAGCGTTACATAAGATAGAAAGATCTTGTATTTGGGAGAACAGATGAATTTAGGTGGAGAGCACCAAATTTAGAATGTTAGTTAGATATAATTTATATAAGTTGAGGTTTTTGGATTGTGAGAGGGAGCGTGATTCTGCCTTTCGTGGCAGGCCTCTCAGCTCTGATAAATTCGTAATTAATCGGCTTTGCGTTGTAATTGCCGACATTTGTAGATGATACACTGGTCAGAAGTTCTGAGCCAGCTTATATTTGAATTTAATTGTGTAACATTGACTTCTGTTAATTGGAATTTTACTGTTATTTTAGTTACATGGCCACTTATTGAAGTTTATTTTGTTATCACAAAATGTGCATTTATGATCAAAGTTCATGTTTCAATCAAAAGTTTTATTTTAAATCCTTCTGTGTAGCTATTCTCAGGTATAGCGATAATTCGCTTTACCTTTCATAGAATTTAAGATTACTTAACTTTTACCAGATTAAGGAAAGCGCTATAAATAAATAAATTATTTTTCCACATAGAGTAGTAAGTAAAGTTCGGATTGTGTTAGTCAGCATTGAACTCTAATCCAGACTAAGCCTGATGCGTTTATGTTTGTCATTGATTGAAAGTTTACGATTTCATACTTCTAAAATATATCATTATTCAAAGTACTCCCCTTATGTGCATCTTTCCCGGTGTTCTAAAAGTTGGTGGATTCCATCTTCAGAGAAGGAATTGACTCAGTGTATTTCTATGCTTGAAGCACTGCGATGACACTGGAGACCGAAAAGGGCTGAATGCGACCACAATAGGAATGTAGCCTGTAGAGTTCTATTGTCTAACGCTAATGTGAAATCTGGAAAATAGTGACTGCACCGAAGAAGGGTTAAAACTTACCTTTTATTACACTCTTTAACTTATTTACAATGCGTCAACTGGACGCTAACATACTACGCCTCTGCTTGGGCAGTCACTGAAACAGTAGAATCAAAACTCAAGAAATTAAGATATTAACAAGTAGTAGAATTAAACTACAGGGCTCATACAATCCTGTATCCTACAGCGCGTAGATGAGTCTAGTGGCAGGAATATTATCTAACCACCAATAATGCTAAGCCGAAGCTTGCGTTATAAACACGCACAGAGTTTTCCCAGACTCTCTAACTTTCCCTTCTAGAACTCGATATTTAAGCTTTTTTCTCTGACTGGTAGAATTTGCATTCCTTACGCGCGCTACCAAATTTAAATATTCTGGCACTGACAATTAGGAGAATGAAGGCTTATAGGAAAGAGCTTCAAATTAAATTTAACTGGTTGTTTAAAATAAATATAAATCCCTACAAGCCAAACATTTATTTTTTCATTTACTACTGGAGAGAGCTGAATGTGACCATAATAGGAATATAGCAATTATATTTTTTCTGTTTAAAGTTTTTCTTTCAGTAATTTTCTACACAAATGCATTTTAAAACAATTATTTACGGTTAATTTATTTGAATTGCGTTTCTTCGTATTTAAGTAGTAAGAGTGCATCCGTTGTACCACTTTTCTGTGTTCTTTTATAAAGAAGTGTTCGAAAGGAGATCTTTTTATACAGTATTCTGTCCCTTGGGTACACGTATCTCCCATCCAGTTCTCTTTCTGCATGCCAGACGTTTCTTAAAATGCAGCAGCTACGGGCTGGGCGTTGAGGAACTTGCTAGATAACAGAAACTGGAAGAACAATGCTAAGGAAAAAAAGGAGCACCTTGATGAAAGACTTCGTGAGAAGTCCCAAAGTCAAAGAAGTCAAGATAGGCAGCCTATGCATTGTTCTGTAATAGAGCATAAAAGTTATATAATTTTTCTGTGAATTAAATTTGTGAATTTCTGGGAATTGGGATAAATTTTCCGAATATTTTGTAATAGACTTAACAAAGAGAGCTAATTAACAAAGAGAGGTGTTTTAAAAATTCTCTTAAAAATTCTTGATGAAATAGTCTAATTACTGTGAAGTTTTATAGGCTTTAGAGTCATTATTAAGGTGGAAATTCCATGAGATTTTTAAATCTGAAGTTCAGCGAAAAGTCTAAATTTCCTTGCATATGTATGTCATTTATAAAAATCTATTTTCCTTGCATATTTCATACAAAAGCTCAGCAGTATAACCTCAGAACGCTGGTAGTTCAATCCAGGTCCAAATTTAGGGAAGCGCACTGCCTTTATGATAATTTAATTTGTTTTTCCCATGTAAAACGTGAATACGAACCAGTTTGCCTCAAAAATTCTTTCACAGAGATAACTCTGTCATTAGGAAAATAACACTCGCTAGCGTTTCCATAATCTAAATAATCCAATCCAATTAGTATTTAAAAAACTTTCAGAAATAAGGCTTTACTGAAACGAAAAAAAAGTACGTAAAGTAGGCCGATGCTATTTTAAACACCTGAAAAAAGCTGATAAAGCAGAATATTGAAGTTACTTAAGGTATAATAACTCAAAACATCATAAGAAAGAGTCTTAGTATTGGCAATCTTCCATGCTGAATAGACGATAAATGCCCTGGTAGTATAACAAAATATGACGTAACAAAAGCAACCTAAAACGAAAAATGTAGAGCCTTAAGCATGTACGTTACTTATGGAAAAAATTTATATTACTGTGGTTTTCCTTTAATTTTAATGATTTTGTTTGCGCCGTAATTAAAAGAAAAATTAAAATATTCAACAAGCATTAGTAATTTTAAGATAAACCTCACTGTTTTGAACATTTTGAAAATCGTTTTAAAATAACTTACAGAGGTTACTCTCTTCTTAAGGGAAGAATACTATCATTTAAATGCCATTTGAACGGCATTTCGGCCATCTGAATAAGAAATCTTGATTGGGTTTTTCTGTGCCCTCTGCATGTTTTTAGGACAAGAAACACAATCCATTGCACTTACCGGTTTCTCTCGGATAATTGGTGTACTACTTATATATCTATACTTTGTCTTTAACCGGAAAGAGTTGACGGAGCGCAGTAACTAAATAAAGACAGATCTAAGTTTAATATTAAATTGTACGTAAGCAATTTTCTGTTTATTTTAATGTATATTGATAAGAACGGAAAGATTTAATATACATATATAGATAGTATGGAAAATCGAGTGTTCAGTAATAATTTATTTTATTATTCGTAGATAAATGCAGATACAAGTGTTACATAAAAGTTGTAACATATGATAGTTCTGAAAATAATTTATTACTATAATTAGAAACATTTAAAATTCCTCAGTGTAATCAATTGCCATGTCTACCACCTTTTGCTACATTACTAGAAAGTGTCATACACAACCAGTCCCTCCAATACCTTTTATGTTACATTTAGAATGTTCTAAACCACGGACAATCTTCTCTCTATAGTTGCAATAGATCTCTCGCCGTAGTTCTTTCATTCTAAAGAAGACATCATAGTCATCTGGCCACTTTGATGGCTGTTCCATACCTCCCAATGCCATCGTTACAGAACAGTCATGACGCATTAGGATATCGCCCATTGTCATGGCGAAGGAAGCGATTTGTCACCAACAAGTGTCGTCGCCTCCCCCTGAGTGCTTGGAACAGATAATACCTTATGTGAAGGTTTCTGTCACCCTTCATAGCAATGCTAGGTGTCATTATGTGAACTCTGCTGCGACATTGGTGATATGGGATACTTGAATACGCGCCACATTCATACGATCTTCATACGATTCATTCTGGAAGCCTCCTCTTGCTTTTACGTACTGTCTTCTACTGTGCCAAAGGCTTATTCCAGTTTTAGCATTTCACTAGTCGACGTTTAAATATGCGCCGTTAATTATTTTGGGTCATCTTAAGAAGATGGTTGTAAGTTGTCTTAGACTACACATATACATAGGCTTAAAAATTGTTCCAAGCCTATCCATGCGATCGAAGAAGAAGCTTGCTCCTAACTTCTTCGATCTTATCTTCTTCCTCGATTTCTCCTAAATTCTTCGATCTTATCTTCTTTCTCGATCTCCTAACTTCTTGATAATTCCTCCTGTACTCACTATGTGATCGAAGAAGATTACTATTTTGAAACAAAAGGTACAAGTTTAAGGCTTTTAACAATTTATTCCATGAAAAATGGCAACGAAAGGAAGACAGCAAAAATTTAGAAATTATTCACAAAGTAAAGAATATATGGTAAAGAAGGAGTACAAAATATCCCGCAGAAAATATGAAGTGCTATTTAAAACAATCTGTCAAAAGAACATCGAGCGAGTGTCCAAACGTTCATAATCTTAAATATATTCGCTCATTTGCTTATGAAATTGTGAAGGAAGAGAAAGATGGTTTTGTGGATATTAATTCTAGACATATTTCTATATTTGTGTTTATAGTATAGCAGAAAACAGATGACTTTAAAATGTCACTTTGCAATGTTTTGCTCTTCAATATAAAGAATTTCAGAGGAAGTTTTCACTTGCAGACTTGTTATGCCTAGAAAAATGCAAACTTGTTATGCCTATGTCACGTTGTAGAGATTTATATTTATTTTACATAACCAGTTAAATTTGTGCTCTTTCCTATACGCCTTCATTCCCCTACTTGTCAATGCCAGAATATTTAAATTTGTTAGTTCGCGTGAAGTAATGCAAATTCTACCAGTTGGAGAAAAGGTTTAATTACCAAGTTCTAGAAGGGAAAGTTAAAGAGCGTGAACAAACTCTGTGCTTGTTGTAGCGGGAGATTTTGCTTAACATTTATTGCTGGTTAAACGAGGTGTAACAGCTATAACTTTGCTTCCACTAAATTTTCAACGCTCTTTTAGGAAACAGGATAGTCTGAGCCTTGTAGAGTAATTCTACTAGTTGTTAAAGCTTCACATCTTTGGTTTAGTTTATTATTGTTTCAGTTACCGCCCAAGCAGAGGCGTAGTTTGTTAGTGTCGAGTTGACGCATTTTGAATTCATAAAAAGTGTAATAAAGAGTAATTTTAACACTTCTTCGGTGCTGTCACTACTTTCCAGTTTTCACACAAAAGTTAGATAAGTAGACCTACAACGTTATACTTAAAACAATCTTTCAAGGGGAAAAGCGACAATGGCTAATAAAAGTGTTTTGATCATGAATGAAAACATGTGAGCAGAGTTCCACTCTTGACATTAGCCGCGCAGTAGTTTAATACAGATGGAAAAAAATTTTTGTTAGTGTCTCTTTATTTGAGGGCTTAAGAATATTACTGGGTAAAATTAAGTAAAATTTGGGCTTTTGATTTCCTAGCTGGCAGTTTTGGTGTTATTTCAAAAATGGAACTTATAGTGGTCTTCAAAAGTAAATCACCTCATTGTTTCAAATTTTTGGAAAGCATATACATAAATAAAATATCTCTAAACAGAAATACTCAAGAACTAGCTTCTTCACTAAGATGGTTAATGGAAAAAGAGGTAAAACTTTCTTTTACGTTGAAAAACTTCTCAATGAATCACTGTATTATTGAACTATTTAACCGCCGATCTGCAGTGTTTTCCTTTATGTACTACTTCCGTTTCCCAACATTGAATCAAGGAGTATTGTATATGTTTAAAAAAGAGAGAGGAAAAGGATTGGGGTACATCATACAATAAACTAACCCATAGATAGGTATCTTAAAATTGATTTACTTAATGGTATGCATATTGTTGCGGGCTTCGCAAAAGATTGAATGTACACAGAACCAATGATAATTTGATAAAATTTATCCTAGTCAAAAGACACACTTTACAGTTCTGGAACTTTACACAAAAACAGTCGTACAGCTCTTTTCAGTAAGAAAGAACACAATCAATAGTTAACATTTCAAACTACTAAGAAAGTTAAACACAGTGCAATATAAAGTGCATCTAAAAAGCGCAATTTACACAAAGATCTCTTAATACTTAGTTGAATTCTGAACTAAAAACTTGTAGAGACATTAGGTCACTTTGAAGAAGGAGACGTGAAAAAAGAGCAATACCCTCGCCAAGACTCGAGCTTGACCTCTTTAATGGGCGCAGAGCGTGTTGGCCATTACACCACGAAAGCCTGCTACGAAGGCGCGACAAATACCTTATATACTCCCCCCTTTTAAAGAGCGGCTGGGCATTAGAGGACCCAATCGCCAAATCTTGATGGTGGAAAAACATCATCCACGGCCTTTTATAGTTAGGGCACCATTGTAGAGACATCAGGGTTTTTTGGAAGCAGGAGATGTGAAAAATGAGCAATACCCTCACCGGGATTTCAACCTGGACCTCTCGAACACGCGCCGAGCGTGTTGACCATTATACCACGAAAGCACGCTAAGAAGGCTGGAGAAATGCCTCATAAACTAAGAATTGATGCTCTCTCGGGCCTTATATAGTTTTTCTCCATCCCCCAAGAAGTTTCTAAGCACCTTCGATTTGTCCAAACTGCTAGAAGGAATATACACTTACAGTTACACAGATATTATTCAAATCACAGTTAACAGAGATCGGACGAAAATGTTGCCAAATGGTCGCCAGGATTAGCGACTTCTGTTGATTTTTCGTAAAATTTGGCGGTACAAATTAGGCGCCCAAACCATCGCCTGCTAGGCGCTATCTCGTTAATCTGGCGAGATAGCAGCTTACTTCAATGTTAAATTGATCTGCGCCTGTAATCTTATTTTTCCTGCGGAGCTTCTATTTCTCTAGTAATATAAAAACGAATATTACATGTATACAAAATTCGTAGCAATATGATTAGAAATGCATTGATTTGGTTTATTTGATTACGGCAAAACACTCAGCGGCTATCTGCATAAAAGGAGAGATGCCTTCGCGTAGAACTTTAAGGGAAACTGGCTCATATACATGTTACACGTGTGGAAAACCACGCAAACGCCATGCAGGCAACCCTTTCACCGGGATTCGAACCCTAAACCGAACTACCAGTGTTCAGCGACTTTACCGCTCGGCCGCTGGTGGGCCAACAGTGCATGGTACAATATATCTAAGGACACAATTACGCATAGCTTCATTAATATAGAATTTGAGAATAATAATAATAAACACTTTACACAAATTCAGCTTAAAGATGCAGTGTCAACGATTTACAACTCATTAAAACGTGTAAAACTGGAACCTTTCTCAAGACCTATTGAATTATATTATACTTATATTCAGTATAAATTTGTATGTATATTCTGTAATAAGTAGAATGTAATATATCTATGTATGTAAGAATTTGCATGCAGTTATCATTATTTTAAATATGAAATGATTCTCCGTATCGAACGCTTGAACTGGAACTTTGAATTTCAATATAATCCTATTTGATTGAGTTATTTTATGTTTAAAAAATTATTCCAGCTATTGATTTAGGAGGTAGTTAATTTTCTTTTAAAGAAAAGTGAAATAATGTATTTGAAAATAGCGACTTTAAAATATGTGTCTTATCACAGTGCAGACTCTTCCATATATTAGTAAGATTCAAACGAAATACTATTGTTAGTAACTAGTTAAACTTACATTTTCCTTTCATATGAATTTTTAATTTGAGCATTAGTTTGATATATGAAACGTTCTTTCAAATTGTTATAAACCATGTACTCATTAAATCTTGCAAATTATAACAAACACCACTGTTAAGTTCCCTTCCCTATAATAATATAAATAAATATCTTTCAGAAGGTAATTTAGTTTGTTTCTTTCACTCTCGAAGCATAAAAGTTTATTATTTTCACTGCGTCGAATCGCGTGCGTTCTTAGCTTTCCTCGCATTTTTTATTCCCTCTTTATGTAAAAGCAACGATTTATTTTATGTTCAGCAATCGTTTATAATAGCAATTTATATAGAAGGTAATAAATTTAATGCTGTCACCTAGCCCATAATAAAGCTCCCTTTCTTGCCTCGCTTTCAAAAGTGTAAACAAAAAAGTTAATACGAAAGTATACGAAGCAAAACCAATGTTGAGTTCTTTTTTTTTTATAATGAAACTCAAAGTATATTGAGATATCGTTTTCAAATTTTGTAACCCTTAAAAAAATTCAAGGAATATTTCTAAAATTAATCCCGGTGTAAAGTAAAAATAAAATTTTTTATCGTATTG
The DNA here is from genome assembly GCA_000611955.2 of Stegodyphus mimosarum. Taxonomy (NCBI): domain Eukaryota; kingdom Metazoa; phylum Arthropoda; class Arachnida; order Araneae; family Eresidae; genus Stegodyphus; species Stegodyphus mimosarum. The sequence continues at coordinate 116,058 of KK113045.1, read as the reverse complement.
TTTTAAACAAGGAATATTTAAGAAAGCTTGGAGAGCTTTAAAACTGTTGAGGAAAATGGATAAAAAAAAAGAATTAAATTACATCAATGGATTAAAAGTTCTGTTATATTAATTTTATCCGAATAAGATATTGTAAAAAAGGCTTAATGGAGGATGCAATTTAAAAACACAGTACTGAAATTTATAAATCGAAATACTTTACCGAACCAACAAGTGTTATATAATTACACTGGATAAAAAAATTAATAATATGTACTAGTTTATATGGCAATTAACGTTACATAATATAATCTGCTTCTTCTAAGTAAAGACCTCTTAAAAAGTCCTCCACGAAGGCATCCTTACAATTAGGTAGATATCCCTCGCGTGCTTTTCCCTAATAAATGCCGTAAATCAATGAAACTTAATAAATGCCGTAATCACTTAAATAAACGGACGCACACGTCAAAAGAATATTCAATCTCTGTTTATACGAGGTTGACCACTGGTATTACACTCGTACAAGTATTGTTACTATAGTGCTATTGTATTGTGTTATTTGTATTTGTATTTTTAATTGGGCATATTTTAAAGAAGTTTTATTGTTCTAATAAGTTTATCAGCATATTTAACGCTTCCGTAGAGTAAAAATAAGAAAAATAACACGATACAGTTGGACGAAGGAATTTGTATTTTGTTTTTGAGAGCAGTCGGAAAAGGTATTTAATAAGCTAAATCACTTTTAAACTGCGTACTTTATCTTCTTATCATTCATTACACCAAAAGGAGTAAATCTAAATGTTGTTACTAATTTAAGTTGAATATCACTTTTACCTACAATTTTCATCGGATAAAAAAGATAATACTAGCTGACAATGTTACATTTTTAGGCATAAGAAATATGTATAGACATGAGAGTGTGAAAGTTCTTCGGTAATAAGTGTAGATGAAAGAGAAGTTACAGAAAAAAGCATTGAAGAAATACTTATTCATTAATGTTAATTCAAAAAGAAGTTTTGAAATGAATAAATTTTAGAAATAGTTAATTGTTTTTAATACTGAAATGTGCAGATCATCCTGGTTTCTATTATAGTGTAAAGAATCATTTAGTTTTAAACTAACAAGTTTCGTTTATCTTTTCTATTTTCTCTCATTTCCATTTCCTGCTCGAATGTTTCAGTTTCTCGCGTTATGCAATGTAGGGTAAAAATATATTATTTAACTTCTAGAAGACCAAAACGTTCCAGATGGCCCTTCATTCAAAGGACCACAAACACCGAAAAAAGGACGGAAATTGTTATGTTCTTTTCTTCTTTCCTCCTAAGGTATGTAGTAGCAGGTGCAGTTTTCCCAAATACGTTGTATTAGTTTATTGCAAGCAGTTTGTCCTGAAACATTTATTTTTGCTTTCTTATCTTTATTTCTTAGGAAGTAGAAAGGATGTCATTTTAAATCTTCACACCTCTTTGTAAGTGAACGGACGGGGAGGGTGGGAAACTGCTGGGAATATCGTCATTTCCGACATTTCGGCATTTCATTCAAGTCATTTCGGACGCTTCGGTACGTCAAGCATACAGGCTTCGGTAGTCAAAGACTTAAGCTGGTGTCTGAATTGCTTCAGCCAGAGCGTATTCTGCCGTTCGGCCACGTTGTTTTGCTGATTTAAGCTTGCTATTTTACCACCTTGTATATTAATTGCCGGTTTGTGTACGTTGGTCGAAAGTCTAAGAGAGAACTTGCGTTAATTATCTCTGTGCACTTTCGGCTGATTATTTAACTTAGTTTTAATTTTATATTTTTATTTTGAATTGAATCCAAAAGTATGCGCCAAGTTTGTAAGCACTAGAAGTGCCATCTGTAAATTCTTCTTGAGTTGAATAAAAAAGTCTTTCTCCCCTTCTTACATCTTACCATTGATAAAGTTTGAACTTAGTGAATAGTCGCTTTACAGCTAAAGTAAAGATCTAGTCGGCAAGGTAAAGTAAATTTAGCTAGAATTTTACAGTAATGTTACTTGCGTTTAAAAAAAAAAAAAAAAAAAAAAAAAAAAAAAAAAAAACTATGAAAATCTTGTAAAATAATGGTGTATATTGAGGATTATAAAACAACTCAAAAAAGTTTATGGCTTAGTAAAATAATGTTTGTAAAATGAAAAATGCAGCAGAACAAATGTTTTTTCTTATTTAAAAATATTAGTTATAGCTATATTGTGCAGGGTATATTATTGTTATTCGTCAGTAGCAAATGAAGGAATATTTTCAGTAAATAAGATTAAATAAAGAAATTAACTACAAATGTCTTTGAAGAATAATCTTTTGTTTGTTATATTAGAAACGAAAGAGAAAAATATTCATCGCTAAAGATTTTATTACATCTTAAGAGGTAGCAAAGTCGGCTAAAGATACCAAAAATATGTTTAGCGGTTTTCGCAAATAAAAATATACCTTGTACTGACATTAGGTTATTTTCGAAGTCAGGATGCTGAAAAAATGAGCAATGCCCTCGTCGGGATTCGAACCTCGGACCTCTCGACTATGCGCCGAGTGTGCTGACCATTACACCACGAAGGCATGTTAAGGAGGTGGGAGAAGTATCTTATATACTCCCCCTTTTAAAGTGGCACTGGAGATTATGGGACCCAATCGTAAACTCCTGGTGGTGGAGAATCATCATCCACCCCCTGTTAGTTCAGGCGCCAGTGTAGAGACATTACGTTATTTCGATGCTGGAGAAGTGAAGAATGAGCAATGCCCTTGTCGGGACTCGGACCTCTTGAATACTAGCCGAGTGTGCTGATCATTACACCACGAAGGCATACTAAGAAGGCGTGAGAATTAACTTATAATCAAATACTATATAAAATGAATGAAATATTTATATACGGTTTGTTTGTGAAATAAACACAAATATCTACAAGAAAATAAAAAATAAGTAACTACAAGTATATATCTTCATATGTAACTACGCAGAGGCCAGTCTTCAATTTTTATTTTCCAAATTTATTGGGTATACTTTACTTGAGTAATTTAGCGAAGAGTTCCTTTGTGTTAATAAGACTGTAATGCCTTAAAAAGTGAAAATAAGAGTACAAAAATCAAATATAAATTTTGTCTAGCATCCTGTAGCACATAATACTTTTTCCTAGCTGGTTACACTGGCCCATACTCTGGAATAATATTCCAGAAGTAATACTTGTATTTTCACAAAGATAAATAGAAGATAAATAGATTTTTCTCCGCTGCAGTGTTTCATGCGAACTAAGAAAAACGTCTAAGAATGTAAACTTGTAGCTCGTGGTGTTGGTTCCAGCTAACTTAGTGATGACCGTTACCATAAAAACAAGGTGTTACGTTTCTTCTGTGTGACGAATTATCGCAGCTAAATATTACACAAACATTCCCAGAATTAAAGTACTTTAAGTTTCTCGTCAGTATTTAAATTAAAATATATAAACACAAATTTAGTAACTAACCTATAACATCTCGTGCATTTTGGTTTCACGAACTACGCTCGATGTTAGAAGACTGTTTAGAGAATTAACCCTAAGTCTTGAGGCACCACAAAGTCAGGAGAAGAGAATTTATTAACTCAACTAAAGTTCACAGATGTCACAAACCCGTGTTTACAAAAAGCAACACTTTTGGCTTAACTCAAAAAGAGCATTGAATAACTTAAAATTAAATGAAAGTTAAATTTAGTCCAAAGCTTCGGGTTAATTAACACACAGGCTGGCTGGTAAAAGTCGGTCAACACTTTTCATGATAGTCTGAAAAAGAACGCTCGTCACTTAATTTATCAACATCAGAAATTATTTTCAAAACCGATATTTCCTTTTAATACGATATAAACCAATGTTTACCTTTCGTTTTCGGTTCATGTACAAAACTTGACATAATCGCAAATCTTAAAATTCAATTCAATTTTTGTATAGGTGAAAAACATTTTCTGTTTTATTTTTTTAATAAGTCATAGAGTCTCATTTTCCTTGGGAGCATAAACAAGCGAGCTCTAAGAGACTGCATGAGGAATTATCTCTAAGTCTTTAGGTACAAAAAAAGTTAGAAGATGGATGTAAAGAATACTTTATTCACTCAGTATAATTTTACAAATCTCCCCACTTAGGCTTTCACAAAGCCGACGCTCCTGGCTTAACTCAAAACAGTTAATGATGAACTTAAAATTAAATGTAGTAAATCTAGCCTAACAGTTCACAGGACAATTTAAAGCTTAGAAAAGCTCTGACTCTGTAAAAGTCGGCGTCAACAAGTTTAATGGCAAGAAGCGCTCAACGCTACAGAAGTCTACTAGGGAATCAAGGATAGCAACGTGGCCTTCAGGCAGGCAGAACAGGCTCATAATTTGCCTTCCAAAACCTGCCCTTAAATACTAACTCCTCTCTGCCTCATTTGAATACACGCGCGCTAGATTATTTAGCATATTCTGGCAAGAAAGCATGCGTCGAAAGCAAGAGAGATAATAAAGATTGCTTCAAAATATAACTGTTAAGTAATTTAAATAATTTCCCACAAAAAAAAACATGGTTTAAAGACTTAAAACTTCTTTTCGCTATGGTTATAAATGCAACAGTTAAATCTAATGTGATAAGAGACTATAAGACTACCTAATACGTAACAAAATGTCCAACATACACTCATCAAACAAGATCTATTTTCACTAAATTCTAAACTATCCTCAGCAACATATGACACGGGGGTCCCCAGGTGACCCATTTCATAGTTTTAAGTGATCCACTTGAGTTCAGAAAATAAAATATAACGCCTAAATACGAAACGAGCATTTAAAGAATATATAAAAAAATAACCCGAAAAGAAATAGTAATAATAACATTTTTGTTTGATTACAAAGTTGCAGTAACGAACATGCATTTGTGACATAATTTGAAGGAGAACTCCATAAGCTTGTCAACACCGATCCATAATACGTAATTCCAACAAACCCTCTTTGTCGTTTTGTCCGCATTCGGTTCAACTTGTAAATGAATTCGTTTTACAACGGGCAGATATGACCAAATTTCTGTCGCAAGTTGAGCATAAGGGCAGCCATTGTTATCAAAGAGAAAAATAAAGCTCATTTAGTTATGCGGTTTTTTTTTTCATAATTACGATCATAATTATAATATTTATCTTAAACGTTTAACGAGTATTACTATTATTTTCTCCATAAATTTTATATTATTACTCATCAAGAAAGATTATGCTAAAATGAAAGTACCCATAGTCCAAGGAGTCTTCTTAATACAGGTATTTTGGTTGATTTGGATCCGCAGCTAAAAAAAGTTTGACCACGTCTAGTCTAAAGTATTTCCAGCAAGACCAGCATGCGACTCGCCAACAATCTGTTTTCTTCGATCTGCAAGCAGTAGAACAAACTCTTACACTCTTTTTGTAAAGATCTAAATTTTATACTAAAACTGCTTGCCACTCAAATCAACATAACTCTGGAACGAACGAATTTCGTGGCCAAAAGAGGCAGAAATTAAAGCATTAAACTTCTTGACTTTAACTCTATAAAATGTTTACCATCACCTTCTAGGTATACCTGCAAAAAAATTAGAGTTTTGTTGTGAAAATTTCCAAAGTTATATGGGAATTTATAGATTGGCGCATTTTGAAGTTTGGTTTATTTGTTGCAAGCGATAATAACGTCAAATGCGCTTCAGGCACTCTGTTAAAATTACTTGAAAGAATGAAAACGATGTACCTTTTTTTCTGCTCGTGTACAGTAGCAAAGGGAATAAATAGGTTAAGAAATAGGCAATAGGGAATAAATAGGCAAAGAAAATAGGTTACTGTAAATTAAGAATTTCACTAAAGGTAGCCAAGATAAATTTTTAAATTTTGCGCCAAGATAAACTTTTAAATTTATCTTTATGTTTCCGGCTAAATGTTGCAAAATTTAGCATTTGAGCATAATTTGAGTCGTAGAATCGAAATATGGAAAAAAAAACTCTGCAAGCTATTACTGGGAAACTCCGATTTTCTATCAAAAAACCCATGTTTTAGAACGATGCTATATATAAATTTAACATACTTCACACATAAATCGCTCTTTCCAGACGTGAAAAACGTTAAGTTTCGTCAATCAGCCTAGTATAATGAGAAATAGAGAGCTGTAACTTTTTTTTTTTTTTGGTGCAGAGTGTACTAGACAAGTAGCAGTTCTCTTTCTTACCCATCATTCGTTAATGAGAAAAAATACTTTCAGAGTTTCTACATGCATTCTACCGTTGACAACAGCACAAAGTGCTATCATCATTTTTGACATTCTGTCACACTTACAGCTTACATGCAACGTATAATTAAGTAAAGTGCACTCATAAAATACATGTTGCGTTGAAATGATAAAATGGATTCATGTTTGACCAGAAAATATAATTTTGGGCATTAATTTCGAATTATTTTGTTTTGAAAAGGAAATTACCGAAGGGTAGCTAATATAATATCTACAATTAATTCCGAAAGGCGAGAGTAATGTACTGCGTGACAAAATTTTCCGAACTAGCTTTATTTTTTTTTTACTTTCGTTACTGCGAATATTTTCATAAAAATCAACATACCTTAAATCATTGCTTTTTCTTCTGATTCTACCATATTTCATTATTTACTTTCTTCTCCAGAGCTCATCATTTCTAGAAAAGCAGAGCTTGAACAGCTAATCAAACATCACTACTCTTCCTATTGATGCGTTATCCTTAACGAGACTTAGCAAGCTGTCTTGATTTATTGACTCTAGTCACGGGAGTTGGTGTGTGGGTAACATTTATGTCGATTCCAAAACTACATTTCGCTAAGCAGATCGTCGCTTGACAAGCAAAGCATTTTATACGAGCGAGTTCAAAAGCATACGAATAGTATATTCTTTCTGCTGAGTCAATTTTTAAACTGGAATGTAAACAGTTTGCTCAGCAAAATGCGTGAAAAAGTGAATATCTGCAAACTATCTTATTTCAGCCTACGCTGATTTTAAAATACTGCTTTATTTCTCAGTCTTAGAATAGGATTTAAAACTGGGTTGCCCTCACTGCAAAATGCTGCAACGTTCAATAGATCTAATACAAAAACATTTAGACATTATATATATAATATATATATATATATATATAGTATTCTTAAATAAATATGCTAAAACTGGAAAATGGTATCGCTCGTAATAGTGCTAAATAACCCTATAAAAATGGAGGTAATTCTAAATGAGAGCATGATATGTATGCAATTAACTTCAAGATTTATTTCATGACTTAGAAAACAATTTATATATTAAAGCAGAGTTCTGCCTAAATGCGAAACCTTTACTGGTCTTAAACCTAAAACTAAGACATTTTGTATTAGATTTTTGTTTGTTTATGAATTATGCTTTTGTTTTTTAACCAGGCCTATACGTTTCAAAATCTTTTATTTAGATTTGTTTCCCCAGTTTTGAACTAAAACATTTGCGCATGGTTTCTTTTTTTTCAAGAACTGGACTGGTATTTTTGCGAGTTTTGTTTTTGGACTCGAGCTAATCAATTTTTTTAATTTGCGTATTATTTCACAATTGTTTCTGTATTTTTCTGTTTTTATGCAACAAATTTTAAACTACTTTCCTCGTCCTGTAGCAGGGTTGGACTGACAAAGACACAGGTTCCTTTGATTGTTTTCGTAAGGTTATTATTCCTCTAAGATTCTTTTTAAATTTTAAATTTGAATTTCTACCCTTGTAGTTCAGAAATAGGCAATTTTACTTATTTACTTCTTGGGTTGCTCCACCTCCCTCATGAAGATGCAGCAAGAGATGTTAATATCATTTTTTATTTTCTGGTTTTTGTTTTTGCTATGTTTTGCTTCCCATTTCTTGAAGTTTGTCCCCATTTTTAATGCTTTGCTAATTTTTTGCTTATATGTATATTATATATATATATATATCTTACGCATATTAGAAGTGCATAAGAGATTAAATTTTGGATTCTAATGTTTAGACGATGGTAGGTTGTCTTAAATTTTCAGTTTCCTGTATTAGAATCTAGAATATGTACAATATAATAGAAAAATTAAGATATTAATCCCGCAAACGAATATGAACTAACTGCATATAATAAATATGCAAATGAAAACAAAACAAAAATTTGACAACAATGTATTTAATACTTTTCTATTAACAGCTGTTCTCGTTGATATGGTACTTTACCGTGCCTTTGCTTTATTTTTAAAATCTATCTTAGCAGTATAATACGCAGTAAATCATTAGAATAACTTTGCTTCTTTTTCTTATTAATACTTTTATGTAGACGTTAAGAAATCTGACCGTTTATGTGTAGTTGTGAAAAGCAGTAGCTGCAAATCAGGGTCATTAAAAGTCCGAAACGTACGAAGTAAATTCAAAAACTTCCTCCAACGAAATTTACTGCTCATCAGTCGTTTCGTTAAGAACATTATTTTTCTGTGATGCACTACTTTTAATAATTCCGATAAAAATAATGTTATTTTAAGAATATCTGTTCAATTACTTTATTAAAAATGTTTTGGAAAAACAATATTTATTTTGAAATTTTATTCATTTTCTATCACTGTGATTAAAAAGCAGGCATGTAAATGTTAGATTTTTGGGTAACAAAAAAAGTGTTTTCTTATCAAAATTATTTCGCGATTCTGAAAAAATAAGCATTTTTATTTTAAAAAATAACTATTTTCATTTTAAGAAACAGCAATAAATATCCCAATAAAGTTTATAAATGCATATTTAATCTGAAGTTGTTCATAATTATTTAAACTAATAGTACAACGCTAGTAAAATTTTATCCCAAATTACTTCTGTTTGGTAATTCCTCATATCCTTCAGGACTGATAGCTACACTGAAAGTAATTCCAAATTGTTTTGAAAATGAAATGCAAAATCATTCTAAATCATTTTTAGAAAAAGAAAAGTTTGCTTTCATTATAAATTAAATTTATTTTTTGAAATCTTGCCTACGCTCTTAAACTAATTTCTCATATTTCCCGGTAAATTATAACGTTATATTACACTCACATCATTGACCTTTTAACAAAGTTTACAACGCATCTGGATGGGAGACATATATAGCAATTTAAAAAAATACTTTTATAATTTACAATTTCTCTCTCTCAATCTACAATTTTTAAATTTTTTGACAATTTCAGTCAACTTTATAGGGTCTGACCTTCTTTGGTAGCATACAATTAGACCACAACTCTAAAAGACAACTGGTGTCTTTTATGTACCACAGTGACAGGGAAAGGGTGTAAAAGACACTTCCAAATATATTTTAACAATTAGTACTAACTCGCGCTTACAGAAGCCAATAGCTTTGCTTTAAATAAGACATAATGAATGAACTAAAACTAAAGAAATTTAATACAGCCTAACGACTTCACAATCTAACTAGCTCGCAAGCTGGCTCTGATCGAAGCCAGCATAATAACGTCGAGGAATAATGATAAAAAGAATCAAAGGTAGCAACGTGACATTCAAACAGGTAGAACACGCTCTGATTTCACTCTTCAAAATACTTTAAATGCTTTGTACTTTCTACATAATTTGAATATGGGGCGACCCAAAAACTTACATTTTAGGAGGGAAATGGAAACGAAGCTGATGCAATAGCAAATTAACATACAATAACTGATTAGAAACTTAAATGATACTCAACAACTTATCATTGCTGAAATGTAATTAACTATTAATATGTAAGACAAATACATGGACTGGGTACGCCACAGAACATCGGTCGAATTGCGATAGTTCTAATCAATGACTGGTTTGAAATTTCATTCACTAAATCAACCAGACATTACTCAGAAGAGAAAAACATTGTATTTAATGTTCTCTTAATTCTTAAAAGTGCTCGATACTAAAGCCATCACAACATTGTATCCAAATGCAAAGGTTTTATTCCTTTCACTGAATAAAATTTCTTTTATCCTACCAATGTATTAAGAAGTCATAAAACATTCAAAGCCTATTATATCAGGCATTGTTTTCATCTTTGCAAATAGAAGATGAAGGAAAGCACAATACATTAATGGCACTTGGGAGCAATTCAACATAAGACACTGGATAGAAAGGATTAAACTCGCATGAAAACAAGCGAATTCATCAATAACATGATAACGACATGAGCGCTGGCCAGAAGCAATCAGCAATTTTAAAGGGTTTCCATGGATTAAATATGAAACCAAAGAAATCGCACAAATTGCAAAAGCAACAGGCGGTTAAGAATTTTCAGATATAGAAAAAGAAGAAAATAAAGAATTAATTGAGAATGGAGATAGTGAAATGACAAATGAAAAATTGAATGATCTTACGATACATGTAGATAGTAAAAGCAGTGATCGTGAAAAAGATGGAGACTTGATTGTATAAGAAGTTAAGGCGCAGGAATTGTGGGTTTTTGTAGTGACGAAAGCAGAGAACACTTTATGAAAGGTCCTAAAAACTTTACACTCATTACCGCGATACGTATAATGACTTGTATCAAACATTGGCGCAGCAAAAACGAACAGGTAGTTAAAATAATTGTACCATATGTCTACTTATCAAGCAGGATTATAAATCCTTTCAATTCATATCTGTTTCTTTTTTATAATTACAATAATACTTGTGTTTTTATAAATTATATGTACATTTTTAATCTGAATCGACCGTAAAAAGTACGACAGAAACCTGTTAGAATAGAACAGAGCCATAGAATATTTCCATACAATTTATTCTATAGAAAGTTAGTAACAGCGATTTTAAAATCATTGTAACTAAACTTATAAACTTATTAAATTAATCAAAAGAAAAAATATGCTTCCGAAACTTGTTTTTTTCTAAATGTCTATTTTTTCTTATAAAATAATAACAATTCGTTCTGTCATGTATTAGTATAGTATTTTTAAGCTCATAAGTTCACTATTTTATGCACTTACTATAAACAGATTAAATGTGAATGTAATATGCAGCAAAAATTGGAAAATGCTTGATGTTACGAATAAATAATAAAATGCGCCATACGAATATAGTGCCATGCGCAGTAATACAAATCTTTTAACGTTTAGATCTGAATGAGGATAACCTTGAAGATAAGAAAATGGTGTTTCATGAGATAATTGTCTCGATTCCCTTTGAACAAAAACAAAAGTGATATTAATTATTTGAATTCATTTAGACAAGAAAGAAATAACCAACTCTTTCATGTAACTTCTAATTGTAAATCTATATAATTTTCTATAACTTTCTTTCAATTTTTCTTTTTCATATAGTTTTCTAATTAGTTTCAGTTGTGAACATCTCTGACTTACGCAACAGAAGCTACTGCTAATTATTAACTGGTATTAGCTCTCTCACTTGGGTTTTATTATCTTTTAAATTTATTCTCCGTTGAGTACAGTGAGTGATTAGTCCAAAGGGATTTAGTCCCGAAGGACTTACTTTCGTTTTGCGATTTTGCGTTGATTCACTCTGAATGCCCGATTCACTTTTCAAATTGTTGCCACTAAATGTTATCGCTCTGCATTAAAATTAAAAAATGAAAAATCTACATAAATGTATGCATGTTATTATTATTATTATTATTTTTTTTTGACGTAGCTTTCTCTTCAAAAATCGTCTGCGTGCGTTGCACGGGAAAATAAAAAGGAATTTTAATTACAGTTCTAAATAAATAGCCAAATAAATGTGAAATTCGTAACAATATTCTCTAAAACTTTAACGAATTTTTCATTAACAAACTCAAAGATTTCAAAGCCAGCAATACCAACGTTGTACAGAAAAACATTTTTATCTCCAGCGCGTGAGAGCGTGTACCGAAATTTCTAAAGATATGCTCAATTTAAAATTATTTTGCGATATTGCTGTTGAACTGAATTTTATGGTTTAAGTGCGAAGAACATGGTATTTAACAAATAAAGGTAACACACAGAATGTTAAATAAACGTCCCTTTGGACGTAATTTAAAATCTGAAACATTTCAGATTTTTTTTTTGTGTTACTTTTTTTTGTTATTTTTTCTAATTAATTGATTATTCATTTCTAAGAAAGAATTTTCAGAAACCGTTTATTGTGTAAGGTTTTTATTTTCATTGTTTCCCGTTATTAGAGATAAAACAAGAAATATATTTGTTCGGTTCTTAAAAATTATTATAAGGTACTGTTTTCTTGGAGTTTAATTGAAAAAAATTCAAAAATGTATTTGAGTATTATTCATCATATGCACATTTTGACTTTCATTTATTTAATAATAAATGGCTTTTATTGATTTACTTCTTTTCATCATATTATATTTTGAATTTTAAATGGAACTTTTTAGCAATAAAATACAGCAAGTTGAGGCCATTCCTTTAAATTTTTGCAAACAAACATTAATATGCAGAATGAGGATGAATATTCATATATTAATATATTATTATATTAATCAATTATATATTATTTTATGGTAATCATTACAGCTACATATAAAAGGCTAACTTATGCTTCTTATATATAACTATAATGAACAGATTTCAGTTCGCTTTTAAGGACAAATTGCGGTATATCACAAACATTTTCGTAATAAACTGTTTATAACGTTATCAAAGGGCAGGAGAAATTAAGGAAAGGAAAATTTTCTCTCCGATGTGTATGAAATCTATAATTCGAAGAGCTGGCTTAATATATTTACACGCGGCGCCCAACCGGTATAGTGGTTAGCGTCGCTGACTGCCGTAACGAAGGACCTGGGTTCGAATATCGGAGAAGGCATGGATGTTTGTAAATATTTAGTGTCGGTGCGGCATGGCGGCACTTTAAATATGTGGCGAGTCGTAAGTCCTCTCGTGTGGTTTGGCGGAAGGGGAGAGGGGGAAAAGACCCTCGGACCCGTCCCCCGGGGTGCTTTCCATCAAAATTGCGGGCGGAACTGAGCCAAATATCACTGTCACCTATTAGGTGCTCAAGGCTGTTGCCAACGACAGGCGTAAATTTGCGTTCCTTGTCACGAGAAATTTCGTGGGGTTAAGCTGATTGCGTCAGACAAGTGAGCATAAGCAACAACAACAATGTATTTACACAGTGCTTATTTATTTACGATTATAAATATCAAAATAATTTTTTAAAAAAAGATCTAAGAGCCTTCCCATTTTATTTTACGCCAAAAGGGGCGTTTTTCTCAGTTAAGTATATTGTGACAACGTTCGTTTTCTAGTGGTCCAGGGGGACTGATTTTCAAATGCAGTGGTACCTCTTTCACACCAGAGGAGAAATCCGGGTACAACGAGTTTTCTTTGTTAATGGTTTTGGTTTCACCCTGGAAGGTCTCTCCAACGCTTCCAGAGATAAAAGAAGGCTTTTCTTTGGGGTCGGAATGTGGACACCTTTTTTTTCGAAACAAGAGAGGAATTTCCATCCACCCCGGAGTCCAGTGGAGGTAACGACAACCAGATTGAGAAATGTTTTGGTAGCCAGAAAGGCAGGTGCTTTTCTGAGAAGAGCCACGACCTTCCTGCTGGGCTATGGGCAATTTGGCCCTCTAGAATTATAATTACTCGTGTATACTGTTGATCGCGCACATTCTTGTTTAATAAATTTCTGATATTACGGGATTGAGTGTAAGCAAGTCACATACCGACATGAACGGAAACTGTTAAAGTATTTTTATTTAAATTTATGTTATTATTAGAATTTGAGTCAGGATTTTATTTCAATCCTGTATTACAACCCGGGGTTTGTGTAGTGGTTTCGGCCACTTCACCACAATACATACATATTTCGAGCTATGGCCTAAAATTATTTTAAAACGGCATGTCTTTAGAATTTCCACTAGACTGTCTCTCAAGCTGTAGATAAAAATATTTTATTCCGTACAGTGTTACCACTGCTCGTCTTGAAATCGTTCAGTTTGATAATAAAAAATTCAGTAAAAACAACGCGAGAAACCTACCTGCATTCATCATTTAATTTGATTAAAAGTAATACACAGCGATAATATTTGGTGGCAACAACGTGAAAAGCGATTGAATGCTTTTAGTGATTTGATGCAAAATCCCATTTCTAGACTAATAGCCCTTCTGGGCGAATGCCCATTTTTGGCTAATAAAAGAAATCTGTTTCAAGAACATGCTCTCAATTTTCTGCACAAATAGAACTATACAAACTATAGAAATGTATAAGCAAAGCTTTTAAATTCTCGCACAATATGGCATGCTAGTGGATTTTCTATTTTAAACTAGCGCTGTTACTCATAACTTATTTCAAAATAATGTTTTTTACTCTTTACCTATTTTACACATATTTATTTGCCCGCGTTCACTCTTATAAAGTCTACTATGTGGTGAAGTATCTGTTAAAACTTCGTCTTGAAACTTAAATCCCCCAACAATACTTCCTTATCCTATCGCCGCAGGATTTCCTTGGTTAAAGTGCACAAAACTTTCTTCCTACTGCTACCCGTTCAATCTTCATAAAGATTCGCTTGGCATGTCTAAAAGTTAGAACATTTTCTTCGCCAAACTGAAAGTCAACAAGCTTCAGATAAGTAACATGTTAAGTCTTTGAACTCTTTTCTTGATTCCATTTTATTGCTTAAATATCTCTTACAGTCTAAATAGAACACAGGAAATGAAAGAATTTATACGGAAGTGTTTTTTAGACGATTACTAGAAGTATATCTTTTTAGTCTTGAATGCACCGGGTCTGCTTTAAAAAGAAAATACATGCAGCGCATGATTTGCAACACAGGGCACTGAAAAGAAAGAAAACGGGAAACAAACACAACGGATCTCATTTAATAGACGTATTCTAAGCTACATTTCAATTATAGATGTAAGATCGGGAAATTGCGTATTTGTTAAAATTAGAAAAATTTCCCTTTGCAGTATATTATATATAGCAATATGATAATCCATAATTTACAACTACATTTAAATAAACAAGCCAAATAAATTTATAAGTCAAACAACGAAAATCAGGGTTATATTAGCAAATTTTCACAGGCCTAGTTTCGATGGTTTTATCGAACCAGCCTCTTCAGCTGCCAAAGTGCAAATGAACGAGGTAAGATATAGTGAAAAGATAAGATAAGAATGGCTGGACAGGAGTTAAGATACTGACGCCATCTGTTGATGAAATAAGAAAACTAGAACATAATTTCCTTAAAGGCTGAAGATAAAGATGGATTGGAATTAGGATAGTTGACTAGAACAGAAAGATTTTTTGTATGTGAAATGCCTCTAGAAAACCTGATTCACCAATGGAAGATGTTTTTTGAATAATTCAAAAAAGGTTTCTGTTCTAGTCAACGACTTTAATTCCAATCCATCTTTACCTTCAGCCTTTAAGGAAATTATGTTTTAGTTTTCTTGTTTTATCAATAGATGGAGCAAGTAGCCAGCCATCGTATGTTATCTTATCTTATCACTATAGCTTATCTCGTTCATTTGCACTTTGGCAGCTGTGGAAGCTGGTCCGGTAAAACCATCTAAACTAGTCCTGCGAAAATTTGCAAATATAAGGCTGATTTTTTTATTTAACTTCTAAATTAATATTTGTTCGACGCGTTATTTTGTCTTAATTCAGCCAATTGAAGTTAAACTTGTCTGTTTAATCACAATTATGATTAGTATTACTGTTAGCAATGAAAATATGTGCTTTTATTTCTCTTTCTCTTAATATATTCAATCAATATTAGTAATTTTGTTTTGATATTTCAAAAGAGAATTAGTTTATAAAATATGAAACAAAATTATTAAACTTACTTTGAAAAAATTGACAATAGATCTCTAAATTATTAATTTTAAGTACATAACACCTTCAAGACATCTGCCTTTCTCCTGCAGTATCCACATTGCAGTAAACATTTGCTCAGTCGCTGCTCAGGAATCAGACAACGATCGTCCGGCTTATAAATACGACCGCGGTTAGTATGTATTACTTTTTATCGCCTTCTGTGGCTTGATTAAACCACATCTCTAGCTGTAACTTCCTTGCCTATTGCTTAAAACGTAAACTGCGTGTATAAAAATTTTTGCTGCGCCTTTAGTATCCATATTGTGGTACCAGCTTAAGCAAAAGTGTATTTTTGAAGCATTGTTTCCTGTTCAAAGTAAAAATGATATTTCAGCAATCAAGCCAGCTGTGATTTTCCCTCCAGCCATCTGCGTAACAGGTCTCAAGAGTGAATTAGTTTCATCTTCCGCAAAAACTAGAGTATCACATGTATGTATCTTTACGTATTTATTGCTAATGCTATACTAAAATATGCTGCCACATTAGCAACTTCAGCGTATGTTTGAATTCCACATTGTGCAGTATAAAATAAAAATTCTTGTATGACAGAAGATGGCTTTTTACGTCCACTAGTGGCCTAGTTTTATTGATGAGATTGAATAAAAAGGTTTCACTGGATTTTCATGGTTTTATCTCTGTGTAACAAGAATATGTGAGCTAACTTGCGTTAGAAAATCACTCTAAGAATTATCCTTTCTAAGTTAAAAAGTTCTCGAGCATTTTATGACAACAAAACACATAATCTGTTATTGGTTCAATATATGAAATAATGATCTTAAAGCAATGTTTGTGGTATTGCAAACGATATTTTTAGATTTCTCTAAATTATTTTAAAAAAATGTAAAAGCCTTAAAATTCAAAATAAATGTGCTTCACATTAAAAGGCAAACCGTATAAAAAATGGCGCAAAGTGATGATCCAGAGAAATTATGTTTTAAAATTAATCGCATATTTTTCAGATTCATGTATTTTGCACGTATTTGTGAAACAGGTATCTTAATGAAATATTATAAATTACTTTTATACAGCAGTGGAAAATGACATGTTATGTTTTTGGTAGAGCGAATATGTTGTTACATATGGCTTTATTGGAAGGGTCAATCCAAACATATTGTTACGGATTTCATATTTATTTGGCTATTTATTTAGAATTGTAGTTAAAATTGTTTTATTTGCCCGTGCAACGCAGACGATTTGTGAAGAGAAAGCTACGTCGGAACAATAAAAATAAAAGAGCGCGTACACATAATATTTAATAAATAAATATCTCGTAATTACTGTTGCCATCCAGAAAAATCTAGAAAAATCGAGCTTGTTCTAGTGATAATTAAAAAGCTATTGAAACACCTCATCTCAGTTTTTTGTTGTTATTGTAGTTGGGGCTGTTTAAAGCAAACTGCTGTTTGTTTACTTAATGCTGTTACTGATTGTAGCGATTTCGCTGTGAGATAGAATTATTTTATCTGTTTTGAATTGAGTTTTGCTAAATGTTTGAGATATTGTGATATTGTGAGAATATCTCTGAAGAAATATTTCAGCATTTTGATTTATTTCTTGTGGAAAGAATAAATTTTTGTTAACTTTTTAACGACTTCTGCATTCAATCCATAACGAACCCATACGCGGGCAACAATATAAAACAGCTCAAGTATCACACAAGAACAATAATATAATAAAAAGGTATATATAAAAAGGAACAATATGTAATAAAAAGGAATAAACATTTTAAAGTAAGAACCACAACAAATGAGCAAATATAAAGTTTTTGTAATTTAGTGGAGAGAATATAAAGTTTATAATTTTGAATTACACACTGTAAAGTCATATTTTTTTTAAGCTGGAGACGTGAAACATGTGCAAAGCCCTTGCGAGACTCGAACCCTGGACTCTCAAATAAACGTCCAGTATGCTTCCAATTACACCACGAAGGCATGCGGTAAGGAGGAAAAAAGTTACCTCTTTTAATGGGCGGCTGGAATTAGGGGACCCTGTCGCCAAATCCTGGTGGTGAAGAATTATCGTTCACCACCTTTTAGTTCGGACCGCACTGTAATATCCTAGGTAAAATAAAGTTCTTTGAATGCTAGACTATTGAAGAACTATGTAGCGACTATTCGCTGAGTTCTTGTTTGTAAGTAACATCTTCAGACAAGGGTTAAAATACCCTTTAACAGTTGATCTCCCTCGGGCGTACAAGAAGCCACCAATTGGGCTTTAAATCAAGATATACTATATAAAAGTAACTAACGTTAAATAGATTTAGATTTAATCAGCCGAAGCTGAACAAATTCAGTCTGGTCTACTTGGCCCTTAACTAAGAAGTGCCCGCAGTGCCCTTGCGGGATTCAAGCTCCGGGTCTCCCTAATACGTGTCGAGCCTGCTTCCAGTTACACTAGGAAGGTATGCAGAAAGGAGGGAGAATGTACTTTACATAACCATTTTGTTTTACTAAAAACTATATTATATTGAAAGACTCAGCTTGGAATATATTCATGCATCGTTTCTTACGCCATTTACGAATCAATTATTGCATTTGTTCGTCAATATCTAATTTGTTCCTTTAAAATTAAATACCGTAGTGTCACGCAAACTCGATTCCCGATATCTCGACATTCCGTATAACGCTACAACCTTTTAGAGATATCTCTAAGTTTTTAATCTTTTTAAAGATATCATTCCTCAGTTCACATCCAGGTGTGTAAGTGATGCATATTTTTGGGAGCTTTTGGTAATCTCGAAAAGAAAAGAAAACAAACTAACATGACAACTGAATACAACTATGCCTTGAAGAGCCTGGACAAAGAGGAATGTGTAAACAAAATTACCATAGATTTAGGTATAGAACGGACTACTTTGATAGGGTGGAAAGAGAAGAGGTTCGAAATTGAGTCTTGGTATGTGAAAAGAGCTTGTACGGGTAGTTTAAAGGAAAGGAAAAATGTGAAAGGTGGTGAATTTGGAAAAGTGAGCGAGTAGCTTTATTTGCCGTTCAAGTGGCAAAGGGAACAGAGAACAACCATTTCCGGATGAATTTTACAAGAGTAATCCCTAAACTTTTGTGATGAATTTCAAGAAGGAGAACCTGGATATACAGATGAAAAACGCTGTACGGCATTAGGCAGTTGAACATTTGTTGGGAACGACTGCTAACTTTAAAAATGCTGCAATATTCAAGGATAATTTCCACAAACTAATTGAAAAGGAGGGTATATCTGGATATAAAATTTATAATTGCGATGAGATCGGTCTGACTTCTCGAATGATACCATCGAACAGGCTGGTATCCAGGGAAGAAACATCGGCAGCTGGCTACAAAAGAAGCAAGAAGAGAATCAAACTCTTGGCATGCAGCAGTGCAACAGGCAACCATAAGCTCAACCTGGCGCTTATAGGCAAATGAAAAAATCCCAATGAGTTTAAAAACGTAAATAGGTACATTAATGTGACCGAAACCAACTATGATCTTCCTGTTTGGTACAGGAATCAGTCAAACACATGGATGAGTGGAGCAATATTTAATGATTGTTTTCATCAGCAGTTCGTTCCGTCGGTGGAAAAGGTTTTAAAATCAAAAAATCTACCAAGGAAGGCGATTCTCATTCTAGACAATATCTCATCCCATCCTGATGCATAACAGTTACAAGACGAAGATACAAGAGCCATGTTTTTCATTCCTAACGTAACTTCAGTCTGCCAGCCGGTAGACCGGGGCGTTTTAGAGGCATTGAAGAAAAAATATAGACGTAAACTTTGTTCATCTCTTGTACTAGCCATGGAGGAAGGGTGTGATATGAGTGAGAAACTGAAGGAAATAGGTATGTTGGATAGATAGCTCATTCCTGGAGTGAAATCGAGCAGATAAGCCTCGTTCGTTCGTGGAGAAATTTGCTGGACTGCTCAGGAAACAAATTTCACGAAAGAAAAGAGGAGACGGAAAATTTTAAAATAGTTGAGTTACTTAAGAAAATTCCAGGCTGCGAAGAAATTAGTGATGGTGATGTTGGAGAATGGATGAGAGATGATGAAAATTGTGAAACTTTAACGATGAATCCGAAATAAACAGATTGAAGACAACAGAAGAGCTGAAATGGTGACCCATAGTAAAGGAATGAAGGCCGCTGAAAGAAAGCTTCGTTCGGAGGAGCAAGGTGCATCTGATATAGATATTTTGTTCCTCCGTCGCCTACGGGACGAAGCTGTACGACGACGGAATGAGTGTAGGAGACAATTTACCATCATACGACATTTTTTACCGAAAACTTCTAATAACTTTTCTTTACTTTTTGTATGTAAGTTTTTTTACTCGATTATCTTACGGCATTTGTTCTTTCTATGACACCTGTTGAACTAGAACTTGAGATAAAAAATCAACGTTAATTTAATTGCATGCTGTATATTTCCGTGTCTAATACTGTGTTACAAATGTCTTGAGTAATTTACAGTTAAATATCGATAGTTGTGAAAACCCACGCTTTATTCCGTAAAACTTGAGTTTTCGGCAACTCGACAGTCTCTCAGTATAAATTATGGCGAGTTTACGGGACTTAATGATTACTGTTTCAATTCAACAATCCTCATAATGGAAGCATTATTCTTTTTACGCTTATATAATCAAAATAATTCAATAAATTCACGCAGAATTAACTTAATTCGTTCGAATGCTCTTTACAATAAATAGAAGGAATACATTTTAATCATTGGAAAATTTCTCTTTGTTGGCTGTTCTTTAACAAATTTCTCACTGTTCCTTGCTAGCATCGTTTATGTTGTTACTTTGTTGTCGATCGAATTCTGGTTCCTTTAAATTTAATTTTGAGTTTAAATCAAGAACATCTGTAACTTAAAACCGAAAGAAGAATCGATATACTTCTATTACATTCGGAAAAGAGAGTTTTATAAATTCCGAACTCTAGTTTAAGAATATTTATTTATTGGACATCTCGAATCTACTTATCGGTTTGCTTTATCAGCAGAAAAGATTCGATATTGCTTTCTAACTGACGAAATGTGCTTCTAAAGTTTCAAATTTAATGCGGAAACGGGCGGTATGGGCATTTTCCAAGTTGTAAATAAGTAGTGTAAGAATAGTATTTCTGAAACTGGGGAACAAAGAAAGCTCATGGCTTTGGTTTCACCGATTTCGTGCACATTATTCATGACATTAAACTGAATATACAAGAACGAAATGTTCACTGCTCTCAACACTAAAGGAGAAAAGTGAGGTTAAAATAGCATTCATATTAGTAACTTATTTTATAGGAAATTCGATAATCTTCAGCTTAATATTTTGTAGGAAATCCGAAAATCATGGGCTTAACGTTTAAGGCTATTGTTCATGATTTTGCAATTGAAATGAATCTGACACTAGAATACTTTTTAATAATGTTATTTAATTTTTAATGCTACTTTCTTTTGAAAGAAAGTTTATTTATGAAACGATATTTAATAAAATAATGTAAAAATTAACCAGAACAAAAATTTCGTGCAAAAACGTTTTTCTATTTATTTCATTCTAATTTACTCCATTTGTCCAAAATTTTATTTGGGACCAATTGACGCTATTTATCATAAAATCTAAATCTTGAATAAAAGCTCATAATCTTGCCCCAAAGTAGTTCTAAGAAAACATATGAAACTTAAAAGATAAGAAATACCTTTTTATGAATCATTGCTAGAATTGCATCATTGTTGGAATTTTCTTTAAAATTTCAATTTAATTTAGAAACATTTTGATAGCTCAAAATCAAGAAATCTTCTTACAAGGAAATGGAGTTCTACTTTGGCACATTGTAGGGTTAATATTATTTTAATTAACTAGTTATTTATAATTTCAGCTTTACTATCACTCCACCATTCCTTTCCCTCACCAGAATACAAATCAGCTTCAGAGTATTAAAGTCGAGGGTTTTACATATTAAGATAGAACATGTTTTTACCTCTCAAACCCATATTATTAGGTTTCGTAAGCTGTAATAAAGTTTGACTTATTCTGCTTTGCGTTACTGTTGCCGAAATTTAATTGTTAACCCTGTAAGAAATTCGGAGCCAACTTAGTATTTAATATATCAATTGTGTAGCTTTGATTTCTAAGCTTAGTTTTAAATTTGAATTTGATTGTTACTTTGAGTTTCGTCGCCACAGCTGGTGGTTCTTTTGTACAGCACGAGTCTTGTGATTATGTTAAAGTTTTAATTTAATACAAAGCTTGTTTTGAACCTCTTCTAAATTCTTTTGTTCTTCAGACCAAGCGATAAATCTCTTCAATTCTGTTAGGAGTTTGATACTAGTTTATGTTACCAAAGAAAGCCAATCTGTATATCCTATAACATCTCCAATGGTGGTGTATTTTAAAGTTTGAAGAATATTTGAAATTAGTATGATTTTCATCCAGATTACGGAAGTGAAACAGAGCACAATCTGTTGGTAGAATTTTAAACTACTAGTAACGTTAAATACAACTGCATGCAAAGCGCATCTAAAAGGAAGCTCTCACGGAGAAATTGCTGGAGTTACATGGGGAAGGATACAATTGCAATTATATAACAATCGAATCAAAATATCGCTAAATGGTGGTCAAGTTTGGCAAATTTTTGTGATTTCGCAACAGAACTCACGTCAAAAATTAGTCGCCAAAATCATCACCGGCTAAGCGCTATCTCGCCAGTATCTTAATGCCAAATGAACTTACCTCTTTAATCCTATTTTTCCATCCATACCTCACTTTTCTGAAGCCTTTTATCATACGAAAGATACATATAGTTTCAATAAAATTGTTTACATATATATACAATATTCGTGACAATATATAAGAAAGATTTATAGGGAATTTCATTCCTTGGCATGTTATATAGCTCCATCGAATAATGATATACAATATTAATTAGAAAAATGCACATGATTGGATGACTACTGGTTTCCACTGTGAGATTGAATTTATTTCAATGATTACGAAAGAAATTATTTTATTAAATTTTAATCACTGAGAGTACAAATAAAAATTGCACTCCTGAGTAAGAACAAAGTTAATGAAAATAATGGTTTCAATACAATTATTTAAAAAAAAAAGTTTTGGTCTTTGATTGCCAAAACGATGGATTTGATTTGATTACCAAAACTGCACATTTGCATTGCCACCGAGTTACTGGCTTCTAAAATGGACCGATGTGCTAATAGTAGAAATTGTAAAATTTTTTATTGCAGTCTATACGAAAAAGAGGTTCCATAGCCAGTGAACAATTTATTAAAAGTGAACTTCCCTAATTTGCATTTCTACACATTTAGTGTGCTAAATTTCACATTAATCACTCTTCGCTCTTACATGTATTGCTTGTACAAAATATGGTCTTCAAACAGAATAAATTTATCTTTTCACAATGAATATATTTAATTTATTCATATAAAAACTTTTATTGTTAACAATAGGCATAATCAAATCATTCACATTAAATATTTTGAATCTTAACTTATAAAGTATTTCACCCGCCTTCTTCGCCTGCCTTCGTGGCGTATTCGAGAGGTCCGTGGTTCGAATTCTGACGAGGGCATTGCTCATTGCTCAATTTTTCTCTTTCCTGCTTCAAATCAAATGCCTAATGTCTCTACAAACTTTCGAAATCAAAAGAATGCAAATATTGAGATAGAAAAATAAATTCATTTTAACACTTCCAGTTAGTCTTAACTAAATAAAAAAATCTGATGTGTACATCACATGATTTCCTTCTACGGAATATTAAATTATACGCATTTTGCATTTCATTTAAACTTATTGGATTGAATTAAATCTACTGCATCGATATAAACCACAATAGAATAAGTAAACTCTTTAAAATTCACTATAATTGTTTACCACAGCGACATTCTGGCGCTAGCTTCACTTAACAGCATTACATCTCATTCATTTTATAACGCATCAAGAATGCACAAAAAATACGTATATCATTTGGAGAATTATCTCATCGTTGCCACATGTTCTATTAAAATACTCTAATAAATCTAAAACGATGTGTAAAGGAAATTAAAAAAAACAAAACAAAAAAAAAGATAGAAAGAAAGAAACTGTTTTTCGCAGACGATTCAGCATTTTTCATTCAATTAGTTCAGTTCTCACTTTGTGACAAGGCAAAAATACATAAAAGCTCAAAATAGCTATATTAAACATTACGAAGTATATCTTAAACAATTATTTCCTCGAATAAATTCCGGAATGGGTTAAACATGATTTAATTCGAAATAATAAAAGAAGGTGTTGTCTTTATTGTTACGTGGCTTAGTTTCTCTAGATTGGCAACAAATCCAATATTATCCTAAGTTTCAAGTGTAAATAAATACCAGTATATTTGCCATGAGAAAAATAATTAGGTTTAGCCGCACTTAAACAACTTTTATATTGTCGATAATTCTACAAACCTTGCATGCAGATTTATTAAAGGCATAAAAACCCAAATCTGAAGATAAGAACAACAAAATTCAATCATTCTTAAAGCAAAAAATGCGCAATTCACCAACATAAAAGAATAAAAAAACTGAGCTTACTGAACTGAGTAACAGAGTGGATATATATAAATTTATATACGTTTGGTGCGGCCAATTGCAACAAAGATAGGAGGTGCACATGCACATGCCATGGCAGTCCTATATACAAAATTTTAACGCTACTCGTTTTTGAGTTAAGCGAGAACGTAAGTACGTACGCACAGACGCCACGAAAACAATCTCTTCAGAATCCATTTTAACCAGTTTTGTAATTGTTTTTGGACAAAGAGTCTTTTTTTCTGTTCTGACGTACGAATGTCACTCAAAACCATCGTTTAATTGCATTGGATAGCTGTCAAAGTAGATATTTTCGTTGAAATATGATACCCGAAATTTTTCGCGATTACAATACTTCCTTTTTACTTCGTGCAAGGAAGTAAAAATTATATGCTTGGATTCTCTTAATCCACAAGTGTTAGCAAATGCATAATATTCGAGACTTATTGTAGCTTGAGCCATTTGTTACTATAAAGAGTGATAATATGCCACTAACATTAATCCGAATATCATTGTATAAGAAGTTTCGCGAAAGTGAAATGCTGACCATTAAAAAAAAAACTTATAAAACGAACGTACTGCGAGGTTTTCTATTAAAATGATAGCAGCATTTATACGCCTCATACCTATAATCATGAAACAAATGCAAAATGAATGGTTAATGACAACATGCGCTCACATGCCAAGTTTCAAAGATTCAGCGTTAGTACTGCAATAGAAGCTCATTACTCCATTTTTGAAACCCCTCCCCAGTAACGATCCTCATGTGCATTTATGAATTATGCGCACTGAGTTTATTGAATCAATAATGCTGTTACTGGTAATTAATACCCACAAGAAAATTAGCTGATAAAAGCAAGTAAAACGTAATCAAAATACTTCGTGAGATCTAGGGCGTGATGACATATATATAATTGTAATATAATTGAAAAGATCCACTACAAGCTATACCAAGTAAAAAGTAAAGCATAGATTCAATAAAAAATTCTTATTTTAGTTGAAAGCATTGATATTACCTCAAAGATCAGGTTAATAAAACTGAAAATTTTCGCCTGTACTTCAGACTAAAACCTAGTACCTTTAAGCAGCACCATTCAAGGCGATGTGCCAGCTTCGATGCTCGTCTTCTGACTTTTAATCTGTTTCCAAACGCGAGTATTCGGAGAAACCGAAATTCACTCAAATTGGCATTCCTCTGTCTTATCCATCGTATAATTATATCTCGGTAACCTAATTACTAAAATTCTAATTAAATTTTCTAATAAAAATACAGAGTAGAATAAATTGGAATATAGGGTCAAATGAAAGCAGAATTAAAATAAAATATATTTCTTTAAACTGAATAGGCTGCAATATGCTTCTTAATTTTATGAAGTAAATTTTCTTGTGGTTCCAGTTGTTTAATTTTATTATCTTCTTTAATACAGTCAATATAAGTTTAATGTAATGATTGGACTTCAATTTCTCGAGATAATTTTTTTCGAAAACATTGGGGTACAGCTATTGCTACTTATCAACAAATTGGATTTTAGCATTATATACACTTAGGAAATTTTTATCTGACTCATCTTTTATTTAACGCTTCGTCATAAAACCGAATTATGTTCATTTCTTTAAAAGCCTCTCATGAAATAAGCTACGAAACTACAGCCTGTTACTTTTATTCAGTTTGAAAACGTCCGCAAAATGAAACTTTACAAAAGAAAAATCTATTTTTATCTGCAACATGCGGTAAAACTCAAACTTTTATTATTATTACTATTATTATTATTATTATGCTACGAAATTCGCTTGAAAGTAAAACTTTTGATGAAAATATGTACTTGATTTCTAAAAGATAATAAAAAACAAATTCTCACTGATTTGCTAGAGTTAGCAAAATATAGAGTTCCAGAGAACAGGAAAGAAAAATGCAAACAAACTTCCAGCTTTTCTGCCTTCGCCTCACTTGGTGTATTCAAATGAGTTTTTATATGACATGAATATATTCATGAAGTTAGAGATATAAGCCAGTCGGATTGCATTTCCTAGATATAAGCTCTGTAAGTCGTAAAATGTCTGTTTTTTCTAATGCAATATCATCTTTTCCAGAAGATCTATAAGGTGCATAGTAGAGGATAACTTCTGCACAAGTTACTAAGAAATTTCGATTTTTAATAAATACCACCGGCGATCTGTAATCATAAGGAATTATAAATTTAGTTTTACAGTAACTGCTAAAACGCTCTAACATAAATTTCGATAACCTTTTTTGATATCCTAGCTTTCCCATATGCGAGTCAAATGATGCTCTGGAGAAGTAGTTGAAAAGGTAATTGCAAGTAATTCCTCGAAGAGTCCGGTCTCCTTAATTCTTGCACAGATATTATGCATGGCAAAACTGTCACTGAGATTTCATTAAGGCTAGCAAGCTAATCCTAAAATTTTCAAACTTTGAAATGAAAACTCTTTATTACTGTTTATTTTATATAAGAAAATAGTTTTCTTTTTAGTGCTGATATATTTTCTACTAACGTTTGAAACAATAACAAAATAAATTCTCCTAATATAATAAAATCTAAATAATAATATAAATCAAAACACATGAATACTTACCTACGTCCTTTTCTTCCATTTTTAAAACTATATCAGTTGTAGGGATTATTTAAATTTTTTAATAGTTACTTTTAAATTTGAAACCCTTTCCTTTAAATTTTTGTTTCCCACCTACAACTCCCTACAAGAATCAGTGTTCAGTATCCCGTTTTATATAAATGGGCTAGAACCAGTATTTAATGGGAAGTTCAGTCACTTCCAAAGAAGAGCTCAGAAGTTCTTAGCACAGTGTGTTTCGCCTTCGGGCCACGTCGTTGCTTTAAGCCTGTTTTACTACGTTCGGCCATAGTCTTACGTGCCTGTTACTATTCGCTGATGAGATTTAGTTAGATTAATTTAATTAAAATTAATTTAAAATTAGATTTAGTTAGACCAAGTCGGTTAGTTATTTATGTACAGCCTCGGCTCAATTTTAGTTAGTTAGAATTAGTTTAGTTCTTTATTTTCTATCTTGAGTTACAGCCCAAGTGGAGGCTTTCATGTAACCCCGAGAGGGATCGTCTGTCAAATATTTCTTTGAGTGAATGAAAGGGTATTTTAACGCTTCCTTGGACTTTCACTTTTGTTGTAAGAAGTTGTAAGAAAACCAGCGAATAGTAACTAGACCCTAAGGTTCTTGAAGCCAAGTACACGTAAATTAACTAGAAATTTATACAGGTTTTTGGCAAGTCTGCGTGAATCAGAAAAAGTTAAAAGACATATACAACATAACTCAGTACTGGAGAGACCAACATCTTCTGAAAATGCCTTTTCTAAATAATCAAGAAATCTAATTTTCCTTACTTCTATATTTATTCCTCCTTTATCTGTTTTTGGTGTTTTCAAATTAAATAAAAAAGAATCGGAATGAGAAATAAAAGCTAATTATTAAAAAAAATAATGAAACCATTATTTCATTAAAGCGAATTATATTTTGTATGTTTTGCAATGATCAAATAATGTCCAAATTCTTAGTAGACGTTAAACAAACTACCTCCAACTCTAAAATAACAGCTTAAACTTCAGAAGAGTATAAAATATCCTTTTATTTAAAACTAAGGATAGAAGGTACATCTGGTGCTCACAAGCTCAGCCAACACTTATGACAAGATAACTTAAAGTAACAGTTAATTCAAATGTAAAATTTTAATTTGAATATGCTAGTAGAAGTCAGCATAATTTGTCATTATTTTCTTTTTCGTGCATATTTGACAAATATTTTTTTAATTTCTTTTACCTTCAATCAGAATTTGAACGCCAAATATTTTAAACTTGAAGCCAGAAGTTTAATTTTACCAACAAATATTAAAAATCAACTTAATTATTTGTCACAATTTAACGCAAATTGGCTCAAAAATCTAACCTTCGTAGAGATTGAATATCGGCAGTTTTAATGCAAGGCCGCAGTTTAAAACTTTTATTCAAGTTATGAACCACTCGTGGCCTCGAAAGGTCTAACATAGTGGTCTCGAGAGGCAAAACACGCTCTGTTTTACTGTCTAGACACCACATCTTAAATACAAGCGAACTAATTGGCATTCTGGTATAAAAAGAGAAATTAAAAGTGACAAGCTTGAATCGTAAATTATCTGGTTGTTAAACGTAAGGAACTCCACAAACCGTACAAAAATTATTTACTATTACGTTTTCATTTGTAATAGTATAAGAAAATATATAGTTCATAGAGATTTAGATGTAATTCAGAACTAAAAAGTTATTATGCATATCATCACATCTCAATGTCTTTAGAGTAACATTTTCCATATGCACAGATATTGGAAAGATAAATCATCCGAAATGTTTTAATCGTGCTTAGTAGGAAAATTTGTATCATTTGCAACGAAAGGGGATATATTCATGATTCTGTAAATCGTTTGCAAGTAATGCGCGCTAAAAATAAAATATTTCCTACAAAAGATCAATAAGGTAAAGAATAGTATATAATTGACAAAAAATATCTCCGATATCGATATCTATGGATGCTCCTAAAGACCGTTTTTCCAGAAACTCTGTAAATCTGATTCAGTGATGGGTAAGTTTCCGATCTTTTTCTCCTTCTTACCCAAACTACTCGGACGTGATCCCCAAGCTTCACGAGAAAGGACAGGGGGAAGGGTGCGTTAGGAAGCAGAGAAGATCCCACAGGAAGGATGATGGTATGATGACACGCAATATCTATTTGCTTTGATGTCCATGCCTCTTTCAGATGGACTGCTTTTCCCCCTTTCTTTCTTTGTCGTGATATGGTCCATCTATCCTCGGGTCCTTTCGCCGAAGGTGAGTTATTTTACAAGGTTTAAGAATGGCCTCATTCAGAAAAGATTCGGATTAAGGTTTGTTTAGTAACACTAACTTACGAAATTGCTTACTTATGTGTTGATGCTGTTAAATTGGAAGTATTTTAAAAAATATTGTTTTTCCGTCGAAATGAAACTGGCAGTTTTCATTTTTTTCCTTAGTTCTAATACTGTAAGAAAATGACAGACGTTCTTGTTTTAGTAGGTTCATGTCTCACTTGATTTCATTGGTCATTGATTTCTTTCACATCAAGTATTATTTCATTTCTTTTTCCTTCAGTCAAAATTCGAACACCAAATCTCAAACACTAGAAGTAAAAATTCAATTTCATCAACAAATATTAATAACCATGTAATGAAACATATATATTACAATTTTGTGCTCATAAATTTAACATAGGTTATAAAATTAGTATATAAATTGGACTGGTATCCATTACTTTCAAGTCATAAAGATATTTCCATACATATTCCAATCATATACTTTGGGGTTTCTCTAAAACGTAATGTCTTCAGGCAGCTGCAATAAATACGGATAATACGAATTTTCTCTCGAGTTTTAGAATTAATACTCAAATATTCGATAAGGCGTTTCAAATTTTGGAAAAATCTCCATTTGCGCTGAAAATACGGAAAACTTGGAAAGATTAAGGTATTTCATAAACTTCAGTTTTAACGTACACTGCGAAAAAAAAATGGGACAGTCCGATATCACCCGTTCTACTGGGCCGATTGACGAAATTCAAATTCCGTTTTTATGCCTCGAAAGCACGACTTAGTATATTTATTAGATTTATATATAGCATTATTCTAACGCAGGCATTTTGATACAAAATGGGTCTTTTTCTGAAATAACATACCAATTTTCTCCATATTTCGATTCTACGACTCAAATTATGCCTAAATATTAAATTTTTTAAAATTTGGTGCAAATTTACAGAGAAATTCAAAAATTTAATTTGGCGAATT
The DNA here is from genome assembly GCA_000611955.2 of Stegodyphus mimosarum. Lineage (NCBI taxonomy): Eukaryota > Metazoa > Arthropoda > Arachnida > Araneae > Eresidae > Stegodyphus > Stegodyphus mimosarum. Next base: position 85,953 of record KK113045.1, on the reverse strand, counting down.
TTTTTCATGAATAGTACTTTTTGAATAGTATTTTTTCAATTTGCGCCAAGAATAATTCACTCTGCGAACTTCTTAATGCGTAGCAACCTATTTTCCTATCCCTGCCATTGTAATGGAGCGGAAAAAAAGTCACATTATTCTTCTTTCAAATAATTTCCGCAAAGTGCCTAAACCACATTAGATGTTATTATCGCTTTAAAAAAAATGCCAAATTTCGAAACGCGCCAGTACATAAATTCCCGTATATCTTCGAAAATTTTGAATAAGAAGCTCTAATTTTTTGTAAGTATAACTAGAAATACATGTACTTCAAGTTGATGGTAAAAATCTTATAGGTCATTGTACGAAATTTTTTTCAAAAATTTATAAAAATTATTTAAAAATTCAAATTTTAATATTAAATCATAAAAAATGGGCGAATTGTGTTTGGAGTGAACTCAAATTTCGAACTGTGAAAGAAGGAATCAAGTAAGTGTAATAAAAAAAGAGATATTAATAAATACATACCAAATTGAATTAACATTGAGAAGCTATTTTGAGAGAGAAAAATTGAGAAATTTTTTTAGAGCTAATTTTTTAAAAACTACTCGTGTGATTTTTACAAAATATTTGATATCGTATTCGTATCTGAGTAATTACGTTATATTACGTTACGAGTACATTACGTTATATTCGTATCTGAGTAACGCTGCGGCAGATGGAATGTATCCTGCGTTGTTCATTGCGATACTTACCTAGAATCTGATATTATGGTATCAAGTAACATTAAAATTCAATACCGTTTTCCCTTAGTATGCATTACCGGGTCGTTTATTAGCATTCGTGCATTTGCATGTTACACGAATCTTTTTTTCTATTAATACTAGCGCCTACGGGGGGTCTTCCTTTTCATTGGACAATCCGTGACTACCCGTGGAAGACAACATCAAACAATATCTGGACGATTAATATTTTCATTGGCTCGCTCGTTCACCGAATTTATTGGACCTTAAACGCACGTGATCTATGATCTCCCAACGATTAGCGTATCACGACCACCAGCTGCTATAAAAAATTATTTTCGAAAATCGTCAGATCGAATAGATTGAATTGAACCTGTCGAAATCGAATAGGCTGATATCAGCCTAGGCGATTCGAGCCATATCCAACGTTTCTTTCGACATTAAACTAACAATTATTAAGATGGGAATAGCTTTTGTCGATGACGGATAATGATGTGGCGAATGCTGAACTGGTAAGACTATAACAACAATAATAATTGCTTACCCAAGATAGAATTCTGGTGGGTTCACGCATGATACGCCATCTGTTAATAAAATTAAGAGTCTTGATTGCATATATGAAGAGTATTTACTCATTCTTTTATGCCAGGCGGTGTTGCTTATTTGTCTATCCATAAGCTATCAATTTGGAATCCCTTATCATCCAAAGCCATCTTCGCCCCATTGTGGATACACTTCTTAAGTAAAGACAATCTGTAGCTGACGAACTCAATACGAGAATGTCCGTGTGTGATTGAAGAGCGAAACACAAAAGAAAAACAAACCGCCAGTTTCGTATTTTCTGGCTTTTTATATCCTCCAAAAGGTAAGCTGACAGGTATACATTTCAACCAATGAAAAATTCTATAACCAGAAGATCAATCAATTGGAAAATTTCTTTTGAAGAAATGATATGAAAGGAGTTTATGTCTGACGACCTCACTTGCTGAGGTTACAATATGAGGTTGGGGAAGAAAGCTGTCACCAAAAGAATCTAACGTAATTGCTCAGAGGGTTGACATAATAGATGTCGATTAAACTCTAGATTTAAATCAAATGAATGTGGCCTCTTCACAGCTGTCCTTAATGGCTACTCGATATACTATTTCATTAACATAAGGTGAATCGAAACAACAAACCATCTGTGATCGCAAAAATTTCAGCTCTGTGCACCATGCGTTACGTGTATAACAGAGTACAGTTTTCATACACGCTATATTTTATCCTTTTGCACTGCTAGTTGCAGTACCGTGCAATACTTAAAATACAGAAATATGAAATTACTTTTGTCAACATCGTTATGTTACTTGATGGAATTTTTGCAGCCAGTAATAACTAGAATAAATTATCCATTGTTCTACTGGAAAAATGGTAACGCATATCTATAATCGTCATTATTATACAATATGGCAAGCTAGCCTTTTAAATCACTTTTACCCTTTTTATAAGAATTTGATTACGCGTCTCCTCCAAACATTTTTTATTTTAGATACCTAATGAAATTGATAATAAGAAAAGTGTATTAAATAAAATAGTTAAAAAATTATAAATGAATAAAAGTAGCGTCTATGATGTTTGAAATTTCCATGTGCACCAGTAAAATTTTAATAAAGCAAACATATAGTTGGGTAACTTTTTACATTTTAATCGTTTGTATTAAATTACAGAAATTGCGTAAGAGAAATTTTATTTTGAGTGTTTTGGCTTTGTATAAGTAGGATCTTACTAATATTTTCCTCTTCATGCGGCAAATTATTTGATTTGAGGATAAATTTTGACTTAAAATATTTCATCTTATAGTACTAAAGAAAAATGATTTATGTAAAAGTGGCACAATGTACTTCTGCATCAAGATCCCAAAAAACAAAAGCATGAAATCATATGATCCAAAGATAGCTAAGAAGAAACATTTGGTCAGTCCATCGTTTTAGATGCCAATGTGCTGATGAATATTTCTCCTCTGTCAATTCTCCTACTATATGGTAACATCCTCGATCTCCACATTAACTTAACTGGGACAAAGGAATACACATACGTTACATCTTTTCTTGCAGATTCGATGTTGAGGCAGGGTCATATCTTAGGTTTCTGGAGGTGACGAATCATTAATCAAATCATTTTTTAAGTTTACATGATGGGTACAGAACATTATATTATTAAAGAACATTTTGCAATAGATAAAGAGATCTTCTTATTTTTCGAATGCTGTCGAATTCAATTTTACTGTGAGAGTATATTCAAAAGGAGTTCCTTGGGTAGAAATAATGTATTTTACCATAGAATTGCGAAGCCAGTCAAAGGAAAGTATGAATATTTCATTTATTTATACATAATATTCGTTACAAAGAATTGATAAAGTTAATTATTTGTACAATTATTTATTTGCCTTTAATTTATTTTACCTCATTTTTTCCCACATCAAATATGTAAGCTATCGTTTGGCTAATATCGTCTGATTCAAGGTATATTATAAATTACGTATACACTAATCAGAAAATTGAAACAAAATAGTTACGAATAACATAGTGCTTACTCATACGTTTCTAAATGTATTTCATACCATAAGGAAAATTTTATAAATTTTAAAGTGCTTAAATTTGCATCCATGAAGGCTAAGTATCGGTGACATTCGAAATGAGGAATCTAAAATAATTCTTTGCCTTGCTCTGAGACCTGTTAATCTAGCTTTCGTAACGATTAATAGAAACATTCCAAATACCAAGCTGTTATTTGCCTGGAAATTACTTTTATGTCGGAAGGGCGCGTGCAGAGATAATATGAACACAAAAGTAATATACTTAGTTTCTTGCGGTATATTACTGTGACATATTAAGAAAGATTTCTGGAATGTCTCTGCTAAATTGTATTATTCTGCTAAATAATGTTGAGTAACTCTCCCGATGAACATAAACACGGAGGGTTATAAATTGGTTGAAATATTCCCTGATTAAATTAGAAATGTGATAACAGTTACTTTTTCTCCCAATAACACAATCATTATTCTTCTCTTATCTAATGGGAAAATATTTCCCGTTATTTAATTGTTAGAAGAATGTACAGTAGTTCCGATATGAGTACATACATGCAATATATAATAAATATATCACAGCTAGTAAGAATTTTAGTGTTGGTGGTACTGATAGTAGGGTTTGATATAAATCTTAAAAATTAGCTTTAAAACAAATCCGAAAGTTTGTGGAATTTAATGGTCGCCCAAAGGGATTGTTCAAGTTTTTCAAGCTGTCGCTGAGCTCGTAGTCTAGCAGTCTGCTGTTGCACTCATTCCTAATAACCCATTTTTTTGTCTTTTTAGCTTAATTATTAAGCATCATTTTCTTCGTAGTTATGCCATGTTATAATTCAACAGTAAAATTACAAATATTTTAAAAGCAGCGTAACAGTATACGCTTAGAATTTCCGATGCAGCGTTAAGTGTTGGCATGCATTTTTTTCAGTCTTTTCTCAAGTTCATGATATCAATGTTTTCTTACTAAGATGGTTTTACAAAACATTTTCTTTTTGTCTTTTTATTATTAACGTTTTGTGAGTTTACTATATTTATTAGGTATCAGGTGCTTTGCTTTTGCGCCACATTTTACGTCGTTATATAAGTATATAATGACAAAGGCCCATGTCGTTACATAAGTATATACACACAAATAAGTACGTAAGTACAGCGTTATTAGCGTTTTATAAGAACGCCATATGCTAGCGTTATGCAAGAACCATTAAAGATTTTATTTTCAATTTTGTCGTTATGTATGTGTATAATGACAAAAGTAAATGACGCTAAAGTAGTATATACACAAAAGTAACTACATAAGTACATGTGTTGTTAGCCTTATGCAAGAACCATACGACAATAATTAATTTGAAATG